>BSBK01001417.1:445000-462680 GCA_027943335.1 Chamaecyparis obtusa
ATTCATTCTAGATGTCATTATTGTACTCTAAGTATTGATCAAGCATTACAAAATTCAAAGTTTATCAATGATCATTACATTGTGCATTCATACTGAATATAGTATACAAATGTCCTTTCTTGTCTCATATTTCAATTCAATATTTAGAGTACATTGCAGAATTGAAAAGAAAGATTGAAGTGTGGAATAGGGGTCCCATGTATTGCCTTGTCTTGTCTTTGAGTTAGCTAGTTGTCTACTAGGTCTCTGCATTTAGGTCTTTATCTTCTAGGTCTTCATTTGCATTCAGGTCTCCATCTGCATCTGAGTCTTCTAGGTTTCCATCTGCATTGAAGGGAAAGAGAAATGATTAGATCCTGATGGATCTAAGCAATACATGTGATCAAATAACATATTGTAGCAATCAAGTTTTCAATACTGCATCAATCTGGAAAATTAAATGAAATAAGGAAATGTACACTGACACTCACTGCAAGGTAGTGTTAAAGGGACTTGTTTCATACATGAAACCTTTTACTACTAATGATCATTGTGGTGTATGTTGTCCTTTTTATTAACCAGGTATATGAATTAAAGGGACTTAGTATGTTTCCAAACTGAGAAACCTTTTTCAGATAATGTATTTCATGCCATGATGTTATTTGAAAACTTAACAGATTATCTTGCAGATAGAAGCTAACTGGTGCTCATATTCAGTTATTACCAAAGATACAAATCAAGCTGGTTTCTCAAAGAAAGTTCAACAAAGAATGCTACAATGATTGCCAACTTTCCAGTTTAAGATACAAAATATGCTGCATAAATACTAGTACAAATATGTCCTTACTGTCATTTTTGAAATCATAAACATATTTGCTACTGAATACAGAAGAGTGCTTCAAGTTATAAAATCATAAAGTGTTTACAATTTGTTTTTATTGAGTGTCACGAACCCATGTTCGAACCTCATTAGTTAAACATTCTGATGTTTTTGGATGTCACGAGCTCGTGCTCGAACTTCATTAATAGTAAATAAACATTTTCATCTTGCTGTACTTATCATATTAAGGTTAAGATTCAGTATCAATGTGAATTATTTACATTGGACAAAGCTGCAGAATGCAAAGCTGAACATAAATGAAAAGCATGTATAAACTAGAACAGAGTATGTGTAATAAGCAAAAGAGTTCATTTACTCATCATGCTTATAGTTGTTGACAAAGAATTATTCATATCAGCAAAGGAGAGTCAAATAATCTGAGTGCTCTATGTTATTAATAGAATATGCTGAGGATTGATAAAGATGCAGTTGATAATAATTTAAGGTTTTATTAATATGATGTCAATCTCAGAAAATTAACCACAAGCTGCTTACTGGTATTCCAGTTATCAAGGTGTAAAGAGATTATTCTCTTTTAAGAAACTGTTGAGCCTGTTACTATTTATGACAATCATGAACTTCATCAAATGCTTCAAGTGTGTTACAGTTACTACTGTGGTAAAAGTTTGGGTTCATAATTTTCAAACCCACATGCAAAAAAAGTGATCGAATGATTGACTGTTACTAATAATGTAATTAACATTATTTGTAAAAATCAAACAATTGAGATGGACATCACTAATGTCAAATATTAGCCACAGTATACACTAACAGCGAGCTCAAGGAATGCTCGACAGAGAATACCAAATGAAGAACAATCAAAGTATGATAAGCAAGCTTGCGGGTAGTTATTATTCCTAACAATGACTGCTGATGAATCAAAGCCTCGGTCTATAGTGATAGAGAATGACACAAAAGAATGCTCAATAGTGAATATCAAACAATGAAACGACACTTCAAACCTGGGGGTGCTGAAGTCTAAACCTAGCATGGTGAGCTCGTGGCATGATAAAAGTAACAGTCTCAGCTTGATAACCCAGCTTGGGTGAAGGATAATCCCAGCATGGTGAACTCAACATGATAATAGTCATGAAATCCAACTCACAGCAACAGTTACAGCTCAGCACGATAATAGTCAAAGAAGAACAGTGGAGCTCGTGACAAGAAGAACAGTCACAACATAGCAAGAGTCGAAAACAATAAAGCATAAAAATGACATGCAAAATTTATTAAGTTCGAGTTCATGAACACTTCAAACCCGCATGCACAATATAACTGAAGTAATAGATAGAGAATAAGAAAAGAGCAATAGTATTGCATGAAGCCATGAACAAGATGACCCATATGCTATGCAAGAACAATAGAGAAGCCGCGGCATCAACACAAGCAAATGACAGATACATAGCAAAGAAATAGTCGAAAACAATGAAGCATGAGATGGGCTCATACTCAAACAACAAGATAACCTTCAGTAAAGCAGAGAAGGCAAAAAATGAACTATAACTTGTCAACTGTAACTATGAAAAGCAGTATAAGAGAACAAGTAGTTAAACAAGCAGAAGAAGTGCATGTGTATTTCAAAGATAAACAGGGAGTTTGAATAATGAACTTACAGTTTGATGCCAAGTTTCTTGTGTAAGTTCAAACTCAAATATGTAAACATCAGTTATCTCCAGTACAACAGAGGGTTTCTCCAATAGCAAAGTCAAGCTTCTCCATGGTAATGCCGAGCTTTCTCAGCAAGTTTTCGAGCCTTCTCCAACATGTTAGGGTTTTTTCCCAAAATTTTCTATGAATATCATATTAACACAAATGCCAAAATCAAATGGAGATAATGAATTTTGGAGCCCACCAAGCTACAAGAACCATTAATGTCTATGGAGCTATCAGATACAGCAAGAGCTTTGAAAACTGAAACATGCCACCTGTTGCTCTCATCGATACATGCATTGCAAGTGGATTGAGGGTCATGTCGACCTCTTCATTTTGCAATAGTTTTCACTTAGATTTTTATCTAGGTTATCAAATAAGAGTTAGGGTATAGGGGTAGTGTTTAGTATTAAGTTTTATATTTAATATTAATTTCTTGTTTAAATTTTGGCATGTTTTATTTGTAAAAGGATTTATTCCTTGTATTTTTTAGGCCAAAATTTACGAAGAGATGCATGTTTTGGATAACTCGTTGTAATGGTATATTCTTTGGCACATTTTTAGGCTAGGATAGAGGAGTTTGATTTTCGAATTAGAGGCTAGAGTTGATTATAAAATTGATTTTTGAGAATCAATTAAGGGTTGCAGATTTTGGAGAGAGGGCATTTTAGTGAACATATCGTTCCTAGATGCTTCAAAGGCCATTTTTGTAATCATCTTGTCAGATTTTTTATAGAAATGAATCAGATTCTTTGAATCCCATTTTGTGTACTTGTTTTCAATATCGAATCCTATTCCATCTTTTCTAGCAAGTGTTAAAATTGGTTATTATCTAAAAGAAGTGAATGAAATTCTATTCCTTCTCAATAAAATTAACTATCCCTAGGCCTTGCATGAGAAATGTATGTTGTTAATTCTCCAAGCTGTTTGTGGTAGAACCCTGATAGCATGAGTTTATTAACCTATATGTTGAACAGAGAATCAGATTGTTAAAAGTATTCGTTTGTAAGTCAGGATTGAAATTCATCTTTTTCAAGAAGTCTAAATTATTCATTGGTGTATCACCCTAATCTTTTTATTTTAGTATTTTTTTCCCTTTTCCCAATAGTTTGCAGATCAGGAAAGTGATATTCCATATTTTATAGGAACCGGCCTAGAATCTAGAGATTCCTCTTCATTCATAGTCTACCCACAGCTAGGAGAGGTTTCCATTGTTGGGATAGAATTGTTTTTAGCCTTAATGCCTGATGTAAGCTAACAATTCTAAGCCTGAACAATTTTTGGCACGCCCGGTGGGACAACGAACTACTTCTCAGTTCTGAGCTATTATATTTATTATTGTTTCAAGTTTCAGTTGCAGCTCTAAGTGTGGATTTTAATGAGCAGAACTCCAACGAGATCAAATAAGTAAGGTTTTGTGTATCAAGAGCTACAGCCAAACAGAAGAGGAGGAAGATCATCTAGAGGTGGAAGAACATCACATGATCCAAGAGGTACTTCTTTGAATTCAAATTTTTCATCATTTGATAATCCTATTTTTGACAGACAAGCTGTAAATTCAGAGGAATTAGAGGTTATCATTGAGGAGCTTAATCTTCTTGAAGATTTAGAGGTTCCTAATCATTCTGGATCAGAATTCCCAAGCTTTGAAAATTTATCTATAGATAATTCTGTTCTCGAAGCTTTTGTCAGTGGTGCTGCAGTAACTCCTCAAAATTTAAAGACTTATCAAAGAAAGGTAGTTCAGTCTGCTCAACCATATGTTACACTAGCTATTCAATAGAAAGCTCCTCCACATCAAGCAATGGCCAAAAATTTTCCATTTGTCACATTTGATCAAGGCAGTCCTTTGAGGATTGCAAATCACAACAATGTTCCATTGGCTACTCTTAAAGGTTTACCATCATTCACTGGAGAAGGATCAGTGATAGTCATTGAGCACATCAGAGATGTTGCAAATCTTTGCAATGTTCATCATGTTACAGAAGAAGATGTAGCTTTGAAGCTGTTGGCTGCATCACTCAAGGGTAAAGCCCTTGATTGGTTCAAAACTCTTCCGTAAATTATATTTCTACTTGGGATGCTTTAGGAGAGAGGCTATCAAAGTTTTTTGAAGACAAATTTGACAACTTGTCTCTTGTGGAACAATTAACTACAATCAAGAGAGCCCCACAAGAGGAGATGAGTGATTTTAATCTTCATTTCCAAAAGACTTGGAATCGGATCCCTGTTACGGTAAGGCCTTCAGCTGAATATGCATTCTTATATTATTTGAAGAGTTTGAATAGTGATATATCTATTATGATTCAATCTATGGGAGGCAATACTTTACCTCAAGCTTTTGATACTGCTATTAGGGCAGAAAATAGTCTTATCCAGGCAAGAAAGATAGCTCCTAGGCCCCCTATGCCTTTCTTTCCTAATATACAGTCTAATATGCCATTGGTAGTTCCACCATTATCTATTGTCCCATCTTATAAACCTTCAGAAATAGCTCCTACAACCCCCCTAAATGAATTACAGACTATTAAGGACAGTCAGCAAAAAATTGAAAATCTATTGCAATCTTTTGGTAATGATTTACTGGCCCTAAAGAGGAATCAAGCTCATGTAAACCCTACTATTCAAAATTAGTTTGCTGGTTCTTCTACACAGTATCCTAGTCAACCTAATTTTCAGGCTAATAGGCAGCAATTTCAAGGAAATACTAATGCAAACAGGCATAATTGGAATATGAAACCAAATAGACAATATAATCCAGCACCTCTTAATACTATTAGAGATATTGTGCCTACTTGGAATAATATTGCTATTGATTGGTTTTTTCCATGTAATGAGCCACATGATCAATCTACATGTTCTAATAGAATTCTTAATCAAGCTCTCATGGTACAGAATTCACAGTAGAGTGTCTCTGTTGAAGAGGTTCAAAATCAATCAGATCAAAGTACTAGAGATACTAGATTTTTAAACTGGCAGGAGGAAGAATTTTGTGGACTTAATGAAGATTCATCAATTGCAGCAAATACAAGAGCAAAAAAGAGAGCTCTTGAAGCTAATCAATCTGCTAGAAATGTTTCTTCTCCACCGGTTTCTATTTTGAAAAGTCCATCAGTTTCTACTAACAAGGATCAAACTCAAAGGAATGCTGATCAAAGTTCTCCTAGATCATCACATAAGGTACAATTTTCTATTCCATTCAATATTGTTGGTACAATGAAAAAAAAAGGTGTTACTTTGTCCGCATGGGAAACTCTGTCTATTCCAGGATAGATTGAAATTCTGAAAGAGGAGTTGTCCAAATTTGCAACTAATTCTCAACAAATAGTGCAACAACCACCAAGTGTGGTAATGACTAATTCTGAAGCTTCTAAAGTTCAGGAAAAGCCAAAAGAAGATAAAAATCCTGCTAAAGTTTAGCAGCCAGTAATTCCAAAATTTAAGAAGGCTGCAAATGTTGAGAAAACAGCAGCAACTACTGACAAGAAATTGTCAAACATACAAAAAACATCAGAAAAGGAAGGTAAGAAATCTGCAAATGAAAAGCCTCCTCCTTTTTATGTGTCTTTGATCATTGGAAATAAATTAGTTCATAATTGCATGGTGGATAGTGGTGCAACCAGTACTGTTATGCCTAAAAAGGTGGTAGATTCATTGAACTTAAAATATGAGCCACTTGAGAAGGGTGTAGTCCAGTTGGACGAAACCTCTGTTAAGACTCTAGGAGTTATTAAAAATGCAAGTTTGACCCTGCATTCCTGCCCAAACTTTTCAATTCCACAGGACATATATGTTATTGATTTACCATCATATTTTTCTATGTGTCTGTCTAGAGATTTCACAGCCAAGATAGATGGTTATGTTTCATCAGATTGGTCACATATGTACTTCAAAACTAGATATGGTACTAAGGTAACCATAAAATCAGAATTATTGGCCAGAAATCACATAGAGCCTTATAATCCAAGTCCTATCAATGCGACTTGTGTGATCATGGATCAAGATGAAGTTCCAAACTATTCAATGCATAATACTCAAACTGAAGCATATCTAGATATAGTTCTTGATGAACGGGCTACTAGAAATGAACATAATGATGACATGTTTGATACAGGTTTTGGAAACTACATGATTTTAGAATCTGAATCAGTAGTTCCTAATTTGATTAAAGACCCAAAATATGAATCTGTATATCTAACCAGCTTTGGGATTTTTATTTTAATGGGTTAAGGAATAAGGATGGAGTTGGTGCAAGGGTTATGATGGTTTCACCTAATGGTGATAAATTTTATGCTGCATTTAAGTTATCTTTTCCTTGTTCTAACAATGTGGCTGAATATGAAAGTTTAATCCAGGGATTAGAATGGGCAAGATTGAGAGGGATTAAGTGTCTCAGAGCATTTGGTGATAGTGAGCTTATTGTTAAGCAAGTGAGAGGTATCAATATTGTTAAAAATGATTTTCTTAAAATGTATAGATCTAGAGTTACTGATATTCTAGATGAATTTGATGCTTTCAACCTGATTTCAATTCCTAGAAGGGAAAATATACATGCTGATAGACTAGCTGGTATTGATGCTCATATTGCAATAACAAAAAATAAAGGATTGATTTCAGACTAGTCACATATTAAGATAATTGTTAGGCCATCTATTCTGAATAATGATGCTTATTGGCAAGTTTTCAATACTGATGAACATATACTAAGTTTTTTGACAGAAACATATGGCTTTTCAGCTTCAAGGGATAACAAAAACATTCAGCAAATGGAAGACCAGATTATTCAATTGAAAACCAATAAGCTGCCAAAGGGATTAGTAATCTTGGAATCAGCTTTTAATTCTGATGACCAATTTAGAAAGGGTAAAACTAGCCTGCTGATTAAAGAAGATCATTACGAAGAAGTGGAAATTTTCAGAGACAAGCAGTTGAAGGTTGGTAAAATAAACTCTCTTGAAGAAAAAGAACCGTTTATTGATCTATTTAGAGAATATAATGATGTCTTCGCATGGGATTACTCTGATCTAAAAGGTTTTGATCCTCAATTAACTCAACATACTATAGAATTGGAACCTAATTCTAGGCCTATTAGACAAAAGCAAAGACCTATAAACCCTAAATTAGAGCCATTAATGCTAAAAGAACTGAGAAAACTCCTAGATGGTGGTATTATATTTCCTATCAAGCACACATCTTGGGTTTCTAACTTAGTACCAGTAAGGAAGAAGAATGGAGAGATAAGATTTTGTGTGGATTTTAGAGACCTTAATAGGGCATCTTTGAAAGATAGACACCCTCTTCCTTCCATGGAACAAATTTTACAATATGTTTTAGGTTCTGAGAGATTCTCACTCTTAGATGGATATTCTGGTTATAATCAAATTTTAGTTAAGGAATCTGATCAGTTTAAAATAGCTTTTACTACTAAATGGGGTACAATGGCCTACAAAAGAATGCCATTTGGGTTATCAAATGCTGGAGCTACTTTTCAAAAAGCAATGGACATGGCTTTCAAGAATTTAATGTATAAATTTTTTCTAGTATACCTAGATGATCTAACAATTTATAGCAAGGTTGCAAATCAACATCTTGATCATTTAAGATAGCTATTGCAGAGATGTAGAGAATTTGGAATATCTTTAAATCCTAAGAAATTTGTGTTTGTAGTTCATGAAGGGAAACTCCTAGGATACCAAGTGTCTAAGGAAGGAACCACAATAGATCCTAAGAGAATTCATGCAATTCTTGAACTTTCATTGCCTAAACATAAAAAAGGATTGTAGAGTTTTATTGGGAGAATTAACTTTGTAAGGAGGTTTATTCCTGATATTGCAAATTTGCTAAAACCACTAACTACAATGCTTAAAAAGGATATTCCTTTCAGCTGGACTGATGAAGGAAAGAAGAATTTTGATTTGATAAAATAGGCTTTATCTTTAGCCCCTACTCTTGTTAATCCTAATTTTACTAAAGACTTCATTTTATATGCTTATGGTGGTTCTGACACAATTTCTACAATGCTGGTTCAAAAGAATGACCAAAAACAGGAGCAACTAGTTGCATTTTTTAGCAAAGGTATGGATGATTATGAAAGAAGGTACATTTTTATTGAAAAACATGTACTTTCTATTATTAAAGCTTTGAAGAAGTTTAAGCATCTAATTGCTAGAAATAAAGTCCACTTAATGGTTGCTCATCCTAGCATTAAGGAGTTTTTGCTGAACAAGGATGTTAATGAGAAAAGAGCTAGTTGGATAACAAAGGTTATGGAGTATGATGTGTAGATTCATGTAACTAAGTTGGTTAGAGGCAAAGGTCTTTGTGCACAAATGACAAAAGAAGAAGAACAGATTGAGATATTGCGATAGGGCATGCTCATCCTGACAATTCATGGAAGTCAATTCCTGATACCTACAAACCTACATACAAAACTTGAAATTACATACATATATAAACATATAATAGACAATGGCAAGGATCGACCGATCATGTGGATCTCACAAGCAAGTAACTACGACTCTGTCCCTCAACCACATCAAGCACATCAAATAGAAATATAAAAGAAACACATCAACCATACACATGAAAGTATGGGGTCAGTAAAATCATAAGCATCAATGATTTCCTAACATATAATCTATCATCCTAAAATAGTCATATCATTTATAAAATCAAACTAGGGGCGGGGTACTATAGTGCACCTAGTGCCTCCACCATACCAAGACTCCAACTAGACCTCTCACCTTGATCCCAACACCATAGATTATCTTATCATGGTCTATTTACCATGTTCCAACTTCCCATTCACTCCATTCACATCAACTTCAACCATTTCTCTTATATAGCTTTTCTAGGCCTGTTTAGTAGCCCTACAAACACTGAAATCAAAAAATTACTCTCGAACTCTCCAAAAAACTTGACAAGGTATTTACATTTTCTAATAACCTTTTTAGAGTTACTAAATTCATCTCAATCTCAGTCCTTCATCATTTGACTGGTTAATACTTTCTCCACCCTCTAGCTCTCGATCTAGGCCTAATTAGCCCTTTCTTAAAGAAGCAACTCCTATCCCTGCTTATCTCCAGGACTCAAAGACTTGAAATAGTCTTCCTAGACCTTCCAAAACACAAGATTTTCAAACTCTTAAAGTCCCACCATTCATCAAGCTCCCATATCAATAAACCCTTGTTTCTAGGGTCAATAGCCTAGGGTTTTAGGGAAACTACCCTTACCTACAACTCTCCAGCCTTATAAAGGTCCTAAACCCTTCCAATACATCCCTATAGACATATTCAATCATCATACAACCTCTCCCTTCATCGGGTATTCCACAACCAATATTGGTGCTTTCAAATGCACCCTTTCGTTGTATGTTTACCAGGCATGTCTCTGCCTCTTCTCCCCTTCTTCCACTTTCCCTGCATTCAACAACTAATATACAAGGAAATATATATGTTAGACCTCTCCCACCAAGTTACAGTTTACATAGGGGTGGGAGGGTCACTACATAAGGCTTGCTACAAACTTAGATGCTGACTATGCCTACAATGCCAGTCCTATCCTCGACATCAGTCAATTCCAATATCTTAATGATATTCCAAACAATGAAATAGTTACATAAACTTGTAAACAAACACAAGACACCATTCCTATATCACAACCAAGCCAATATCACATTAGATTTATTCTAATCAATTCACCGTTGCCTGGACTATTCCATGGGACATAGAACTATAGAAATGCAGATAACTTTATTTTCATTGATTGATTCAATTACAAAATTCAACCATTACACATCAAAACTTATCTCTCATTTCTACCCCCATAGATCTCTTCAAAGATAGAGTCTAATCCTCAAAATACTGACTGTAACCTACTAATTAACTTTCTAAGTGTCCCCTAACTAACTATCACTAACCTAAACAAGAAATTTGTTGTCAAGTTGACAACAAAAGTTGTCAACTTGACAACACATCATCCAAAGCCCATCTAAAGACTTCTAAAAGGTTTAATTTCAACCTTTAGAAACCTATTACCCCTACTAACCCCAACTAACTCCAATGAATCTGTATTTGGCTTATATTGCCAATATAGGAAATTTACAAATCATTGCACTCTTAGTGCTCTCAACACCATTTAGAGGCTTTAATAGCCTTATTACATCTTTTTAGACCCTTATAGGTCATTTCCAACAATCCCTAACCTATGATCAATCCATAATCTATTCTTAGTGACCCCTAGGTACCTTTATATGTGCGCAACCATGTTCCCACAACAACATGTGATCCTGTTGGATATGTGAACCTATTGGATATGTGAACATATCATCATCTGTTGTCAGTTGTGCAAGCTTCTGCTTTCCTTGTACACAACGTGCTAACTAGTAATCCGATCTCTCATCATTCCCTTGTGGTGCAACCAATGCAAAAACATGTCCTGGCTATAGAAGATCTGAAAGATGGCCGTAGTCAAGTGAACAATGTATGCCATCATTTATTACAGAGACTATGAGATATAAATGAGTAAGATAATGTGGAACCCATGTATCAACCCACTCACTTGACTCACACTAATCCCAATCACACTAAATACAACTCGGACAATAACAAGCCAACTCTCATATCCAAATGGTCCATGTACTAGCATCTAAGCTTTGAAATGAATGTATTTTTGAAGAATCTTTCACAGTTTGACAATCCAACCTATCTCCTATTGTGCCCAACTCAACCAACCAAAAGAATCTACACACCGCTGAATCAAGAGTCCCCCCCTGTGACAATGCCGAAGTACACCAATCAACAATAGAATGGGCATTAATTATTTATGCACCTGAAATCCTTAGTTGCTCCTTAACTAGAGCTTTCTTTACGCATGCACCTTCTCCATCATGCTCCCCTTTTCCATGAACAGCCTCAAAAAAACTCCAAATATGAGGTACACCTCTCTCTACATGCATTCTACATAACCAATAAAACATACGAGAATTTTTGAATTGACCTGTGCAGTTATCTAACCAAATGAGATGTCTATCCATAGCAATATTATTTTCCTGCACCCACTCAAAATAATTCTCAAAGAAATGTTGGACAAACTTGGATGAGTGTGATCTATCATCGCTCATATAAAAATGGTACTCTCTGATTATCTTTCGGTCATCTTCTGTACTATCAGGGGAATGTCTATATGTTTAGTGCACAAAAATAGAAACCTGAATAGAATTGTAATATTGAGCTTGCAACTCATTTTGGGGCTGCAATGTATATTTCTATGCAAAGTCAACAATCGATATAATAGTGCCAATCAGAAAAGTGTCCTTACACATCCTAAATTGTTGATCCAACCACTGAGATCTGTGACTATGCCTTGAATACTTGTGAAAAATATTCTTCCTAAAATCTAAAATTAAATAAGCTACATTGCATTCTTTTGTAACCAACTCACATCTAGAGCCTTCACCTCCACTTTTTAATGTATATTTAATAGTTTCATATACCTTTTTGTGGACAATTGTCTTTCCAAAATCATGTTCACAGACCTCATGAAAACATTCAACAAACTTAACTTGCCCACCACACTCTGAGCACTTCTCATTTAAGCAATCTTTTCTATAAAAGAAACATCCATCATCTCTAGGACATAAAAAATGATCTAGCAAGTCTCTTGATGATTTTGGAAGAGCACTTGCACCACACTCCTCCAACATTTCACTAGTATGCAAAGTAGAATGAATGGATCGTAACAATTCATGGTGCATTGAAAAATCCATATGATTTTTGCAACAAGTATTTTGAATATTAAGAGGCACGCAAAAAAAAGGCTTCAGGGCTACAAAAGCTCTTTGTGATATTTGAAATGTTGGATGTGTCTCACAAATTTTTTTGAACAACATTATTTGACTCACCTCCAAATAATGTTTGGGATGTAGGGTGCGGTCTCGAATGCCAATTATCAACTTCAAGACATCCTTCACATTTGGTGACACTCTTGAGTTAGATTGCCAAAATAGTTGAATTTGGTCCTTCACAGCATCAGTAAGCTTCTTATCACAACGTGAAAGTCTCCCATCATAAGCCCATGTATCATTTTGAAGAGGATCATCAAGTCTTTCTCTTCTTGTAAGTGCTCTATCCAAATTTTTACGGTTTAGATTCAAGTCAACACAAGTTTGTCTCATCAAACGAGCCTTTCTCAAATGATAACTTACTAAGGAGGTTGTAATAACCCTCCTAGTGGATCTCTTATCTTTTTCCTTGGTAGTCTTCCCAATGGAATTGAGAGCACTAAAAATATTTCTCACAATAATAGCATTCCTCTCCTTTTTCTTGTTCACACTAATCTTCAATTTGACTAGTATACATCTCATCTTCTGCATCTTTAACAATTGCACAAACATTTGACATTGCTCAACCAACGTCTTGTGGCTAAAAAATTGATCAAAAAGTTTTGAAACCCACAACCAAATGGTTCTTTCTGATCTCTTGCCATTGAAATTGCTCATTATGTTATCATCAATTTTAAGTAACCATTTAGTTGTTCTTGAAGGTTTCAATTTTGAAGTTTGTCTTTCTTCCTCTAAAGGGACTTCATTTCTCATATAATTTGGAGATGTGTTATGTTGATTTGGTTCTTGTGTACCATTATCATTGTCAATTCCTTCATATTCAATCAGTGGATTGTCATTGACAATGTCCACACTTCCATTGTCCACATCTACCTGTTCATTTTCAAAACCTACATTTTCATCTTCAATCCCTACATTCTCATTTTCAATATTCTTGTCATGAATCATTTCAAATTCATGCTCTTCACTTGAAACCACACTCAAAGGTGGGTCTATGTCGACATCTTCATTAATATTTAACATACCTCATCTCTTGTTCTGATGGGAAACCCTATCCGTTTCTCTATACACTTTAATCTCTTCATTTGTGAGTCTCCTCTTCTATTTATGCTTTCGATGACTGCTATTCCCCATAGTGAGACCAAAAAGGTGATGCAAAAACCTTTGGTAATAGAGAAAATCCAACCAACAAGCGTAAAAAGTGGTTTTTTGTCTTCTCTAAAGACAAAAGATGATTTGCTACAACTCGACTCTCATGATTCTATAGAAAAACATGCCTCTCTGGAGGGACCTAGAGAATATTGTTTTTACTTTTCACCAGTAAATAGAATCAGATATCCAAAATCTCTCTCTCTCTCTCTCTCTCTCACACACACACACACACACACACACACACACATTGGAAAGTTGTCTATACTATGTTTTATGACTAGATATAGTGTTGTCATTATGGCAAAAAAGTCATATAGCAGTTTGGAGTCAGTGCACTTGATGTAAAGATTAGAATTTGGTTAAGTGTTGAAGACTGGATAGTGTACAGAGTTCCTACAACTCAGAGCATCAGTGCACATGTGTACGGATGAATTATGGTATGCACCCTAGAAGTTATGTTTGTTAGACTATACTCATGCTTAGTCTATGAGTGCATAAGCAGATGTGCAAGGATGAGTAATTTACAGTCAGTTGAAGTTGCACAACCAATGTGTGCCAGTAGATAACAAAGCATGGAGCCAACAGTTAGTATTTTGGTTTGCAATTATAATTTAATGTTGTAAAGGCTATGCACCCATTTTATTTAGGTTTCCAACATGTTTATATGTATAATTGTAAGCACGCTTAAGCCAATTCATTTGGAAGCGTTGTTTGCAATTAGTTATAGGGCCGACCTAATTGTGTATTTTGTATGAGCATATAAATATAAGATGGGCCCATTGTATTGGATATGGAAGTTGAAATGGAGTTGTGATAAGTAGAGCAGAAGTGTGCGAAGACACTAGAAGATGTATTAAAGCTTTTCTAGAGGTCAAAGCATCAACGCATTAAAGGAACTGATCTGACAAGCAGTGTCACAGTGATAGTTCATCCTACAGATATAGTGTGTATCTGAGATTAGAAGGTTGTAGCCTTCACCACTTGAGTAGTGAGCTCTTGGACAGTGTGTCCTCTCCCCTAACAGGGATGATTGTAAAAGAATCCTAACAGGGTCTGACCCTTAACAAGGTCTACTGTACTTAAAGCATTGTAAAGCTACTCTTAATAGGGTAAAGGATCTTCTAACAAGGATCACAAAACACTAGTGCAAAATATTAGTGGGTGTCAATTCCTATCGGGGTTTTTACCTATTTGGGTTTCCTTGTAATCATATTGGTGTCATGTGTTGATTTCATGTTTCATGTTTCATGTTTATGTGAATGTTTATTTCAGTACTTAAGCATTTATGTTCAACATGAAGATTAAAGTGAAAAGTTAAAATACAATGAACATTGATTCCCTCCCCCCTCTCAGTGTTCCCATTCCTAACAATTAGTATCAGAGCTCTGGTCCTTAATAAAGAAGTTTAACCACTTGAGGAGATCATGGACAAAGTAGAAATGAAACATCTGAAAAGAAATCTTGAAGTTTCTCTTGAAGACCTAGACAAGTCAGAAAGAGAATCTGAAGAACTAAAGGATAAACTTAGTAATGCTTAATTAGTCATAAAAAAGCTAAGAAAATATTTGAAAGAATGCTCTACCAATGATCTAGGGACAATGGTCAAGAAGCTGAATGAAGAAAAAAATCCTTAAAAGAACAACTTGAAGAGTTTGATGATAAGTTGACTAATAATCAGGAAGTCTATAATGAATAAATCAAAGAGAACCTTCAACTGAATGAAGAACTAAGACAAGCAAACATGGAAATCTTGGAGCTAAGAAATAGCAAAGAAAGCTTGGAGTCTGAATTGAAAGAAGCAAAGAATCATATTAACAAATTACACACCAGTTCTTATTTGATAGAATCTCAGTTGTATGCAAGGAGAGCCAAAGGAGACACTAGCTGTATTGGATACAATGAAGCACAAAATTAGATGGACAATATGCGAGCAAGAAAGGATTCACAAAAGGACTTTACTGATGCTAAGGATACTGAAGATCAAACCATAGATAATGGTGAACCACCTAAGAATGAGTGCAAGCAAGTAGAACACACTTGTTTTGCATGTAACAAGCATGGACACATTACAATAAACTGTATAGAGGTAAGACCTTTTAATGGCTACTGTTATTCATGAAACAAGTTTGGTCATAGAGCTATGAATTGCAAGACTAGCAAGAAGAATAGGATTCAACAAGATCAAAGAAATTAGAATCAGACAAATGTAAGATGTTCTTAGAATGTTACATTCTAGATATGTAACTATAATGGTCACACAACAAAACAATGCAGAATGGTGACTCATGTCAATGCGCCAAGGAATATAAGACCTCCAGTCATTTGTCACTCTTGTAACAAGGCTAGACATATCTCAAGGTTTTGTAGATCAAGGACGCAAGGTCAGGGAAGCCCTAAAAAGGCCGAAGAGCCAGTTTTGGATCTCGTAGGAGAAGTTAGTTTTGTCAAAGCCTTAGATGATGTGAGCATGATTTGGTTAGAGAAAAAGAAGGACAAGACTGGTGAGAATGTATTGGATGCATCTGTAGTGGACGCACCCTCTACATCTGGATGAATGGCCCTCAGGGTCATAGGGGGAGCTAATTTAGCTCTAGACCACTGCGTGGCTGGTATACTCATCCTCAGAGTATGCACCTTTGGAATTAAGCTTTTGGAGTATTGTAATGCCCCGCCAGGGAACCCAAAAGAACTTAACCTAAACATGCAACTAATTTTGCAGAATAATTTTTTTTTTAAAAGTTAACAATCAATAACATCAAAGTTTACAATGCAGAAGCAAAGCATATCAATACACAACTAACAAAGGTTACAATTCCAAAGGGTTCCTTGACGTAGATTATGAAAGAGTTAATTAATTAATATAAGATAAAGATATGGATCCCAAGATTACTTCTGAATGATAAATACAACATCATATGCATGATTACATAAATACAATTGGTACCTCAAGGTAACCATAATAATAAGCATCCATTGCACATGTCGCAGGGTATGTGAATATAATAACTGAAAAGTAGTACAACAAGACATCTCTGAAAATCTGATACAAAGATACAAGATCACAAGAAGAAGAAGAACAAGAAAGAACAACTGCAACATGGATCATCCAGCCTCGGTGCACGAACGTCAGAATCTCAAATGGTAAAAGAATCACTACCACCTGACCTCATGAACCTAAACGGTCCACTCCCACCGTGCTAAGGAGATAACATCAGAACCCACTTGGATAACAAACAACAACAATCCAAGGAAGACGTCCTAAAAGATTCTAACTCAAAGGATACCAAAAGTACAACAAGGTATAACATACTCTACCAGAGGCAAACAAAACACGTAGGAAACCTAAGATGCATACAAGAAGTGTCATCACATAAGTCAACTCTAAGGTTATCCTGGTAGTCCCTTCAGACCCCGGTGCCCTAGTGACTCTATGTGGTTATAGTAACCTCTCATGTAGACAAGGTACTACCTATGCCATCTCCAGTCCATAAAGCCGGAAAGCATCATCTCAACTCCCATCCTAGTCAAACTCAATCGGGAACTCAGGCATGGGCGAGGCACACAATAGCTTATTAGGTTCATTTTAGATTCCCAATGTTTATTAATTATCACTTATTAAACTACTTGTAATGGGATCTCCTGGTAGCCACTTCTGGGCTCCGGCACCAATTACAAGCCACTTCCTGATACACACTCAGATGGCCTACTCTAGGGTTTACAAAATCAAGCCTAATCTCTTAGTTTAACACAACTCAAGAATCTTCATAACTAGATTCAACATGCAAAACCAGAAACCACTAGGATCAAATCCACCTAGGGTTAGCACATCACATGCAACCTAACTACGCATGCAAGACAAACAACATGGCAAAAAGATAACCAAAACCCGCCTCTGGATTATATCCCAAAAGTCAACTATAAACCCCTAAAAAAAATCAATCCAAGTCAAATAGACCAAGGGCATCAAAAGTCTCTAAGATAAACTAAGTTAGAAAAAGATTGCATCACATATACACAAGAATATACAATTCCTAATTGACAAAAGATTTTAATTCATCCTAAAACTTTAATCAGGTATATAGAATCTTAAGCATTATGAAATTTATCTAACTTTCAAATACAACTAGCAATTTAGATATCCCAATAAATGCATAATTTACCCAATTCAAATTAACATC
>BSBK01001418.1:1800000-2245000 GCA_027943335.1 Chamaecyparis obtusa
TTATAGTTAATGGCATGGTTTTATATCAAAATTGTTTTCATGTTACATGCACATTGTTAGAGTATTAGTCCTTTAGGCTTATTGATTAAATCATATTGATTTAATTATATAAGTTCCTATTACTCTAGTTGCTTAAGCTTCATTTAGGTGCATTATTAATTAATATTTTATTAATTAGTAATGTGCAACCTAGTTTTTCCCTTTTATGATTTCATTCACCTTTAAGGTGGTTTTTTGTAATCTTTTATCTCAGTTACTTGGATTAGCAATTAGCTCTCTTTTTTTGAGAATTTTTGAGTTTGGCCCTTTCTCTCTTTCTTGCTTCCTCCTTGTACCAAGTATTTGCATGTAGGTGTTCTTGGGCTTCTTCGGATCAAAGGTTATCAGATCCTTCATGGTATCAGAGCTCCCCTATTGCTGCCTATTCTAGTGTTCTTGGGCTTCTTCAGATTAGAGGTTATCAGATCCTTCACACATAATGAAATTACATAATTTGTAACATTTAACATGTTATCCCTAAATGGAACATCCTCAGGATTATGCACCTCATGATGGTGCACATTCTAATGAGCCTATTGTTCCTAACATCACTAGTATTTTCCATTATGTCGATGTTGGGATGGTGAGGTTGAGAGATACGATACATACATCTGATGAGGTGTACAAATATATATGTACCACTATTTTGTTGAGTCTTCATCGATTGAGCGAGTGCTTGAGAACACATATTACATATACCTTAGAGATTATTTCTAAGATTTTTCAGACATTGAGAGAAGATATCTCAGGTGATGTATCCTTGGATTTGGTCAAAATTTATGTTTCCAAGGACATCATCAAATAGGAGGTCTTCCCATTTTATGGGGGGGAGGCCAAGGTGAGGGTCTATTAGGTGATGCGATCCGTTGATCTAGATATAGCCTCTCGTATTTACCCATATTTCCTTACTACACATGGTCGTTATCCTAATATTAATCAAATTTTATTATATTTTGCATAATAGTTGTATTCAGAGGTCTATTTAGGCCTCAATGTCAACTATCTAGATTTTGCTACTTATTCTGGTCAGGGGTGTGATATAGTTGTCCATCATGATCAATATCATAGGGTCGATTGACCTGCACCAGCTCATAGACAATTGGTCAGACAGAGGTTTCTACGGAACCTACTACAAATAGAGTTTGCATTTCTTCTTAGAGGGAAGTAATTGACATGATCAATCATATTGTATCTACAACCACCATTATTACATCATATACAGATATATTTTGCATAGACCCCAATTGAGATCATCTTTAGAGGTGTCATCCAATGCAAGGAGTGTTTCTAAGCCATATAGAGATAGTATCATTCCTACTCCATAAGAGTTACGAGCTCTTGTAGGAGTTCATAGTAAAACTAAGATGTCATGTTATTTGATTGAGGATCTTCTACACTCATATTCATTTATTGCATCGATCCTTTACATACTGATACAGGGTGTTAGAGATATGATTAGAGTATCATAACCTATAGTTCCACTGGCCAAAACCATGTTGATTCATACTCAACACACACATCACTCTGCACAACATGACCCACCCACATATCACTCTATAGTTGCAGAGGATGAGATATGAGTTGATGAGATTCATATCACAGTTGAGGCATGGAGACATTTGAGAAACATTTGTAGGGGTTGAGTCAAGTGGGTCAAATGGGGTATATGGATATGCTACTATAGTCAAAATATACACCACTCCCCTCTCAAATACATAGTCCCCTACACTCCTCATTAATAGAGAGGGTTTTGGATTAGATATGGTGCATGTGATGAAACTTATGTGGATAATATGATGGTAGTTGATGATCCTCCTACACTTGACAACCAGATATTTAATTTGATTTATTTTAACATCAATGTACACTTATTCAATTTCTAGTTTATATTGTACACACGGTTCAATTATTTGTAGTCACATGTACTGATGGGTATATATAATTTTTTGTAGGCACAATTAGCTCACATTACCCCCAGCCTAGGGTTAGAGCACGTGTGTAGGAAAAATCTAGTCAACGTGACACCTTCTAGTTTCCAAGTGAGTTTGAAATACTTAAACATGTGTGTATGTATGCAAATTTATATGTTTATATATATGTTATTGGTGCAGGGCACCTCATGAAGATAGAGAAGGGTCACTTGGTTGATCATGAGACCTATAATGAACATCATGAAGGAGATGAAAAAAAGGATCTACAAGGTCTCTTTGAGATGTAAACATGATCCATAAGATCATAAAAATGTTGTAAGGGGGCTAATAAAGCCATTTTGTTAATGTTTTGAACAAAGTCCCAAAATTGGCAAATATAACCAATAAGGACTGATGTAAAGGTTTAGAGGATTAAGATTAGGTATTTGATGAGTCTAGGATGTTAGAAATGGTGTTTAATTCCTAAAAGGACAAAATAAAAGGATAGAAGTTATTAGGAGTCTTTTTGAATAAGTTTTAAAATTTAAAGATTTGAATCCTAACGGTTAAATGTAATATGGAGGGAAATCCCATAACTGTTAGAATAACTGAGAGGGGGGTGAATCAGTTATCCACTGTCCCGAAATCAAAATGTATAATTCAAAACAAATTCTTCAATTTTTGCTACTCAGTAAACAAAAATAATTTCACTGTCTGTGCTTTTACCAATTACCAATCTAATACTTATAACAATTACCGATCAAATCTAACATGTAACATGCAAAGTATGATAACAAACAAATATCACAATCAACACATAATATAAGAGATTTAACGTGGAAACCCTATAAAGAGAAAAACCACCTGAGACTAGCAACCCAAAATATTCACTCTTCTAAAGTGAGGTTGGTGAAGACCCAACCCTGTTAAAGGTTTTTCAAACACACTGTTAGGTGTGACCTTGTTAGAGGATTTTAGACTAGAATTTATCGTCCCACCAGAATTCACTATGGGGTTGACAGGATAACAATGTTCATTCTATGAATGATACATCATAAGACTTTCTTAGTCCACTTGGTTAAGAGATTTTGACTATATACAATGGTTAAATGTGTAACAGTAAATGATCTACCTTAATACAACTTCAATTGCAGATTACAGACCAATATTCAACTCATATAAATCTTTCTGATCAATATTTCACTTCAGATTCAACAATGTATCAACTTGCTATCCATTGGTAATTACTCTCTGTAGCTCAGTATTTGTTCTATAGCTCGGTTCTTACTAACCAGTATGATCAGAATGCATGACAACTTATTCACGCGATAATCCTGCAGTATCTTCTTCTCCCGGCATTAGTTTCATAATGAAATCCTAGTCTCTTATATAGAGGAGTAAATCATTTTCCTTTTTGTCCATCAGATTTTTCTGCTTAATCATATTCATTGATTTTTCTGCTTCAAAATTCCTCGGCTGATGTGTCAATAACACATTTCAATATGTTCCATTAGATCTTCCTGTAATTATGTTAGCCGTCGATCTTTATAACAATCATTATCTATTATCACTAAAATCGAGGTACTTTATAGCTCATCAATCTTATCGGCTAAACTAATCATTTAATTCATTCTATTCTACTTGGTTAACAAAGAAATGTGTCGGTGAACACAAGCTCAGTTAACACTGCTCTCTGTATACACTACACTCCGTCAGTGTATACTGCAAAATGCTTCATTTACCGACAACATTGCTTTGTGTCTTTCAGCTCTACTCTTCATCATAGATGAATGCAACATAATAAAGTCAATATCATAAGTCAATGACCTTATGCATAAGTTACTCAATGTGTTCCTTATCCTCATCTGACATGTACATCTTCCTCATGTAGATTTCATTGTTCTTCATCTCTTTTTCACCTTTCTTTAGATGTTTCGGTATAGTAACTTACAAGATAAGTGTTGTCAAACTAGTTGACATCAATGAAAACATAATACTGATTTAATCATATTACATATCTAATCAGCAACTCCTCAATGATCTTAAATCATAGATTCTTCAATCAGATTCCAAATCAGTTGTAGTCCAACAATCTCTCCCTTTGGCATTGATGGCAACTCAAGTAATATGAAATATACCATACACATACCAAACATGTATTCTACAACTTTGTGAACAAATGTTGTACAAGCTCTCCCTAGCTTAATATGTTTAGTCACTATGTTACTAAACATTTGTAATGCTATAATGCCAATCAATAGATATGCTCTTTCAGTTTTCCTTTTCTTGCTTCTATTCTTTGTAACTGATCTTATCTTCTTTGTGTCATTCAGATTGTCTCTCCCTTAGATCGTACTCATCGATGCATGCTCCTTTTCATATTATTTATCTCTCCCTTTGACAGCAATGCCAAAGAAACAAATAAACAAACAGTTCCGTCATCCTCTGTATCTCTGTATACTGATATCCCAATCAGTTCTAATTCTTCAAACTTAATCACAACCTTGAACATGATTCAAAGTGTGAACTATGCTGCATCAACATGTGTGATCTTTTGATAAAAGTAGGTTGATGCAACATCCAAATCACCTTAGTGACCGATAGACAGGGGACGAACCCCAAGTCTAGTCCTCAAGTATTCAAATGTATCCTTCAGTAGAGGCTTTGTAAAAATATCTGCAAGTTGTTCTTTAGATGTGACAAATTCCAACTTCACTTGCTTCTCTTGCACTTGTTCTCTTAAGTAATGATACTTAATAGATATATGCTTTGTTTTCGAGTACATCACTAGATTCTTTGAAATATTTATAGCACTAGTGTTGTCACAATATATAATCACCGGTTCAATGATTACCTCATTCATCCCTTCCAACACTTGCTTGATGTAGGCAATGTTTGAAAAATTAGTAGCAACAGCAACATACTTTTCTTTAGCTGTAGACTGAGAAATACAAGCCTTCTTTTTACTTGTTCAGGTTACAAGTCTTTCACCAAAGAGAAATGCTCCTCCGGTGGTGCTTTTCCTATCATCCACATTTCTAGCCCAATCAACATCGATGTACACTTTCAGTTCAAACTTTCCTTCCTTAGGATACCATAATCCATAATTCTCTATTTTCTTCAGGTATCGTAAGATTCTTTTAGTAGCTATCATGTGTGATTCTCTAGGATTAGCAAAAAATCTAGCAACAATTCCCACAACATGTGCTATATCTGGTCTACTGTGAACTACATACATTAACTTCAAATCTATTAAGTTTCCACAATCCATACATATGAATATATTAGTTTCTGGATTCAATTGTGTAGAATTTTTTTCATCAATGTTTTAGATCATACAACATGATCCATCATCAGGATGTCAAAGAGCAAGAGCAAGAGGACTTGAAAATGTAGTATGATCCGAAACATTGATGAAAAAAATTCTACACAATCGAATCCAGAAACTAATATATTCATACATTAACTTACCAATCATGGATTGGTAAAGTGTCTAGTTTACCTCTGTAGTTTCATCCTCCTTTGTCAATTTGCATCGAGTAGCCATCGGTGTTCCCACAGGTTTAGCATCTTCCATGCCAAATGTCTTCAATACTTTCTTTATGTGTTTAGATTGTGTGATGAATATGCCATCACTCTGCTGAATCACTTGTAGTCCTAGAAAGAACTTAATCCCTCTGAACATAGACATTTCAAACTCCTTTTGCATTTCATCAACAAATGCTTTGCATACATGATCCGAACCTCCAAAAATAATATCATCTATGAATATTTCAACAATGATAATAGTATCATTAGTATCACCTTTCATATACAGATTGATGTTTTCACTTGTTCTAACAAATCCAATACTTAACAAGTAAGTATGCAGTCTTTCATACCAGGCTCTCGGTGCTTGCTTCAAACCATATAAAGCTTTATGTAATCTACATACCATGTCTTTGTTGTCTGGATCAACAAATCCTTCAGGTTGTTCTATGTAGACCTCTTCTTCAAGTATACCATTTAGAAATGCCGACTTCACATTCATTTGATAGACTTTGAATTTCTTGTGTGCAACATATGCAAGTAGCATTCTAACTCCTTCCAATCTAGCAACAGGTGCAAATGTTTCACCATAGTCAATGCATTCTTCCTGTGCATATCCCTTGCATACTAATCTAGCTTTATTTCTTGTGACTTCACCATTTTCATTCAGTTTGTTCCTAAATATCCACTTAGTACCGATAACATTCTTGTCTTTAGGTCAAGGTACTAAGGACTAGGTTTTGTTCTTTTCTATTTTCTCTATTTCCTCTTTCATTGCATTAACCCATTCTTCATTCTCTAATGCAATTTTCACATTTTTTGGTTCAAATTCACAAACTAGACATGTACCTTGTCTTGTTTTGCTCCTAGTTTGCATTCCAGCATGTCTATCTCCAATAATTTGTGTCTCAGGATGATGTGTTCTGACAAAACTAGCCAGAACTTAGTTTCTTCTTTCTTGTTCATCCTGTTCAGGTTCATTTCCTTGCTCGGTAGCTCCATTTTGTTCATTAGTTTGTGTTGCCTATTGTTCTACATTATTTTCTTGCTGACCAGTTATCACAGATTGCAACATCGGTAGATACTCTGGTTGTTCAATGTAAGTGAATCTACCATAGTCTTCTAGTTCCTTTGTACTTTCCTTTGTATTCTTGTCATCAAACTCATCAACAAAAACATTAGTACTTTCAATTATCTTATTTGTGACCTTATTCAGACATTTATATGCTTTACGTGTAGAGGAATATCCCAAAAATATCCCTTCATCTCCTTTTGAATCAAATTTTCCTTTTCTCTCATCTTTCAAAATAAAGCATTTACTTCCAAAAATCCTGAAATAACTTATAGTAGGTTTGTGTCCAAACCATAGCTCATAGGGTGTCCGGTTGGCATCCTTCTTTAGTTGTACTCGGTTAAGAACATATACAGCTATACTAATAGCTTCCCTCCAATATGTCTAAGCAACATTCTTTTGTATCATCAATGTTCTAGCATAGTCAATTATTGACCTGTTCCTCCTTTCAGCAATGCCATTTTGTTGAGGTGTCCTCGGTGTAGAGATCTATCTTTTAATACCATGCTTAATACAGAAATTAGTAAATTCATCTGAGATAAATTCACCTCCTCTATCAGATCTTAAGCATTTTATTTCCTTTCCAGTCTCTTTCTCTACCTTAGCTTTATACCATTTAAACATCTTAAAAACTTTAGATTTCTCTTTCAAGAACATAACAGTCATCAGTCTAGTATAATCATCAACAAAAAGAATAAAGTATATGTCACCGTAACAGCTCTGAGTTCTCATAGGACCACACAAGTCGGTATGAACCAGCTTAAGTATCTTCTTTGTTGAGTAGTCTTTTCTTTTGAAACTAGACTTAGTCATCTTACTTTTCTGACATTCATGGCACATGACATGATCAGGTTTTGACAAGTTAGGCAATCCTCTAACTCTTTTCTTTTTACTAATCTTGATCATGTTGTCAAAGTTCACATGGCATAACCTTTTGTGCCATAGCCATGCCTCTTCATCCTTTATTAACAAACAAGAAGACTGATCCATATCAAGATATAATAGATTACCTCTGGATTGTGTACCAATTTCGACAAGTCTTCCTTCATCATCATAAATCATCACCTCTTTGCTCTCAAAAGCTAGTCGGTGGCCTGAATTGTTTAGCTGAGCCACACTTAACAGATTATAGTTTAGTCCATCTACCCAGTATGCATTTTCACATTTTATTTTGTCATTGATCATCAATGAACCTTTACCTCTTACCATACAAGGTGCATCATTTCACATTCTCACAGATCCTTCATTGTATTCAACAATATGATCAAATTTCTCTATATCACTAGTCATATGATGTGTATAGCCACTGTCTATGATCCATGTATCATTTTTGCTTACTTTAGACATCAGTGATGTCTCTTCATGTTTCTCTTCTTCTTCTAAGTCATCTTTCATAGTAACAAATACAACTTCTATATCATCATCAGAATCAGATTCAGTTTCAATATCTTCGGCTATGTAACATACCTTTTTGCCTTTATCATCTCGGTTGTCTCTATTATTGTGTCGGTAGCTTTTGTTAACTCTTCTCCCATAGCTTCCTTCAGATCGGTCTTTGGATCTATCATCATCTTTGTTCTGTGGACATCTAGTAGCTATGTGACCAACTTCCTTATAATTAAAACATGCCAAAGGTAGCTTACCTCTATACCTTCCTTTTCTTTTGGGCAATCTTCTTGCCATAAGAGCTTCTAGCTCATCAAGTTCGTCATTGGTATTGTCATCACTATCATTATTCTTATTATTCTTGCTAGACTTACCAATATTCAAAGAAGACATGAAAGTGGACTCAACAAAAGGAACAACACTGTTATCAAAGTTATTTAATTCAAAGGTTGTAAGTTTACCAATCAAAGTGTCAAGAGTAAGATTGGATGTAGCTCTTATTTCATGAATTGCAGAGATCTTGATTGCATAAACTGGCATAAAAGTTCTGAGAATCTTGCTTATCACTGTTTCATCATCAATAATTCCATCTGATGCTCTAATATCATGTACTACCTCTTTTAGTCTATTTGAGTATTGCACAATGTTCTCACCTTCTTTCATCCTCATATCATCAAATCTGCCCCTTAGACTTTCAGCTCGGGCTCTTTTGACATTCAAATCTCCACTGTATATTAGATTTAACTTGTCCCACATGGCTTTGGCAGTAGTACATCCCTTAATGTCTTCAAATTCAATGTCGGTAGAGGCAACAACAAGTTCCATCATAGTGATATTGTGCTCATGCCTATCTCTCAGTTGATCAAGGGTCAGGGGACCAATGGTCGGTTGTATGTGTGTGCTATAAAAGTGTCACACTTGTGTGAATCATTATATTCAAGAACAGTCAAGAATGAGGTCTCAAACAATGATTCACAACTCTCTATTCATGGAGTGCAAAGGTTTGTATTAGAGGCCCTTAGATTGACCCAGTTATACCCATGCAAGTACACCAAGAAATGAGAGATTCAAAGATGAATAGAAAGTATGCTAATTTCCATGATCATCAAGTTATTGCATGCAAATGAAAACTAGTCTAGATGATAAAAATGCAAGAAGGTAAACTATTCTATTGAAATGAAAGTATTACAAGTTCTTGCTAATTATGCTATGTGGATTAAGCTAGAACAATGAAAGGAAACATGAATTTAAACTATTATGTGAATGCAATATTAATCTAAACTATGGATTGCCATGAGGCATGAGAGAAGAAGATAAGAAGAAAGAAGTCTCAAATATCCAAGCTCAAAGTGCTCAAAAGCTTCTTCCAAGATTGCTCTTCAAACCTGCAGCATAACAATAACATGAAAATTCTGGGATCTGAAATGAGAAGGAGAGGGCTCCTTATATAGGAAAATATGGAGGAGAATGCATCCTCAAGAGCAATGTGGGATAAATCCCAAAAGAGGCAAAAAGAGGAAAGAATCAGGAAAATGATTTTTGTTTTATTTTTATTTGATTTATTTCCTTTTTCATCACAAATTTTGCTTTAAGTGGGGATTTTATTTATTTAAAAGATGAATTATCTTTTAAATAAATAAGATAAGTTTATTTAATAAAAAGAGGAATATTTAATTAAATAAGATAAAATCATTCAATTAAAAGGGATTTTAATTAAATAAGATTATTTTATTTAAGTTATTTCTTTTAATTAAATAAGCCTATTTTATCTATTTAAAAGAGAATATTTCTTTTAATTAAACAAAATTATTGATGAAATTATTGAAAGAATCAGGAAAAGGATTTTTGTTTTATTTTTATTTGATTTATTTCCTTTTCCATCACAGATTTTGCTTGAAGTGGGGATTTTATTTATTTAAAAGAGGAATTATCTTTTAATTAAATAAGATAAGTTTATTTAATAAAAAGAGGAATATTTAATTAAATAAGATAAAATCATTCAATTAAAAGGGATTTTAATTAAATAAGATAAAATCATTCAATTAAAAGGGATTTTAATTAAATAAGATTATTTTATTTAAGATATTTCTTTTAATTAAATAATCCTATTTTATTTATTTAAAAGGGAATATTTCTTTTAATTAAACAAAATTATTGATGAAATGATCAAACCTTAGAAATATTTGAATTATTGATTTAATTGCGATTTGATCAAGGAATTGATTTGAAAATTGCAAAGCATTGATTCAAGAAAATTGATAAATTAATAAAAGGGGCCCAAAGTCTAGGCGACCATTTTAGGGTGCATACATTTGCCCCTCTTTGGGTAATGTGTGATCAATCTGGGAACACATGTAGCCAAAGAATGGAATTGAAATGTGAGATCGATTTGGGATCACAAAACAACCCAAATGTGTGTTCGATAGATGAGAACACATCAAGAAAAAGATAAGCTGATTGAAAAAGACAAGGCCAACACCCCTGTAAATAGGTAATTGTCAAGTCTCAAGCAAGGTTGCCCCAAGCGAAATAATTGATAGGATTGATAAAGTTGAATCAAGGATTGAAGTTTGATAGGTACTGCCCCCTCGTGATTTAAATCAAAATGAGATGGAGAAGAAATAGTAAATTGACAAATTTGATCAAATTGAACTAAAGATAAGGATCATAGAACCAAGGTAGATCATCATGAAAGGTTATGCCCCAAGGTTGAATTAGAAGAAAAGAAGTGGGATGAAAGTGAATGGAAGATAGAAGTTTGAAAGAAATGGAAAGAAATGGAGAGAAGAAAGAGAATTTGCCTCAAGAAAGAGGATGCCCCAAAATCAATCAACTGTTTAAGATAGAGAATTTTGATTGAGATCACGAAATAAGATAAGGAAATGAAGATCAAAACATGATCACAGTTGATTAAAAGTCTAAAAGAAAGATGAAGGAAACCCTCTCAAACTCATAATGTAGCCTAAAAATGCAATTTAACACAAAATCTAACAATGCAAGCTACATGAAAATGCAAAGGTGTACTTGCAATAGAGCAACTGTAACATAGGATTTTTGTTCATCATTCATTAGAGAATGTTAAGAAACTTATTTTCATCATTGGACCATTATTAACAGATATCAAAAAATCACACAATCATCACTAGTTACAAGTGCAACTATGAAGATATGAATGTGATTGATATCAGATTGGAATGTGGAAAGATTCTAACATAAGCATCAAAGACATAAAGGTCAAGATGACTTTAATGTTAGCTCACCCAATTTAATGTAGCAAAACCACTCTCGCATCAAGGCATAGATGCCAGGATGACCATAAGAACGGTTGTGTAAAAAAAAACAATCAAGGATGATGCCCCAAATCTCCTAAGTGTTTCAAGGGAATAACAAGAGACACTCAAGATATTCAAGAACACACCCATAAGCAGAAAGCAAATAAAAATATGCCCCATGCCCCAAGTCCTCTAGTTATGCATCATGGAGAGACTTATTAGACAAGGACACTCAATGAAAATCAATAACAGTCAGTGTGTGCTAGAAAGTAGTCACACTTCTGTGAATCATTAAATTCAAGAACACTCAAGAATGAGGTCTCAAATAGCGATTCACAGCTCTCTATTCGTGGAGTGCAGGGGTTTGTATATGAGGCCCTCAGATTGACCTAGTTATGCCCATGCAAGTACACCAAGAAATGAGAGATTCAAAGATGAATAGCAAGCATGCTAATCTCCATGATCATCAAGTTATTGCATGCAAATAAAACTAGTCTAGATGATAACAATGCAAGAAATAAACTATTCTATTGAAATGAATGCTTATACAATGTTAATCTATGAAAGGAAACATGAATTTAAACTATTATGTGAATGCAATATTAATCTAAACTATGGATTGCCATAAGACATGAGAGAAGAAGACAAGAAGAAAGAAGTCTCAAATATCCAAGGTCCAAATGTGCTCAACAAGCTTCTTCCAAGATTGCTCTCCAAACTTGTAGTATAACAATAACATGAAAATTATCGGATCCTCCAAATGAGAAGGAGAGGGCTCCTTATATAGGAAAATGTGGAAGAGAATGCATCCTCAAGAGAAATGTGGGATAAATCCAAAAAAAGGAAATAAAGCTCATTTTTTAGAGAGTGTGGAGAGAAAAGGGATTTTATTTATTTTTAATTATTTGTTTCCCTTTTTTCATCACAAAGAGCTTTAAGAGGACTTTTTATTATTTAATTAAAAGAAAGATATTATTCTAAATAAGATAAAATCATTTAATTAAAAAAGATTTTATTTCATTTAAAAGATATTTCTTTCAATTAAATAAGGTTATTTTATTTATTTAAGAGAGAATATTTCTTTTAATTAAATAAAATTATTGATGACATGATTAAACCTTAGGAGATTATTGAAATGATTGAAATAATTATGATTTGATCAAGGAAATTGATTTGAATATATTGCAAAGCATTGATTCAGAAAATTGATATTTGACAAATTGAATAAATGGGGCCCAAAGTCTAAGCGACCATTTTAAGGTGCATACATTTGCCCTTCCTTGACTAATGTGAGGTCGACTTAGGATCACATGCAGTCAAAGAATGGAATTGAAGTGTGAGATCTATTTGGGATCACAAAACAACCCAGATGTGTGTTCGACGGATGGGAACACATCAGGACATAGATAAGCAGACTGAAAAAGACAAGGCCAACACCTGTGAATAGGTAATTGTCAAGTTTCAAATAAGAGATAAGAATCTCAAGCAAGGTTGCCCCAAGAGAAGCAATCGATAAATTTGATAAAGCTGAATCAAGCAATGAAGTTTGGTAGGTACTGCCCCCTCATGATCAAAATCGAAATGAGATAGAGGAGAAACAATAAATTGATAAATTTGATCAAATCGAACTAACGATAAGGTTCTTGATGTAAGATGAAAGATATATAAATCACAGAACTAAGGTAGATCAACAAGAAAGATTATGCCCCAAGGTTGAATTAGAAGAAAAGAAGTGGGGTGAAAGTGAATGGAAGATAGAAGTTTGGAAGAAATGGAAAGAAATGGAGAGAAGAAAGAGAATTTGCCTCAAGAAAGAGGATGCATCAAAATCAATCAACTGTTTAGGATAGGGAATTTCGATTGAGATCACAAAAGAAGATAAGGAAATGAAGATCAAATCGTGACCACAGTTGATTGAAAGTCCACAAGAAAGATGAAGGAAACCCTCTCAAACTCATAATGCAGCCTAAAAGTGCAAATTTAACATGAAGTCTAAATAATGCAAGCTACATGAAAATGCAAAGGTGTACTTGCAATAGAGAAACTGTAACATAGGATTTTGTGTTCTTCATTCATTAGAGAATGTAAGGAACTTATTTTCATCATTGGGCCATTATTACCGGACATCGAACAATCACACAATCAACACTAGTAAAAAATGCAACTATGAAGATATGAATGTGATTTATATCGGATTGGAATGTGGAAAGATTCTAACATGAGCATCAAAGACATAAAGGTCAAGATGATTGCAATGTTAGCTTACCCAATTTAATGTAGCAAAACCATGCTCGCATCAAGGCATAAACGTCGGGATGACCATGAGAATGGTTGTGCAAAAATAGTCAAGGATGATGCCTCAAATCTCCTAAGTGTGTCAAGGAGACAACAAGAGACACTAAAGAGGTTCAAGACAACACCCACAAGCAGAAAGCAAATAAAAACATGCCCCATGCCCGAAGTCATCTAGCTATGCATCACGGAGAGACTTGTTAGACAAGGACACTCAACGAAAATCAATATCAATCAGCACACAAAGAAAAGATCATGACATATCTCAAACATTAAGTGTTGCATTGTGTAAATTGATACTGAGTTTCGAGGATAAGGATCGAATGCATGCAAGCAGGTAAGATCACATGACCAAACTGGATAAGACCAAACTGATAAGTGTTGAAAAACACTCGATGTCAGGGGTTGTGTTGAAAAACACATATGGGTTGGTGTTAAAAAACACTATTTGTGAGGTGTCCTAAAGACAAGCATATCCAAGAGACCAAAGCTAACATAGTGATGCCCCCTAGACAAAGACAAAGACCAATTCCAAACCAAGGCAACAAGGACAAGGTATGATGGAGAAAGGCTAAGTGTCAAGGACACATGCTAAGAAATAGGGGGGTGAAGGCCTCAAGTAGTGCCCGTTTCTAGGTTTTCACCACTTGGAAGAATTTTTTCAGGATTTTTTATAATTTTTTAATATTTTTTCTACCAAGGCGCCTGTTTCCAAGTTTTCACCAAGGCACTTTTTCTATTTTTTTTGAATTTTTTTATTTTTTTGGTATTTTTAGAATATATAATTTTTTTTGAGATACATCAAAGCACCTATTGCTAGGTTTTCACTAAGATGATCATTTTTCAGGACATTTTCTGATTTTTAAAATTTTTTCAGCATCATATATAAATTTTTTTAGAATTTTTTCAGGATCAATAAGTATTTACAAAGGATGCCCCCACACAGAATGGGCATCAAACTCCCAAGCAAGATCACATCGTGTAGTCCCAAAGTCTAGCAAGGTGGAGGACAAGAGGGAGTAGTAAGCTGACGGAAGAGATGAAAGACTAGGGAATGAAGAAGAATGGAGGGAAGAAATCCTCAAGGACAAACTCCTCAAGAGTACCCAAGCTAGGAAAAAAAATGTCATGTAAAGCACATTTGGACAAGCAATGAAAGACTAGCATAGGATAAGCCTCAAAGGTGTAATGCAAAAGAAGGAAAGGATGCAGTCCAAAGGAGTAGATGTGTCAAGAGGCTTCATAGCATCATGTTTTACTCTTTTTATTAGATCAAGACCAAAGGGGAAAATGATAGTGACAGATGAAAATGAATGGAAGAAGATAAATATGAAGGCTAAATAGAAAGGGAATGAAAGCAAGACCAATCTAAGATAGCTCATAAGATAGCTAAATGTTCGTGTATAGATCAACATTGTCAAGATCAAAGAGAGAAGATGAAATGGATGAAATATGTAGAAGAACTACGCATGATGCCTGATTGCCAGGTTTTCATCATGGTACTTATCCAAGGTGCCACAAGGGAGTGGTTTTCACCATAGGATGAATTTATTTCTCTTTACTTTTGCTACCAAGGTGCCTGTTTCTAGGTTTTCACCAAGGCACATTTTCAATTTTTTTGAATTTTTTTCTCTTTTTTCTTTTTTTTTTTGAATTTTATAATTTTTGGAAGAAGGCAAGCTTTTAGATAATGCTCCTTGAAAGGAAAAACCATGATATGCCAATGATTCAAAATTATATGCTCAAAGATGCTGATAGGGAAAGAAAGATGGAAGAGAAAAATGTAGGATATGGTTTTATGTAAAGCGAGTGGAGTTGGAAGATAGGAGGAATATGCAAATGAGGAAAAATGATAGAAGACAAGAGAATAATGAATGGAAGGATTGTGAAAGAGTAGATGGAAAGGAAGGCAAGATCAACATCGATGCACAACTTGGAGGGTGGCGAGAGGATGGAGGAAACTTGAATGAAGGAATACGTGAAGGAATATGGTGAATGTTTAGTAGAGGTTGCGGTTCAGGTGCATGGAATGGAAGAATGTTTTTGAAAGAATATGAGGTGGAAGTCTTTGAAAGCTTGAATGTCAACTTCACTTTTTGTTCAACATGAGACTCTCTTACGAGAGACTTTGGAATCCATATAGCCTTAGGCTTTTTATTTCCTTTTGATGATTTAGAGAGAATATCTTGAATGATGAATTTTGGAACCCATACTTGTCTTGTAATTTTTTTCTTAGATATCTCCTTTGACTTTATGCCCCCATGTCGATTAGAGTAGACATGGTGATCTTCTTTCTTTGATGGATTCTTGTATTGCTTTTTTTTCTTGTGTTGAACATTCAAGTTACTTCTAAAAGACTTGGGACCTATGGAAGAAGGAGAATATGACTGGTTTATATGAGTGGATGGATGAAAAGGATTCAAAGGTATGCATCTATGTTGATCTTGAGGAAATATAGGAGATGAAGGGACGTAAGGACCCAAGATGGATAACAAATTAGGGGAATTAGGAGGGGAAAGCAAAGGGACATAAGGACCCAATATGGAAGGCAGACGTGAAGTCCTTAGTAGTGGTGGAAGAGGTCCAAGGATGGAAGTGGAAGACACAAAAGGATAATCAACAAGTTCATCAACATCTATATGACAACCAAGGACATCAACATCTTTAGAGTGAGCATTAGGATTTTCAATAGAATCATGGACATCATGAATATGAGCACCTTCTTTGATAGGATTTTTCAAAGCTTGCAAAGACTTAGGAAGAGTAGAAAGTGGAAACGAATATGGAGTGGTAGAACAAGAAGATGGAAGACTTTGATCTTGACAAGGATCTTTGGATAGCATAAGCACATAATTTTTCTTTTGATTTTCAATAGGCTTAACATTGGAAGTAACAACACTATTTTTAACAACTTTAATGGAAGTATCATCTTTGGAAAGCGCAAGTGTAGTAAGGTTATTTTGATTGTCAATAAGCTCAATGGTGTGGGTAGTAGCTTGTTCTTGCTTCGGAGAAGACTTAAGACATGGTGGAATAAATGAGGAAGGTTGTAAAGGATCAAAAGAACCATGACGCAGATAGAGAACATCATGAAAAGGAGTGGATGACATGGAGGGTTCTTGATCTTGATCTTTCTTTATATTCTTTTCTGTATCAGTTTTAGAGTCCTCTTGACATGAAGCCACTTCTAAGGATAAGGAAGTAGGCTGAAGTTGTATGGAAGACTTTGGTAGAGATGGTGAAGGAATAGCTGAAGTAGGCATTATAGCGCATAAAGGCTTAGGCTCTTTAGATTTAGCATTATCAGAAGTATTTGCAACCAAGTGAAGGTTAGCTTGAGTATCTTTAAAAGGTGGCCCTTGAGGATAACTATAGGGAACTGCATGGAAAGCATTAGAATTTATGTCAGATGTAGGATTTGTGAAAGATTTGGAAGACTTGGCGACTTTAGGAGATGTAGGAGTACTGGAAGAAGTAGGGGATGGAATGGAACCATCACAAGACAAAGGTTTGACATTAATATGATCTTTCTTGAGAGTGTTGTCTTTATTTTCAACAAGAGAATTTTTAGAGGAGACATTCTTATGATATTTACGTTTATAATCAGCGCGTTGAGCTTTCTCTTCTTCAAATGAAGTAGATGTATCATCTAGGTATTGTTCACAGAAATCATCAAAGTCTCTTTCAAAATCAGAGTCATATGGATCACCATCACAATCTATCCAATGTGATGACCCTTTTCCAGTAAGCACGAGCACACGACGAGGAGGACTCTTAGGAATAGGGGTTTCATAGGTATCATTACATTGTCTATCATCATAGTCATCGTAGTCATCATAGTCATCAAAGATGGGTGTGTCACTCTTCATGGGAGAGGTATCACATGGGCTATCATATTGCTCATCATGGTATGTCTTGATACAAGGAGTAAGAATCTTGGGAGAAGTAGAAGAGGAACAAGATTGTGAAGAAGAGGAAGGTGAAGACCTAGTGGAAGAAGAAGACTTAGATAGTGAGGGATTTGAATAATGTTTAGAATAGTCATGATAAGATTTGGGAGATGAAGAATGATGAGAAGACTTAGAATATGAAGAATGTTTAGAAGAATCATGGTACGACTTGGAAGATTTAGAGGATGAAAGACTTTTGGAAGAAGGAGGTCATGATAGGATCATGTTGATAATTCTAGCAAAGGTGTTTGATTCCTTCAATCTTTTTTCTATTTTTATCTTAAGTTTATCACCTTTGCCATATCTAGAAGGACTGTTAGAGGAACAAAACTCTTCAAATTCAGAAATGAGTTCAAGATCATCCATTTTTAAAAGAGGTTCCATAGCAAGATATTTGTAATTCATGGTTTTGGAAGAAGAAGAATCAAGCATGGAAGTGACAGAAGAGATGAAATAGAAGAAAATAGACTAGATAGTGAGAGGAAAAGAATTAGGAAGATGAGAAGAATATCCCATGTGAAGAGAAGACTTTAGAAGAAAAACATGGGAAGAGTCATCTTGTGCAATTGATACCATTAACGTTCATTGAGATGTTGAGCAACAAGACAACACCTAGGATCTGACCTAGACTAACCAAGGAAGACTGAGAATAGAAGACACTAGGTGATAAGATGACCTCACAAAATGTGAACACTAAACTAGGATAATCAAAGTTCTCTAATGTCCAAAGAGAGATGGTAAGATAAAAATTGCAAAAGGCATTACCAACACTGTCAAAGAGGTGTTTCAAATCAAAGGATGACTACCCTTGCACTTTTGAATCAGGAGGTTGGACTAGACCAAAATGTAATTGAAATTGAATTTGATGGAAATGGTTCGGACAAAAAAAGTACTAAAATTCTCCAAGAATGTGGCTAACAATTCTAGAGATAAACTCTCACCAAGAATTTTCTTTCAACTTGATAATTATTTCCAAGGTGACTTTGTAAACCAAATGATGCTATCCCTAGAGGACAAAGATAGGTCTCTAATGACAGGATAGAAAATCAAGCAAGCTGTAAAAAAGTTGGTGCTTCAACTCAGGAACTCAGTTTTTGTGTTCATTTTAAAAGATCAAGTACATCAATAGATTTTTATCATTGATCAAGCACATAAGACAACAATCAAGAAGTTCAAGCAAGCAATTGTCTTCAAACAATGAGCAAGAGGCAAAGCAACTTTGCACATGAAAAAGAATAGTGACTTAGTATGCTACTCCTTAAAGGTTCTACTTGTGTATGTTCTTGGATATGTTTTAGCAGGTACTCAGAACACAACAACATCCTAGCAAGTTGTCTACAAGGATATACATGGCTTTTCTAAAGGGTGTCCTCAATATACGCAAGGTACATGAGGCCCAAATCCATAGATGAAAAGAATCAGAAATCACACAGCTGGGGGGAGATGGTAACCCAAATCTCCTCCTTCACTTCTCAAAGGTATAAAGTTCTTTGAGGCTTAGCCAAGAGTGAAATCTAACTCATTCCTAAGAGAGGTGTCTTTGGATTCACCTCCTAATATTTATACTCCGTTGGAACATGGGAGTTAAGGTCGTCCCTTGAGGTGATGAAATCCCCAAGCAGGCCTTCTAAAAAAAATGAAAAGTAAGTAATTCTCTATCAAAAAGTATTGAAAAGCACTAAAGTTGGAACACTTAACGCTTAAAGCAAATATGAGGTGAGTCCATAAGGTGGAACACTTAACACCCCACATAAGATACAAACGAGTCCACAACCTAGACAACAAGTGAGTTCCAAAAAGCACAAAAAGGTTGCCTAGTGAAACAATTAACGCTTCTTTCCTATAGACCCCTCCCCTTTAATGTGGCGTTGAGATTGCAACCATAGGGCGAAAATGAGGGGCCAGTGGATTAGCGAGTCTAATAACCCAAGATAGTAATCTAGATCAATCACAAGTAATCTAAGACTACTAATCAATACTACTCATAAGTGCAAGAGGGTTTGAATCATGGAATATTTAACTTTCCAAGTAAACATGAAGTGAGTCCACAAAGTGGTGCATTTAACTCTTCATATAAAATAGGAATGAATCCATGCCCTAGATTACTCAATGAGATGTTTTGATATTTGAAACCAAAAATTACTTAATGTTTAAACATAAGCATTCACTTAAACACAAACTTGTATAAAAGAAAATCTATGTTCATTCATTTCCCATTAAGAGCATAAAAAATGTGTTCTATGAAAGCATGTAACACTCAAGCCAAACACATGAGAGATTGATTTTATGCCTAAACCAAGTGTTATAGAGATTTTAAGAACTCACCTTAGGTCCAAAGATCTTCACTCCAGCATTTAGCACACATTCGAAAAAAAAACCCTAAGATAGTTAGATATGAAAATCAATTGCTAGGAGTTTGATTTAACATTGCTGTCTTCAAAATAGTCTTTAAAGATTGATTTATTTGACCCATAAAATCACAATATTAAAATTTTTGGAAAGAATGATGTTTTTAGCCAACATCAAGAACTACCATTTTCCAAAATTATAAGGTCTTATGATTCCATTTGGTTCCTCAACCAATAACCTTTTCAGACTGCAATTTTTCTGTCATAAATCAGATTTAAAACACCAAACCCTGTCTAGAGAATCACATATCTTTCTTAAAAAGAATTAAAATGAAACCAAACCAATTTCAAAAAAACTATTATTAAATCTAGTTTCCAAATATGTAATCCATTTATTTTTTCCATTCATAAATTATTTTTTAAGAGAAAATCATTGCCTGCAACTCCAATGCAGATTGTTAAAAACTAGTTTTCACTCAAATGCCTGTAACTTTCACAAATTTGAATAAAAATGACTCAAACAAAAAGGAAATGAAAGATAATTCATGTATATTTCCAATGAATATTATTAGAGGTTCTGATTCTTCATACTTTGTCCGTACTAGATGTTTCAATCTAATTGTATTCAGAGAATCTCAAATATGCAAATACCCACTTTCACCAAAATGATCATAACTTATTCATTTCTTTATAAAAATAAACCAAACCAAAAGCATGAGAAAAAGGATTCATCATTCTATCCATCCATTATTATATTACAAATTTTCTAGGCTGTACATGGCCGTACAAAGCCTGGAACCAACATTAAAACTGAAAAACCAATCAAGAATGAGGCCAGAAATTGATCTTTTCTGCCCCACGGTGGGCGCCAAAAGTGTGTGCTAGAGAGTAGTCACACTTTTTTAAATCATTAAATTCAAGAACACTCAAGAATGAGGTCTCAAACAATGATTCATAGCTCTCTATTCGTGGAGTGCAGGGGTTTGTATATGAGGCCCTCAGATTGACCTAGTTATGCCCATGCAAGTACACCAAGAAATGAGAGATTCAAAAATGAATAGCAAGCATGCTAATCTCCATGATCATCAAGTTATTGCATGCAAATGAAACTAGTCTAGATGATAACAATGCAAGAAATAAACTATTCTATTGAAATGAATGCTTATACAATGTTAATCTATGAAAGGAAACATGAATTTAAACTATTATGTGAATGCAATATTAATCTAAACTATGGATTGCCATAAGGCATGAGAGTAGAAGACAAGAAGAAAGAAGTCTCAAATATCCAAGGTCCAAATGTGCTCAACAAGCTTCTTCCAAGATTGCTCTCCAAACTTGCAGTATAACAATAACATGAAAATTCTCAGATCCTCCAAATGAGAAGGAGATGGCTCCTTATATAGGAAAATGTGGAAGAGAATGCATCCTCAAGAGCAATGTGGGATAAATCCAAAAAGAGGAAATAAAGCTCATTTTTTAGAGAGTGTGGAGAGAAAAGGGATTTTATTTATTTTTAATTATTTGTTTCCCTTTTTTCATCACAAAGAGCTTTAAGAGGACTTTTTATTTATTTAAAAGAATGATTCTCTATTAATTAAATAAGATAACATTATTTAATTAAAAGAGAGATATTATTCTAAATAAGATAAAATCATTTAATTAAAAAAGATTTTATTTCATTTAAAAGATATTTCTTTCAATTAAATAAGGTTATTTTATTTCTTTAAGAGAGAATATTTCTTTTAATTAAATAAAATTATTGATGACATGATTAAACTTTAGGAGATTATTGAAATGATTGAAATAGTTATGATTTGATCAAGGAAATTGATTTGAATATATTGCAAAGCATTGATTCAGAAAATTGATATTTGACAAATTGAATAAATGGGGCCCAAAGTCTAGGCGACCATTTTAAGGTGCATACAGTCAGCACACAAAGAAAAGATCATGACATAGCTCAAGCATTAAGTGTTGCATTTAAAAATTTAAGTGTGTTCACTGAGATTGAGTTTCAAAGATAAAGATAAAATGTTTGCAAGCAAGTGGAATCATATGACAAGACTGGATAAGACCAAACTAATAAGTGTTGAAAAACACTCGATGTCAGGGGTTGTGTTGAAAAACACAGTTGGGGTGGTGTTAAAAAACACCGTTGGTGAGGTGTCCTAAAGACTGATGCATCCAAGAGACCAAAGCTAACATAGTTATGACCCCTAGACAAAGACAAAGACCAATTCCAAACCAAGGCAACAAGGACAAGGCATGATGGAGAAAGGCTAAGTGTTGAGGACACATGCTAAGAAACAGGGGTGCAAAGGCCTCAAGTAGCGCCTGTTTTTAGGTTTTCACCACTTGGATTTTTATTTTTATTTTATTTTTTTCAGGACTTTTTATAAATTTTTTTTTTGTATTTTTGCTACCAAGGTGCCTATTTCTAGGTTTTCACCAAGGCACTTTTTCTATTTTTTTGAATTTTTTGAATTTTTTGGTATTTTTGGAATATATAATTTTTTTTGAGATACATCAAAGTGTCTATTGCTAGGTTTTCACTAAGATGATCATTTTTTCATGACATTTTCCAATTTTAAAGATTTTTTTAGCATCATATATGAATGTTTTTGAATTTTTTCAAGATCAATAAGCATGTACAATGGATGCCCCTACACGGAATGGGCATCAAACTCCTAAGAAAGATCACATCGTGTAATCCCAATGTCTAGCAAGGTGGAGGACAAGAGGGATTAGCAAGCTGGTGGAAGATATGGAAGACAAAAGAATAAAGGAGGATGAAGGGAAGAAATCTTCAAGGGCAAACTCTTCAAGAGTACCCAAGCTAGGAAAAATTTGTCATGTAAAGCTCATTTGGACAAGCAATGAAAGACCAATGTAGGATAAGTAACAAAATCGTAATGCAAGAGCAGGAAAAGATGCAGTCCAAAGGAGTAGACATGTCAAGAGGCTTTGTAGCATCGTGTTTTACTTTTTTTTATTAGATCAAGACCAAAGGGGAAAAATGATAGTGAAAGGCTAGAATGAATGGAGGAAAATAAATATGAAGGCTAAATATGAATGGAATGAAAGCAAGATCATTGTAAGATAGCTCACAAGATAGTTAAATGTTCGTGTATAGGTCAACATTGTCAAGATCAAAGAGAGAAGACAGAATGGATGAAATATGTAGAAGAACTACGCATGATGCTTGATTGCCAGGTTTTCATCAAGGTACCTATCCAAGGCATCACAAGGGAGTGGTTTTCACCATAGGATAAATTTATTTCTCTTTACTTTTGCTACCAAGGTGCTTGTTTCCAGGTTTCCACCAAGGCACATTTTCAAAAATTTTATTTCTTTTATTTCTTTTTCTTTTTGAAGTTTTTGGAAGAAGGCAAGCTTTTTAGATAATGTTCCTTGAAAGGATAAACCAGGAGAAGCAAAGGATTCAAGATAATATGCTCAAAAGCTTCTTCCAAGGTTGCTCTCCAAACCTACAACATAACAATAACATGAAAATTCTGGGATCTGAAATGAGAAGGAGAGGGCTCTTTATATAGGAAAATATGGAGGAGAATGCATCCTCAAGAGCAATGTGGGATAAATCCCAAAAGAGGCAAAAAGAAGAAAGAATCAGGAAAAGGATTTTTGTTTTATTTTTATATGATTTATTTCCTTTTCCATCACAGATTTTGCTTTAAGTGGGGATTTTATTTATTTAAAAGATGAATTATCTTTTAAATAAATAAGATAAGTTTATTTAATAAAAAGAGGAATATTTAATTAAATAAGATAAAATCATTCAATTAAAAGGGATTTTAATTAAATAAGATTATTTTATTTAAGATATTTTTTAAAATTAAATAAGCCTATTTTATTTATTTAAAAGGGAATATTTATTTTAATTAAACAAAATTATTGATGAAATTATTGAAAGAATTAGGAAAAGGATTTTTTATTTATTTTTATTTGATTTATTTCCTTTTCCATCACAGATTTTGCTTGAAGTGGGGATTTTATTTATTTAAAAGAGGAATTATCTTTTAATTAAATAAGATAAGTTTATTTAATAAAAAGAGGAATATTTAATATAATAAGATAAAATCATTCAATTAAAAGAGATTTTAATTAAATAAGATTATGTTATTTAAGATATTTCTTTTAATTAAATAAGCCTATTTTATTTATTTAAAAGGGAATATTTCTTTTAATTAAACAAAATTATTGATGAAATGATCAAACCTTAGAAATATTTGAATTATTGATTTAATTGCGATTTGATCAAGGAATTGTTGAAAATTGCAAAGCATTGATTCAGGAAAATTGATAAATTAATAAATGGGGCTCAAAGTCTAGGCGACCATTTTAGGGTGCATACAGTATGTAGCCATTCTCCATCAAATCTAGTGCAAAATTCCCAATTTTGGATATGTGCAGCTTCATCCAGCTTTGCCATACTGCGAAGTTGTCTTTGTTTAGTTTTGGTACTTCCCTCTTATACATCTTGAAACCTTTGTGCTTAAGTCCTTAAAACTCTATTCTAAGCAACCACAACTTTGATACCAATTGTTAGAATAACTGAGAGGGGGGTGAATCAGTTATTCAGTGTCCCGAAATCAAAATGTATAATTCAATTTTTTTTTTCAATTTCTGCTACTCGGTAAACAAAAATACTTTCACTGTCTATGTTTTTACCGATTACCAGTCTAATACTTATAACAGTTACCGATCAAATCTAACATGTAACATGCAAAGTATGATAACAAACAAATATCACAATCAACACATAACACAAGAGATTTAATGTGGAAACCCTATAAAGGGAAAAACCACCTGGGACCGACAACCCAAAATATTCACTCTTCTAAAGTGAGGTCGGTGAAGACCCAACCTTGTTAAAAGTTTACAAACACACTGTTAGGTGTGACCTTGTTAGAGGATTTTAGACTAGAAGTTATCGTCCAACCAGCATTCACTATGGGGTTGACAAGATAACAATGTTCATTCTATGAATGATACATCATAAGACTTTCTTAGTCCACTTGGTTAAGAGATTTTGACTATATACAATGGTTAAATGTGTAACAGTAAATGATCTACCTTAATACAACTTCAATTGCAGATTACAGACCAATATTCAGCTCATATAAATCTTTCTGATCAATATTTCACTTCAGATTCAACAATGTATCAACTTATTGTCCGTCGGTAATTACTCTCTGTAGCTCAATATTTGTTCTGCAGCTCGGTTCTTACTAACCAATATGATCATAATGCATGACAACTTATTCATGCAATAATCCTGCAATATCTTCTTCTTCCGACATTAGTTTCATAATGAAACCCTAGTCTTTTATATAGACGAGTAAATCATTTTCCTTTTTTCCATCAGATTTTGCCGCTTAATCATATTCATTGATTTTGCCGCTTCAAACTTCCTCGGCTGATGTGTCAATAACATGTTTCAATCTATTCCATTAGATCTTCCTATAATTATGTTAGCCGTCGATCTTTATAACAAATGTTATCTGTTATCACTAAAATCGAGGTACTTTATAGCTCATCAATCTTATTGGCTAAACTAATCATTTAATTCATTCTGTTATGCTCAGTTAACAAAGAAATGCATCGGTGAACACAAGCTTGGTTAACACTGCTCTCTGTATACACTACACTCCGTCAGTGTATACTGCAAAATGCTTCATTTACCGACAACATTGCTTTGTGTCTTTCAGCTCTACTCTTCATCATAGATGAATGCAACATAATAAAGTCAATATCATAAGTCAATGACCTTATGCATAAGTTACTCAATGTGTTCCTTATCCTCATCTGACATGTACATCTTCCTCATGTAGATTTCACTGTTCTTCATCTCTTTTTCACCTTTCTTTAGATGTTTCGGTATAGTAACTTACAAGATAAGTGTTGTCAAACTAGTTGACATCAATGAAAACATAATACTGATTTAATCATATTACATATCTAATCAGCAACTCCTCAATGATCTTAAATCATAGATTCTTCAATCAGATTCCAAATCAGTTGTAGTCCAACAATAACTTGATTAGTTAGGAGATCCAAATTTTCTTGATCGGTTGGAGAGGTTTTAGGAAGTTTATTTTAGGCATTGAAGAGTCATATATGAGGAGGAGAAGTGAAATGCAATGCCAACATTCACTATTGTATGGACTGCACAGAGTCCTTGTAAATATTGAGCAAAACTTAATACATTTTGGTATTTTTATGGATATTCTAAGTGTTAAATCTCTTGTAAGTGTGATAAGTATTATTTTTCATTGTTTTACATTTCCATGAGTCATTCTTTGAGTTTTCATGTTGTGTTAAAAGCTGACGGTCCTATGACAGTGAGGTTGATGCACTGAATTCTCAGTCAAATAGGGTGTGCAAGGTTCTAATACCCTAAGTTACTACTATTCTTAGTGAGTTGAAGTCTTATTTTTTAGATGAAATGCATTTCAATCATTGTTTTGCAAGGTGAAAAGAAAAAAGATTGATACACACCCTCAAAAATGAATTTGCGCTTTGAAAAAGCACCAAAATAGAACCATGGGAGCAATAATGAGTGTTCTAGCCACATGAGGATGGTGTTTTATGTTTTAATCCTTATTGATACACCCAAGACAAGATGAAACATCCATTGGAAGGTCTTGGAAGTGACTGCATGGTTGAGTTCTTCAAAGCCCTAGTTTAGTGTTCCTAAAAGAGAGGGTTTAATGCATGAGGGCTTAAAACAGTAGGGAGTCCAAAAAAAGTTGAAAATCCTTTGTTTTAGATCATAACTAAAGACTATTTTAGGGTCTTGGATCTTGGGAATCCATCCTACTAGGTGTTTCTTTGTAAAAGTGCCCATTTAGGCCTAAGGAGAAAACAAAGTCAGTCAGTTTTTGCATAGTATGTCCCAAAGGACCAATACCCATGATTGACATATGTTTGATAACTTTAAAAAGGGTATCTAAAAACCTAAATGGTTTAGAAATTTTTTTGTCAAAGTGGGAAGATAACCTTGAATGACTCATTGGCGAGGGCTAATAGATCTCTGACTTAGAATGGGGAATTTGGAGTTGGGCTCAAAGACCTTCTCAAGAAAGGAACCAAAAGTTGTTGATTAGATATTTTAAGCATGTTCAAACCCTTAGATGGTGTGGAAACAATGTGGGAAGCATGGAACCTTTTTTAAGAACTTAAATGGTGTGGAGTCTAGTGAAGGTGATAGCTAGTGTTTTGACCCTTGGTTGGTCTAGTCAAGTAGGTTGGGTCTTAGTATTGATCCTGGTTGAAGGTACTTTTGGGAGACATTGAGAGTGATTGGAAGATTCTTGGGAGAATCTTGGAACTCACCATTTTGACTCACATCAGTTGTATGCATACATGTTATTTTTACTTGTCAAATTTTACATGATTATATATTTATATATATAATCAGTTGTTGTACTAAATTTGCAGAGGTCGGTTGCAACACATCCATTGGAGCAAGACACTTAGTTCAAGGGTCACTCAATTTTTAAGCATCATTATGGATTATCTTAGGATGTTACATCTTAGATGTTGCTAGACCTATATATTTCATTATTATATTTTTGACATTTGTGTTTAAGATTTGACATATATTGATATTCTCTAGACCAAGACTTAGATGATTTTTGTGTTTATGCTTGACATCTAGAGGCATGCTTATTTATGTTTTGTGTATGATTTGACATATAAATTTATATACTCTAGATGTAGACATAGATGATTTATGTGTTTTTACATGCTTATTTATGTGTTGTTTATATTTGATTAGATGTTTATTTACATGCGTTTACCTAGATATATTATACATGTGTTTATTTGTGTATATGATGTTTAGATTTAGGTGTTTACACGTGTTTTTATTATGAGATCAAGAAATACACATGTCTATGATATTTAACATGTGTAATTAATACATAAATTAGTGATGTTTTACATATGTAAATGTATAGATATGTATGTTCTACATGTTTTAGTGATGTTTTACATGTTTTTATCTAGATACAAAATTACATGTGTTTATTTGTATCTTTTATGTTTATCTACATGTTTTAGTCTTGTTTTCCATGTGTTTAAGTTTGTATATATGATGTTTGCTTACATTTTTACATGCATTTATGATGATTGACATGTTTAAATATCAATACATCAATTATTCAATAAATGAAATACTTTATGTCAAATAATACATCCCCTTAAGTCATCAAAATGTAAATAATGCATCCCCTAAAGACCATTTAAGCAATTTTCAATATTCTCTAATTGATTAAATGAAAAAATTTCTATCATCAACAAAGAAACACAACTATAACATATCATAAACATATTTACTACATCCCCTTAAGACATGTAAATGTAAATATATCAATGTAATGCGTCTTATTAAGACATGTAAATGTAAATACATCAACATCTATAATATGTATCTAGCCAACTATAATATATATTATCAAAGTAATACATCTATAGTATAAGACCATATGTCATCATAAAGATATCACCAAAGTATAATCCATCATATGTCATCATAAAGATATCACCAAAGTATAATCCATCATGTGCCATCTGTAGATCTCTATAGTTTTGTTGACCATTAGTGCTTCACACTTAGTCATATATCTAGGCAATGATGGTCAGTCATCACTGTGACCAAGTCATTTTGTAAAGGCCGAGTTATGTATTGAATACTTATCAAGTAGTAGTACTGCCGAGTAAAGTCATGGTCACTACTTGTTTGTATTATGCCAAGTATAGTTTTTTCTGAGTTACATATGATATGATTACCAAGCGACAGAGAGTTTAACAGATGCTAAGTACAGTGAATACCAAGTACCAAGAATAACATTTGTTGAGTTAGCCAGGAATGACATATAATTTTGGAATGGCAAAATGATCAAGGTAAACTATTTTTGGTGATAGTGGTGTTTTGTATTTTGTTTATTGAGGTAATTATGAAGGTAATTACACATTCATCTTGTAATCATTGATCCCTATGTAATACCTAGAGCCAATCAAAAAATTGTATAGCTTAAGCGGTAATAGGAATAAATCTGAACTGTAGATCTTGAGTCATTAAGATGTTTTGGTCATTATATAAGGTCAAGATCTAAACCCTAGAAGACAAGAGAAGAGGAGAATTAGAGAGAGAGAAAGAGATATTGAGATGGAATGAATACTATGAGTATGAGAGAATGAACAAAAAGGCGTACTCAGAATAGTTAAGTATTCAGATAGAGTTTAGTGACCGAGCTAAGCAGTGAAAGGATAGAATCAAGAAATATCAGATAGAAGAGATCACTAACATACAGTAAAGAGGAGATTTGTAATCTGCATATAAGTGCAAATTGAAAGATCAGGTACTGAGACATTTTAATCAGTGTATCAGGGTAAATCTCTTAACCAAGTAGTCTTAACAGACTTTATGTAATCTCTTTATCGAGTGCTTACTTTGTTGTAAGTTTTAAATCCTTTAGCAAGGTAGACTGTATAAGTCTTTAAGCTTTTAATAGAACAGACCTTTCACAGGGTAGATCATGAATTGATCACATTTTGTAAGCCTTAACAGGCAAAACTTATTACTACAGTAGTGAAGATTTGTGGGTGTCATCCCCACCCCAGTTTTACCTTTCAAGGGTCTCTGGATTACCAAAATTATTGTGTTATGAGTGATTTCATGTATGCTGCTTAACATGTTAAGTTACTTAGAATGATCAAGTTTTGTTTATGTCATGCATAATGTTTTATCAGTATGAAAAGGATAAAGTAGATGATATCTGATTCACCCCCCCCCTCTCAGTATTATCTTCCCACTTATATTTCCAACGCCATCATAATCAAGTCCTACACCATGAAAACATGATAAATAGTCCTACACCATGAAAACATCATTATCAAGTCCTAATACATGAAAATATGATATATTAATCATACCGCCTCAAGTGGTTTAGCCTTCTCTTGGAGAACATGTAATATTTTATCATGATCCTCACTATATGGTCTCCACTTATGATGTCCACATTGAGATTTAACTAGATGGAGAGAAAGGGAGGCAAAAAATAGGTAGCTATATTGATACACCCTTCTGTCAAGTTGATAATCAATAAAGTGAATCCCATGTTGGACTATTTTGATTTTCTTGAAATATATTCCCTCTAAAACAACTGAACCAACACCACAAATTTTAACAACATTCAAAACATTTTAAAATTATTTAAATTGATATGTGTGTGTGTGTGCACATGTGTGTGTGTGTGTGTGTGTGTGTGTGTGTGTGTGTGTGTGTGTGTGTGTGTGTGTGCACATGTGTCTGTGTATGTATTCATGTACATGTATGTATGTGTGTATGTATGTATAAATGTATCTATGTATGTATATTCAAATAAATTCAAGATCTAAAGCATGAAAACCTATGGGAAAAACCATTCCATCACTTTCTTCAGGTTAAATCAACTTCATCCTCTTTGCAGTGCAACACAATAAATAGTAACTAACTCCTACATTTACAGGCTCAACAATCACTACAAAATCATCTTCTGCACAACAAATTTATACATGAAAAAATACTTACTTCAATCTAGATCTAGAATATACATGTGTAAATTAAAATTATATTTACCAATTTTGACCAATCTTGAAATACAGTCCTAAGAAGTAAAAATCAAAGGAAAAAATTTCATCTCCATCTTCATCAACTGTATCAGTAACAACAATTGACATCAAATTCCATGCACTTACATATCCATGTTCCTGATTGTTTTTGAATAAGGTAAAAAATAGGTTTTGGAGGGGCCCCGAAACCCTTTACAGAAAGTTACAAGAGATAATCATTAGAGTAATGTAGTAAAAACAAAAACATGAGTGATCCCCAGTGTTCCACATCCAAATGCAATAATTTGTACTCATAACTGAATGCAAAGATTATGTCGTCTCTATCATCTTGCAACCATGCATAGTTCTTCTATCCACACCTGAACATATATATAACATAAAAGGGAATGAAATATGAATTTCACTTTTAAAATTTGAATAAATGATGTAAAATAAACAAGAATATATCACATGTACAATTTAGACACACATACCTGTTATCTCCCAAAATACTCTATGTGGTACCGCTTGAATCATTCTTAATGATGTACCAACCTTGTTTAGTGAAAAATATGTCTTACACAATTAAATAACATCATGTGCATCTTTTGTATGAACTACCTGATAACTCATCTGATACTTTCATAGCAAACAATTGATGCAACCTCCAACACCATCATGTTCACCCTTTCCATATCCAGTCTCAAAGGAACTCCAAACATCTCGTAGATTTTTATTACGATGATATCTACATAATGTATAAAATCACTTGGATGATTTGAATTGTGCCACACATCCATTTGACCAAACAAAATGCTTATCAATTTTTATGCCCCTTTCTTTCAAATTTTCAAAAAACTTCTTAAAGAAATGTTCTACATAATGAATGTCATGCTCTTTATCATCACTAAAATAAATTTGATATTCTTTCTTAATTACCTGTTCTTCAAATGTACTCTCAACACCATCCAAAATCTAATTGTGCATGTCAATAACACACTTGTACCATAATAGTAATCTACTCTGAAAAATAGTATTTTGATTGAATGGCCTTCTAATGAACAAAATAATAATTTTATACAAAATCAACAACTGATAGAATAGTTCCAAGTGGGAAATTGTTTCTTAGTGTTTAGAATTTTTGTGCTTGCCACTTAGAAAAAAAAGCATGATGTAAGTAGGGTTGAATTAATTTTAAAAAAATTTCCATAAATGCTCCAATAGGTATGTCCTCTTCAAAATATTATAACCTTTTGGATTCTTTCCAAAAATTTGTTTCACTCTTTATGTACCTTGTAACTCTTGTAATTTACAATCTTTTTCACCTCAATGTCTTCATTTTTGAAAGGGAAATTATCCAAATCACCACATGTTTCACAAATTTCTTTTATGAAATTTATTTGACCAGTTGCATCATCTCTTTTATCACATAAAGTGGATGATATGAATTCACTTCATCTACTAGGGGGATTATTTTGAAAACCATAAGTATCTTCTACAATCTTTCAAGAAACCTGATAGTGGAGATCAAATTTAATATGATAATGACAACAACAAGTTTCAAACAACTTTTTCCCATGTTAGACTACAACTGATTGATTACTTGGAGAACATAATTTGAAGATGATCACTGAGCTACAAAGGATATGAGACATTAGATCAATTATTTTATTGTCATTGATGTCAACTAGTTTTGACTATACTTATCATGATAGTTGCAAACATTTGAAGAAGGTGATAATGGTAAAGGAATGAGATATTAACATGAAAATGAGATGTATGAGTATGGTATTCATTTTGTAACTTATTGATAATTCTATGACAATATGATAGTGATTTGATTGTATTACATGATTCTGTTAAGAATTAAAGATCAAGAATGTAAAATTTCATGTGGTCGGTATATGAAGAACTTAGTATACACCGAGTGGATACAGTGTACACCGAGAAAGTGTAGTATATACTAAGTGCGATATTAACCGAGTGGGAACTCACTGACACATCACGGTATTGATCTAGTGAAAGAAATAATGTGGAACATGTGATTTTCGACTTAAGATTATGAGCTAGACAAATTGAGATGATTTTGAGGTTGTTCTGATTACTGGAAAAAATAGGTTTTGAAGGGACTCGAAACCCTTTATAGCTTAAGGATCAAAAGATCAGAAGAAGAAAGCATAACACCAAAAAAGAGGCATACAACATTGAACTACCCATAAAAGGGGCTACATAGATGATTTTGAGGTTGTTGTTATCAAGATCTATGATTGAAAATTTTCAAGATTGATTAGATGATGAAGATTGAAACCGTATTAAGGAACAAGTTCCGAGGAAGGTTAAAGAGGCAAAATTAACAATAGAGATTAAGAGAAAAAATATATGGATGAGAAGAAAATGATAGTTTATAACTAATTGAATACGTTGATGAACTAAATGGACAAGTGAAATATAGTGATTAGAGATCACTGAGCTACTTGTTATACACTGAGTTTGCACCCTTAGTTCAAGCTCTCGTAGTCTTGATAACTCAGTATAACATGGGAATCATCTCAAGGCTGTGGGACCTTTGCTAATTGAGATGAGACCTCCAGGTTCTAGGCTGGTTCCTCTTGGATTATCACCTTAGTTTTCTCTTGATAGGAAAAGTAAATCTTTTGAGGGAAAGGGATAGAAGGAGTGCATGAAAGGAAAATAACAGAAAGAAAACTACCTACTAGGTGATGCACCGAAATGAGATGAATACAATACATTGACCAAACTAGCATGAAGGTTCTTGGATCTAATAGAACACAATCTTCCTAAATAGGCTTGCATAAATATTTCATAGGAGGGCTTGGACATAAGACACAACCTATGACCTGCAAGCGAACGTTCTCTTCAGCAAAAGGGCACAGGAATGAGACAGAATGAAAGGGGGCTAAAGAATACCCACAAACTCACTCAAATCAGATCATACACAGTAGTACACATATAAGTTGAAAGAAAGAAGGGCTCTGGAACTCCAAGACTTCTCCAATAAAGCTAGTATATTACATTCAATAAGAGAAATACAGATAAGGAAAAGACTAGAGGGCAAAACAAATGCCACAGATAGCCTCTATTAAACCTGAGATTTCAATGAAAGATTACAAACTATACGAGCTAGAGGGTAGAACAAATGCCATAGATAACTCCCCAAGAAAGAGAAAAACTCTTTTACAAATTGCAAACTCTGAGCTTTAAAAGCTCCAAAAAACAATATATACATCTTCTGGACGCAGGCAGGAATCCAAAAACTAACCAGGGTTATGGATTTACAATTTAATAATCAAACCCTAGTATTCAACTCTAAGAATTAATGCTAAGTCTGATCATGAATATGTCTCTGCAATATCATGGTCGATCAGACTTCAGGTTGTGTGCCCATCCCTGTACTACATTGCCTGTAGATAAACAACCTAGACTCATCATTTTTCTCTACATAAAAGGCTCGCCATGAATGCCACAAAAGTACTTCACTGGGACAAAGAATCAACCCCTGACAGCTGCCTAGATCTTCTTCATCAACTCCGCAACTTGCAACTATCCTGACGACATCAATTTTTAGCTACTCTCACCTGCAAACATTCTCTGCAAAAGAAAGCTCACCAAAACTGGCCACACCACTTTGAAATAGCAATGGTCGCATGATCGCATGAGCTCAAAAGCCTTCATGCGATCATGCGAAAAGCCTTTGAAATTTGCCTCTGCTGCCATGCAAGACACCTGGCTCTGTCAAAAAATCCACTTGTCAACCATGGACTGTTGGTCGCATGATCACATGCGGTCAAGAGACAAGGTTCCAGTCAGCAGTACCAAGCTCTGGGACAATCCTACCAGCAAAGTAGACAGCCATGTCAAGGAGGACATCAGAGCAAGAAGCAGAATTTGATGAAGAAGATCCAGATAGCCATTAGGGGTCAATTCTTTGTCCCAGTGAAGTACTTTTGTGGTATTCATGGAGAGCCTTTTATGTAGAGTAAAATGATGAGTCTAGGTTGTTTATCTACAGGTGATGTAGTACAAGGATGGGCACACAACTTGAAGTCTGATCGGCCATGATATTGTAGAGAAATATTCATGATCGGACTTAGCATTAATTCTTAGAGTTGACTACTAGGGTTTGATTATTAAATTGTAAATCCGTAACCCTGGTTAGTTTTTGGATTCCTAACTGCGTGCAAAAGATGTATATATTATTTTTTGGAGCTTTTGAAGCTCAGAGTTTGCAATTTGTAAAAGAGTTTTTCTCTTTCTTGGGGAGTTATCCATGGCATTTGTTTTTCCCTCTGGCTCTTACAGTTTGTAATCTTTCATTAAAATCTCAGGTTTAATAGAGGCTATCTGTGGCATTTGTTCTGCCCTCTAGTCTTTTCCTTATCTGTATTTCTCTTATTGAATGTAATATATTGGCTTTATTGGAGAAGTCTTGGAGTTCTAGAGCCCTTCTTTCTTTCAGCTTATATGTGTACTACTGTGTATGATCTGATTTGAGTGAGTTTGTGGGTATTCTTTAGCCCTCTACCATTCTGTCTCATTCCTATGCCCCTTTGTTAAAGAGAACATTAGCTTGCAGGTCATAGGTTGTGTCTTATGTCCAGGCTCTCCTGTGAAATACTTATGCAAGCCTGTTTAGGAAGATTGTGTTCTATTAGATCTGAGAACCTTCATGCTAGTTTGGTCAGTGTATTGTATTCATCTCATTTCAGTGCATCACCTAGTAGGTAGTTTGCTTTCTGTTATTTTCCTTTCATGCACTCCTTCTATCCCTTTCCCTCAAAAGATTTAATTTTCCTGTCAAGAGAAAACTAAGGTGATAATCTAAGAGGAACTAGCCTAGAACCTAGAGGTCTCATCTCGGTTAGCAAAGGTCCCACAACCTTGAGATGATTCCCATGTTATACTGAGTTATCAAGACTACGAGAGCTTGAACTAAGGGTGCAAACTCAGTGTATAACAATTTTGGCACGCTCGGTGGGACCAAAGTTCAGATTCATGTTCAAGTTATGCTATCTCTGATATACTGATGGCATAATGTAGACCTTAGAGAGGTTAGTATTCAAGTATATCTAGTGACTCCATTGGTGTTATGAAGATCAGTGACCCAATTTCTGATAGAGCTTATGAAGAAAATAGACCCTTCTGATGGCTAGGTAGTTTGATTTTGCACCATTTAACCAAGGAAGTCCTCTTGACTTTGTAGTACATCATGATGTGCCCTTGGTAGCATTAAAGAGCTTACCTGATTTCACAGGTGAAGGACAGACAAAAGCCCTTAAACACATTAGAGATGTGGCCACTATCTGTAGTATACACAATATCATAGAGGAAGTTGCTGCCACCAAGTTGTTGGCTACCTCCTTTAAGGGTAAGGCCCTAGAATAGTTTAGAAATCTGGTAGTTGGCTCCATTACTTCATGGGATAGACTTGGAGACCTCCTCAGAAAACACTTTAAGGATGATTTAGATTCTTTGTCTCTAGTAGAGCAGCTCCAAGTTATAAAGAGAGATCCTCGAGAGCTGATGACAGATTTTAATGGTAGATTTCTCAAGACATGGAATAGGATTCCAGTGAATATAAGGCCTTCAGTAGATTGTGCTTTCCTTTAATTTTTGAGAAGCCTAACTAGTGATATATCTATCATGATTCAATCTTTAGGAGGTACTTCATTACCTCAGGCATTTGATTTAGCTAGGAAGGTAGAAAATTACTTAATTCAGGCTGGTATGATAACCCCAAGGCCACCCATGCCTATCTCTCCCAATCTTTAGCCCACTATACCTTTGCAGATGCCTTCATTTACTCCCATGCCTGCATTAATAGAGCCTCAGGCTAGCACTAGGTATGGGGAATCCATAAATGACCTTCCTCAAGAGCTACTCAAAGTGAAAAGTGATCAACAAGCAACAAACCAAGAGATGATGAGTCTGTTGTAGGCTCTAACCAAAGAGTTGATCACTATAGATGAGCAGGATCAGGAGGTTGCATTACTTTATCAAAATCAGAGTCAAGGTTCCAGTCAGTACTACCAAGCTCTGGGACAATCCTACCAGCAAAGTAGACCACCATGTCAAGGAGGACATTAGAGCAAGAAGCAGAATTTGATGAAGAAGATCCAAGCAGCCATCAGGGGTTGATTCTTTGTCCCAGTGAAGTACTTTTGTGGCATTCATGGCGAGCCTTTTGTGTAGAGAAAAATGATGAGTCTAGGTTGTTTATCTACAGGCGATGTAGTACAGGGATGGGCACGCAACCTAAAGTCTGATCGGCCATGATATTGTAGAGACATATTCATGATTGGACTTAGCATTAATTCTCAAAGTTGACTACTAGGGTTTGATTATTAAATTGTAAATCCATAACCCTGGTTAGTTTTTGGATTCCTGCCTGCGTGCAGAAGATGTATATATTATTTTTTTGAGCTTTTGAAGCTTAGAGTTTGCAATTTGTAAAAGATTTTTTCTCTGTCTTGGGGAGTTATCCATGGCATTTGTTTTTCCCTCTGGCTCTTACAGTTTGTAATCTTTCATTGAAATCTCAGGTTTAATAGAGGCTATCTGTGGCATTTGTTCTTCCCTCTGGTCTTTTCCTTATCTATATTTCTCTTATTGAATGTAATATACTGGCTTTATTGGAGAAGTCTTGGAGTTCCAGAGCCCTTCTTTCTTTCAACTTATATGTGTACTACTGTGTATGATCTGATTTGAGTGAGTTTGTGGGTATTCTTTAGCCCCCTTTCATTCTGTCTCATTCCTGTGCCCTTTTGCTGAAGAGAACCTTTTCTTGTAGGTCATAGGTTGTGTCTTATGTCCAGGACCTCCTATGAAATACTTATGCAAGCCTGTTTAGGAAGATTGTGTTCTATTAGATCTGAGAACCTTCATGCTAGTTTGGTTAGTGTATTGTATTCATCTCATTTCGGTGCATCACCTAGTAGGTAGTTTGCTTTCTGTTATTTTCCTTTCATGCACTCCTTCTATCCCTTTCCCTCAAAAGATTTACTTTTCCTGTCAAGAGCAAACTAAGGTGATAATCTAAGAGGAACCAGCTTAGAACCTGGAGGTCTCATCTCAGTTAGCAAAGGTCCCACAACCTTGAGATGATTCCCATGTTATACTGAGTTATCAAGACTATGAGAGCTTGAACTAAGGGTGCAAACTCAGTGTATAACACTACTAAAGTGATATGTAATGCAATGAAATCAGTCAATGTCTTGTGATTGATGTCAACTAATCTTGACTATACTTATCATGATAGTTACAACATTTGAAGAAGAAAAATGATAAAGGAATGCAATATATACATGAGATGAGATGGATGTGAAAGATATGACAAAGGTATACATTGGGTAACTTATTGATAAGTCTATGGCATCATATTGTTGACTTGATTTTATTACATGAATTTGTTATGCATTGAAGATCAGAACTAAACAAGTTAATGTGGTCGGTAATTGAAGATTTTAGTATACACCGAGTTAGTGTAGCGTATATTGAGTGAGAGTAATAATCGAGTTAGTATTCATTGATACATTTTGGTATTGACTGAGCAAGGAGAAATAGTAAAGTTTATAACAGCTGATTGAATTAATGAGATTGCAGATTGCTTATGATTCTAAGGTAAAAGATAGAGTTTGTTATGTTGATCCAACGACCGACAAAATTCAAGATTGATCAAATAGAAAAGGATGAAATGTTTTATTGACACAACTATTGAGGAAGCTTGAAGTGGCAAAATGAATGATGGAGATTAAGAGGAAAAATCTAATGGATGAGAAGAAAATGGTTTATGATGTCTATTTAAAGAGACATGAGATTCATTATTGAGTTTGGAGCTTATTGAATCTGCAGGAGAATTCACATGGAAGGACTATTTTCATGCACCACTGATCAAATTGGTTATAGATAGAACCGAGTAGAACTGCAGGCATTACCCAGCGAAACATAACTATCAATCAAGTAGAATAAGATGAATGAAGTTGGAGGATATGAAGAATTGAATTGCATATTGATAAGAGGAGGTATTATGAGCTTAGCATATATCTAAAAATTTGCAAATCTTAGTTGTATTTGAATCAAATCATTACTGTATCAGTTTAACCATTGTTATAGAAAAATCTCTTAACCGACTGGAGTTAATAGTCTTATTTGTATTTCAATATGACATTCAAGGAATGTTGTTAGTTTTCTTGTTGACCCCATAGTAAATTATAGTCAAGAGTTGATAAATCCTCTAACAAGGTCACACCTCACAGTGTGTTTTGTAACCTTTAACAAGGTTGGCTCCTAACTGAGGTCACTTCAGAAGAGTGAAATATTTTGGGTTACTGGTCCTACATGTTTTTTCCCCTAATAGGGTTTCCACATTAAAATCCTTGTGTTATGTGTTATTTGATGTGATTGGATTATTTTTTTACGCTACACATTTCATATTTGGACTCATCGGTAAACATAGTATTGAATTTACTGGTATTTGGTAAATGAATTGAAAGATTGTTATTGCTATCTTACCAAGTTGGTTATTTTGTTGAAAAGTTTCATTATATACATCTAGGATTTTGGGACTGTAGGATAACTAGAACTAACTGATTCACTCCCACTCCTCTCAGTTATCTAACAATTGGTATCAAAGCATATTGGTTTCTTGGAAGGAAAGTTTTAAGGACTTAAGCTAAAGATCACAAGATGTATAAGAGAGAGGTGCCAAAGATGAATAAAGAGAAATTCTCTACATGGAAAAGTAGGATGAGGTTACACATAACTAGAATTGGAGAATCTGCAATATTTTACCTTGACAATGCTTACATACAACCGTATGTTGGACCTTTGGCTGTTGATCGGTTGAAAGATAGATATGAACACAACATGGAAATGATAGAGATTGTTGTTGCCTTATCTGATGTATAATTTGAAGATATCAAGACATGCACAACAACTAAAATAATGTGGGACAATCTGACACTAGTCTACGAAGGAGATGTGAATGTGATGAGAGCAAGAGAAGAAAGCTTAGTGGAAGAATTGGTGATATGAAAATGAAATAAGGTGAAAACATTTCATAGTACAGTAACCGAATCAAGGAGGTTTCCAATGCTATTTGAGGAGCAGGAGGTGTTATTGATGAAGACACTTTTGTAAGTAAAACCCTAAGAACCTTGTTGCATGTCTATGCTATTAGAATCTCTACAATTCATGAAATGAGATTTGCACTAGGTAATGTTCTTACACTTGATAGTCTGATTGGTAAATTGACTACTTTTGAGCTAAATAACTATGATAATAGTATTGTACTGAGTGTTGAGTCTGCATTTATGTCATCTTTGAAAATTGGAAAATTAAGCAGTAAACATATGATAAGGAATGAAAGTGACAATGACAATGATGAAGATGGACTTGATGAACTTGAAGCACTAATGGCTCAGAGGCTGCAGAAAGGTAAAGGAAGGTATAAAGGGAAAATACCTCTGGCACATTTTAACTATAAAGAAATTGGTCATATTGCAGCTAGATGCCCTAACTAAAAAGACAAAGACAAAGACAATGAAAGGTCTGGTTATAGGAAGTTTGACAGAAGAGATAACCAAGATCATAGAGGCAACCGACACTATGATAGAAGAAACAACCGAGACTACAAATACAAAGGAAAGAATACTTGTTACCTTATTGAAGATGATGAAGATAACACTAACACTGACATTGATGAAGAAATTAAAGTGGTATTCATAGCTTTGAAAGAAGATTTAGAAGAATAGGAAAGGTATGTAGAAACAACACTTATTTCTAAAGTTAGCAACAATGATACTTGGATTATTAATAGTGGTTGTACACATCATATGACTGGTGATGAGGAAAAATTTGAATACCTTGAGCATTATAATGGAGGATCTATTAAAATGTGAAATGATACACCTTTTCTAATAAAAGGAAAAGGATCTATCTTGTTCAATAATAAGATTAGATGTGAAAATGATTATTGGGCAAAAGGAATTAATTATAACTTGTTGAGTGTAGCACAGTTGAATACCTCAGGTCACCGAGTTATATTTCAAAGCAGAAAGGTGAAAATCTATGATGAGATAGGAAAGTTGGATGGTATTAGTGAACAATCTAAAGGTAATCTATTTTATCTTGACAATGCTTAAACTTCTTGTTTAATAGCTAGAACTGAAGATGTGTGGTTGTGGCATAAAAAGGTTGTGTCATGTGAATTTTGACAACATGGTTAAGATCAACAAGAAAAGAAATGTTAGAGATTTATCAAGTTTATCTAAACCTGACCGTGTCATGTGTAAACAATCTCAAATGGGAAAAATGTCAAAATCTAGTTTCAAGAGAAAAACCTATTCATCTAAAGCTATTTTGGAATTGGTTCACACTGATTTATGTAGTCCTATGAGAACTCAGAGTTATTATAGTGATAAATGCTTTATTTTATTTGTTGATGACTACTCTAGGATGATGACAGTTATGTTTTTGAAAGAGAAATTTGAAGCTTTCAAAATGTTTAAATGGTATAAAGCTAAAGTGGAAAAGGAAAGTGGAAAAGAGTTAAAATGCTTAAGATCTGATAGAGGAGGTGAGTTTATTTCTAATGAATTCACTAACTTTTTTAATGAGCATGGAATTAAAAGACAGGTTTCTACACTGAGAACACCACAACAAAATGGTATTACTGAAAGGAGGAATAGATCCATAGTTGATTGTGCTAGAACACTAATGATTGAGAAAGATGTTGCACAAATGTATTGGTGAGAAGTTTTTAGCACTATTTTATACACATTGAACCGAGTACAACTGAAGAAAGATACAAAGAAGACACCTTTTGAGTTATGGTATGGATACACACTGAATGTAAGTTATTTCAAAATTTTTGGAAGTAGGTGTTACATACTGAAAGATGATAGAAATGGAAAGTTTGATTCTAATGGTGATGAAGGAATATTCTTAGGATAATCTACTAAGAGAAAAGCTTATAAATGTTTGAATAAGGTTTCTAACAAAATGATTGAAAGTGCTAATGTGAGTGTTGATGAATTTTTTGAGAAAAATGATGAAGAAAGAAAAAAGGAACCAGATGACTATGGAAGATATACATTCATTGAGATACCTGAAATTCAACTTGAGCAATAGGTTGAAGCTACCGAGAATCAGGATAAAGATATCAAACATCAGGACAAAGACACCAAGCATCAACCTTTAGACACTAAGAATTAGGAAATTGCTATCGAGGAAGAAATTGAACTCGCATCGACTGATGAATAGAGAAGAGAGAAAGTGTTAGAGATAAGCAAGTTGGCATGATGACACAAAGTAAGTTGAGACATAACACATGTCTAGTTTGTGAATTTGAGCCTAAAAATGTTAGAGATGCACTTGAGAATGAGGAATGGATTAAATCCATGAATGAAGAAATTGAGCAGATAGAGAAAAATAAACATGGACATAGGTACCGAGACTGAGTGATAAAAATGTAATTGGAAAAAAATGGATATTTAGAAACAAGTTAAATGAGAATGTTGAAGTCACTAGGAACAAAGCAAGACTTGTATGCAAAGGATATGCACAAGAAGAAGGAATTGATTATGGTGAAACTTTTGCACCAGTGGTAAGACTTGAAGGAGTTATAATATTACTTTCATATGCTGCACATACAGGATTTAAAGTATATTAGATGGATGTTAAATTTGCATTTCTGAATGGAATACTTGAAGAAGAAGTTTACATAGAGCTACCTGAAGGTTTTGTTGATCAGAATCAGAAGAACATGGTATGAAAATTACACAAAGCACTGCAAGTGTTGTCAGGATAATTGTATGTATGGGTTATTATATTAGTAAAGTATTATGTTACTCTCAGTCATTAGTGACTGAGAGGTTAGATAGTTACGTCACGATGTTTCAGTCGTGGCCCTTCAGGTACTTTATATACTCTATCGAAGGTTGGACATGGGAGATATGATTGTATGATCATTACAATGTAAATGTACTTGCTAGTATGGAATGATTAATGAAAGTATTTATTATTCTATGATACATTTTGTGTTTATTATATTTCCTGTACTATGTCTGTGCAATACTAAGTTTACCCCAACGGGCAAACATCTGGCGCCGTTGCCTAGACGTACTCGGGAAGAGAGTTGAGGGAAGGATTTATGCCCAATGTCTTAAATAAAGATAGAAATAAAAAGGCACAAGATGACGAAGGGGAAGCCACATAGAAGGCTTTGATCTCCATGCAACAATGTGAATGTCGGTGTAGGCTGAGGTAACTTGCCAAAGACCAGCTTGTCGGAGGGTTGCCTGAAGGGAACCCCGAAAGTGGTACGGAAGGTGTAGGAGCCGACTAGGAATTGTTCATCTCACTGGAACATCAGAGAGTGCGGAGTAGAGAAGAACTACTCGAAGAAACATGACTTAGACAAGTCTTACTTCAGGAAGAGTGAGACTAGTTTGAAGACTTGAACCGCACGTGGCGTGCGAAGGAAGGGAACTACGAAGGTGAGCACATTGCCAAAGGCACACGAGGAAGCACAGACGAAGGCACATGAGAAGGTATGACCAAAGGCACACAGGAAGGTATGACTGAAGGCACATGGGAAGGTATGACTGAAGGCACACAGGAAGGTATGATCGAAGGCACACAAGAAGTTATGACCAAAGGCACATGAGAAGGTACGATCGAAGACACACAGGATGCACGGGCAAACCCGCCATTGGAGCCAATGACTCCACACAATACAGTTCCAACCACTACATAGATATAAGTACCATTAGTAATCAGCCAAGGGAATGTGGGCGTCAGTTCTAGCACAGGCAGTGCAGGAGCATAAAATCCATCGCGCATGCAACAACCAAAATTAGCCCGACCAACCATGGTGACACATAAGGAAAAGTTACCAAAATTCTATGATGATGGAAAGGACAATCCAGTATGGCATTGCCGTACGTGTGAAACCATCTGGGCAGCCAACGGGGTGATTGACCAGAATGAATGGATGAGGTAGTTCCCTGCCACATTGAGAGGTGTGGCCATTGACTGGTATGCAAATTTAGATAGAACAAACATAACCACATGGGATGACCTGAAGGGGGGATTCAAGAAGGAATTTCGGCTACTATGAGATGATAATGAGATAGTCTCAGAGACTTATGGAATGAAGCAAGGGAAGAGGGAGACCGTATGAGCATATGGCCGCCGGCTAAAGGAATTAGTCAGAAAGATGGAAAGCCAACCAGCTGATGGCCTAAAGAAGAGGTGGTTTGTCGAGGGCCTGAATCCTAACCTATGATGAAAGATGAAAATTGTGCCTTTGACATCCTACAACAATGCATACAACTGGGCCATGGACCTAGAAAGCAAAGATAAGACAGCCAAAAAGAAGAAGAATAGATCTTCATCATCCGAAGATGATATGTCCAAAGAGGAGAGTGGTAGCGATGAGAAGCCAAAGAAGAAAATCATGGCCCTTCAGAAGGATATGGAATAGATGTTAAAAGAGTTTAAGACAATGAAGGGGACAACAAGCAAGGATGATGAATTGTGGTGCACAGATTGTAAGGAGAGTAGCCACACAAAGGGTGCCTGTCCCAAGAAGGCATTCTATGACATCTGCCAGATTATGGGACATTCTACGAAGGAATGCCCATACAATTTGAAGGCACGTAACCAGCAAGTGCTCTATACACAGAAGAAACCTTCCACATCAGATTCAAATAATAACACATCTTCCGAAGGCTATCAGGGAAACTGAGGAGGCAGAAGAGGGAATAATAATAATTCCACCCGAAGCAGAGTCCAGTATGATGTGAAGGGATTCCCAATGATTTAATGTCAGGTGTGCAATGAGTGGGGTCACTTCGCAAGGGAATGTAGTAATAATGATGCCCCTCAAAAGCTATGTCAGTGGTGTGGGCCCAGTAACCATGAAGATGCCGATTGTCTAAAGTCTAGCGTAGGGGCCAATCTGATTGATATCAAAGGCAACACATGGATTAAAGAAGCTATACTTTCTCTTACTTGAGGGAAAGTGCAGGAAGCCCGCTACCCCCATCCCCGAATGGAGAGGCAGAGAATGGTAGAGGCAAGGGAGGAAATAGAAAGGGTGATGAAAGCCCAATGGGGAGAGACACATGAATCATCCGGACCCTACTGCATAGATGTAGAGAGGAACATTGTACAATAAATGCTTCAACTAGAGGTGCCTGTCAAGTTGGAGGACCTCCTATACACCATGCCTTAATTGGGGACATTGCTGTTGGGTACAAAGGTTGATAAACCCAAACTGAAGCACACAGACACTTTTGTACTAGGAAGCTCGGTGACAAATCCAATGCTACTTGCCATCAATAATGGCAGACATCCAGCTATGGTGGAGATGGGCATCTTGGGCACCATCCTAACGGATACTATAGTAGACGGCGGATCCGGGGTAAATTTCCTTCCAGAGGACACATGGAAAAAGCTAGGGAAGCCCACTCTGTGGCCACCTATGTTTAATCTGCTAAGTGACAACCAACACAAGATTAAACCCCTCGACACATTGATGGCACAACAAGTCACGGTGGGTGCACAACTATTTGTGCTTGACTTTGTGGTCATTCCATTGAAACAAAAAGGGTATGATGCCATACTCAGAAGAGGATGGCTGGTGGCAGAAAAAGCAAACCATAACTAGAAATAGAATACACTCTCGATGGAGAGTGGAGGCGAGAAATTTACTATTGATCTCTAGACCTAGTTGGTGAGCGAGGAACTTGCCTCTTCCTCGAGATTCAAATCCGAAGGGGAGAATGACCCATGAGATAAAGGCAAAGAAGGGATGGATCTGGATGTCAAAGGCATACTAAAACTCAGAGGATGATATTCAGAGGATGACACAGATTTATTAAATGGATTCATCCATTGGCAACAAGAGGACTATGAGATATTCTCACCCTCTTGTAACATATTAAGCATCAAAGAAGAAGAGCCAAATCAATATCCTCCAGAGTACAAGGAGTATAAGGAAGGAGAAGCTACAATGGACACTGTACCTACACATCAGTTTAAAAACAAGGAGGCTATGAAGTACAAAGAATCGACGGTGAAACCTTTGAATCTGGGTATGGAGACGAATGAGAGAAATCCAAAAACCATCACCACGGGAGACGATTGGATCCTGTGTGGAAGACTATAACCTTCAAACTCTTGATTCTCCTTCTTCTTCTTATGTACGGGCAAGAGGCTGTGGTCCCTATAGAATTTATGGTTCCAAGCCTTTAGATGGCCATTGAAAATGGACTCGGCCACAGGGAAAGCTTGAGGGAATGGCTACACAATGAGATTAAGTGAGGAACATATCAGGAAGTTGGCTATGATAGGGCTATCAAGTTATGGACTCTCAACGAATGGATACATGATGCCATTAACGAGACCAAATTGAAACCTTCCCTGGAGAGGAGGGACAGAGCAACCAAGAGGATGGAAAATGACTCCAGTGGTCATGCAAGTGACCCGAGAGCCATTCATACAGGTGACCAGAGAAGCCTCCAGATAGGAAATTGAAAAACACTTGTATGACTATGCATGACCGTACGACAGAGGGGAAAAAAATATTTTTTTTGAAAAAAATTTTGAATTTTTTTTGTTATTGAAAAAAAGCAATAAAGACCGTACGACCGTACGGTCGTATGATAACTTGGTGAAGTGAAGGAAGCTTAAAAAGGTACTGTATAGTTTGTAAGTCCAAACTGATGGTTGTATGACAAACAAAAGGAAGAAACTTCTAAGTGATAAGGAACAAAAATTCAAATACCGTAAACCATACAAGAAAACCACATGACATTCATTGAGAAGTAGAAGGTAAACTATACAGTCGTACGAAACTTAAAGACATGGGGAACATACTACTGTATGACCCATTCAGTTGTATGGAGTAAGCATGCACCGTACGACATCATCAGACCAAGTGTAGATCGTACAATATTCATGTGGGACTGTACGACATTACAAGTGTGGGTAGTACAACATATATACCGTACAGTCAGGTCAAAAGGATGTAAATAGAACTGTCGTATGATAGTAGAAGCATCATAAAAGGGGTTTAATAATTGTCATTTTATAATTGCTATAGGGTATTCGTACGACAATTTTCATGTGCATGTTTCATATGTAATTAAAGACCGTACGAGCCTGGAGGATGCGTTGAATCTGTACGACATTAGAGGTGTGAGGAGAATTAGTATGACATTAAAGGCAAGCGCTTCATATTTTCATAAAAAAGTAATAACATTTTGGGCAAGAATTTAATAAGCATCCGTACGGTGGTCCACAAGGGAATACAAACACAGGTCGTACTAAGGGGAATAACAGTTGGTGAAAGGGAAATCAACAAAAGTACATAGTTCTGGCATTCCCTACTTCTGGCAAGGACTGGCAGTAGGGAGGAGAAGATTAAAAAAATAAATAAAAATGATGACAAATCAAAACAGTTCAAAATGAGTAACTTATGGTACCGAAGGGAAGGGCATAACGAGGTAGTAAGGAAAACATAAGCGCTTTACAGAAAAGAGTATGGGATCAGAAGAAAATCACAAAATGGTGTGTTCCATAGACTTTTGTGTGGGTTTGAGAGTGCCCCAGGACCCCGCGGGGGCGTTGCCCCTTGACCTCGCTGGGGGCATTGCCCCCTAGATCCCCAGTTGGTTCAGTTATTAGCCCTTGGAGAGTGTGACCTGTTGATGAGATCGGAGTTGCTATAGGCATGGAGTGTCTGCATGCCGAAGGTGAAGAGAGAACTGAAGCAAGTCTTTCAAGAGGGGTACTATGCTTTGAGGCACTTGGAGTAGGTGTTGGCTGGACGTGAGACTATCTTGGTGGATGCATAGAGAGCTCGAGAGGAGCTGACCACCTAGTTGGAGGTAGTAGAGAAACACTTGGCTCAGTGTACCCAGGAGTTGGAAGCAGAGAAGTTGGCATGGGTGGCTATCAAGGTCAGATTGGCTAGGGAGATAGTATGGTGTTAGGGGAGGCTATAGCTGAACAATATGTTTTGGAGACAAGTTTGGTGCAGGCACGAGAGGAATGGGATGTGATAGAAAAGACCTACTAGATGCAGTATTGATGGGGAGGGCAACACTTCATCTTTTCAGGGATGCCCCTCTACCCCTTCTCAGTGATTTTCTTCTTCTATGTGGTGTATTTCATCTCCCTGTTTCAGTTGTGGCCCTTCGGGTACTTTATATACTCTCTCAGAGGTTGGACATGGGAGATATGCTTGTATGATCATTATGATGTAAATGTACTTGCCAGTATGGAATGATTAATGAAAGTATTTATTATTCTATGATACATTCTGTGTTTATTATATTTCCTGTACTATGTCTGTGCAATAATAAGTTTACCCCAGTAGGCAAATAGTAAGGACTGAAACAAGCACCAAGAGCATGGTATGAAAGACTGCATTCATATCTTATTAGTATTGGATTTGTTAGAACAAGTGACAATAGCAATTTATATTTGAAAGATGGAACTGATGACAAGATTATTATTGCTGGAATTTTTGTTGATGATATCATATTTGGAGGAAATGATAATCTTTGCAAATCATTTGCTGATGAAATGAGAAAGGAATTTGAAATGTCAATGTTTGGAGAGATTAAATTCTTTCTAGGTTTGCAAAGTTTACAACAAAGTGAAGGTATATTCATTACACAATCAAAGTACATTAAATAAGTATTGAAGAATTTTGGAATGAAAGATTCAAAACTAGTGGGTACACCGATGGTTATAGGATGAAAATTGATAAAATATGATCAGTCAACCAAGGTAAATCAGATAGTATATAGATTAATGATTGGAAAACTGATGTATGTAGTACACAGTAGGCCTGATATTGCATAGGTTGTTGGGATTATAGCAAGATTTTTTGCTAATCCTAAGGAAACATATTTGACTGCTGTTAAGAAGATTTTGAGATACTTGAAGAACACATAAAATTATGGTTTATGATACAAGAAAGAAGGAAATTTTGAACTACATGTTTACACAGACACAGATTGGGCTGGAAATATAGATGACCAGAAGAGTACTACCAATGGAGCATTCTTTTTGGGAGAAAGGTTAGTTACTTAGATAAGTAAGAAACAAGCATGCATTTCTCAATCTACTGTTGAAGTAGAATATGTTGTTGCAGTTGCTAATTGTTCAAATATTACATGGATAAAATAACTATTGGAAGGAATGAATGAAGAGATCACTGATCCAGTGATTATATATTGTGACAACACAAGTGCCATAAACATTTATAAGAATCTGGTGATGCATTCAAAGACAAAGAACATATCCATTAAGTATCACTATTTGAGGGAACAAGTACAAGAGTTTGTGAAATCTAAAGAACAACTTACAGACATATTTACTAAACCTTTGCTGAAGGATATATTTAAGTACTTGAGGACTAAACTAGGGGTCCATCCCCTATCTATCTATCACTAAGGTGATCGGGAGGTTGCATAAACCTATACTTTATCAAAATATTAGATAATGTTGATGCATATTGTTCACACTTAGGTTTCCTAAGGTTGTGAAAGATGGAACAAGGAAAATTGTATATTGGTACATGAAGGTACTTGAACTACACCAAACATTAGATATTTTTGGCTACTATAGAGTTGTTGACTCTTTTTGGCATTGTTGTTAAAGGGAGAGAAAGATTCATATGAAATATCAGTTAGATAGAACACAAAGAAGGGAGAGAAAGTCTAATATCCATCCAGTGGGAAATAGAATTAGAGAAGTATCAGAAAGGAAGAAGAAGATCAAATCCATAGGGAGAGTCTACCTAAAATGTTGGAATGTTGTGTAGTGATTAAACATATTAAATATATAAGCTAGGGAGAGCTTACCAAGCTACAACATTTATCTATAAAGTTGTAGAACAAAATTTTGGTATTCTATGGCATATTTCATATTGTGTTGCCATCAATGCCAAAGGGAGAGATTGATAGTTTACAACTAATTGAATAAATTGATGAACTGAATGGAAAAGTGAAAGATAGTTATTAGAGATCACCGAGCTACTAAAGTGATATATAAGGCAATTAAATCAGTCAATATTTTTTCATTGATGTCAACTAATCTTGACTGTACTTATCATGATAGTTACAACATCTGAAGAAGAAAAATGATAAAAGAATGAAATATCTACATGAGATGAGATGGATGTGAAAGATATGACTAAGGTATACATTGGGTAACTTATTGATGAGTCTATGACATCATATTGTTGACTTGATTGTATTACATGAATTTTTTATGCATTGAAGATAAGAACTAAACAAGTTAATGTGGTCGGTAATTGAAGATTTCAGTATACATTAAGCTAGTGTAGTGTATATTGAGTGATAGCAATAATTGAGTTACTATTCATCGATACATTTTGGGATTGACCGAGCAAGGAGAAATAGTAAAGTTTATAACAACTGACTGAATTGATGAGTTGGCAAATTGCTTATGATTTTGAGGTAAAAGATAGAGTTTGTTATGTTGATCCAACAACTAACAAAATTCAAGATTGATTGAATGGAGAAGGATGAAACATGTTATTGACACAACTTCCAAGGAAGTTTGAAGCAACAAAATGAATGATGGAGATTAAGAGGAAAAATCTAATGGATGAGAAGAAAATGGTTTATGATGTCTATTTTTATGAAGTCTATTTAAAGAGACATGAGATTCATTATTGATTCTGGAGATTATTGGATTTGCAAGAAAATTCACGTGGAAGGACTATTTTCATGCACCATTGATCAAACTGGTTACAGACAGAACTGAGTAGAACTGTAGGCATTACAGAGCGATAGAGAACTATCAACCGAGTAGAATAAGCTGAATGAAGTTGGAGGATATGAAGAATTAAATTGCATATTGACCAAAGGATGTATTATGAGCTTAGCATAGATCTAAAAATCTACAAATCTTAGTTGTATTTGAATCATATCATTATTGTATCAGTTTAACCATTGTTACAACAAAATCTCTTAACCGAGTGGACTTAACAGTCTTATTTGTAGTTAAATATGACATTCAAGGAATGTTTTTGGTTTTTTTGTTGACCCCATAGTGAATGCTGGTCAAGAGTTATGTGTTAGTGATAAATCCTCTAACAAGGTCACACCTCATAGTGTGTTTTGTAACTTTTAACAAGGTTGGCTCCTAACCGAGCTCACTTTAGAAGAGTGAAATATTTTGGGTTACTGGTCCCATGTGGTTTTTCCCCTAACATGTTTTCCACATTAATGTTCTTGTGTTATGTGTTATTTGATGTGATTGGATTATTATTTTATGTTACACATTTCATATTTGGACTAATCAGTAAACACAATATTGAATTTACTAGTATTCGGTAAATGAACAGAAAGATTGTTATTTCTATCTTACTGAGTTGGTTATTTTGTTGAAAAGTTTCATCATATACATTTGGGAGTTTGGGATTGTAGGATAACTGGAACTAACTGATTCACCTCCCCTCTCAGTTATCTAATAGAAAATGGTTTATCATGTCTATTTAAGGAGACAAGAGATTCAAAATGAAGTATGCACATGAGGAGAAGATTGTATTCAAGTGAAGCTGGTTAGACATGTTGAAGTGAGAACTGAGCAATTTTGTAGACTACACCGAGCATCAGAAGGAGATTAACTAAGCATAACATAGTTGGAGGATAAAAAAATTGAAGAGATTATGATGGCTAGAGGTATATGAGCTTAGCATAGATCTAAATATCTACAAAGGAAGTAGTATTTTAATCAAATCATTTATTGTTACATTCTAACCATTGCTACAAACAAAATCTCTTAACCGAGTGGGACTTAATGGTCTTTATTTGTTTCTTTATGACATTCAATGAATGTTGATTATTTTCTTTTTGAATCAAGTAAATGTATGGACACAAAGAACTGTTAGTGATAAATCCTCTAACAAGGTCACACCTTACAATGTTTTTTGTAACCTTTAACAAGGTTGGATCTTAACCGAGCTCACTTTAGAAGAGTGCAAATATTTTAGGTACCGGTCCTAGGTGGTTTTTCCCCTATCAGGGTTTCCATGTTAAAAATCAAGTGTTAAATGTGTATGTATGTGATGATTTTTTATTTTAATTTACACATTACATTACTGGTTTGATTGGTATATACTAGTTTTATTAACTAGCAGTCGATAAATGAATCAGAAAGACATAGACAAGAGTTTACCAAGCTACTTAAGTTTATTTGTTGAATTGGTTTTATACATATGAGAGAATTTGGGACCGTAGAATAACTAGACTTAACTGATTCACCTCCCTCTTAGTTATCTATTAGTCCAATCTTTATATTATGATTTGAACTATAAAATGACACATACATTTCATGTTGCGTTGTGTCCAACCAATATTTTGTATGGAATTCATATTTATAAATTCTAATCCTATGTATGATAACATCTCTACTATTTGAAGAAGGATATGTATTATCATTTCAAAATGATGTGATAAAATTATTGATTCCATCCTCAATCATACAATCTATCAGAATGAGGAGGTCTACACATAATTTCCTAATTACCTTTCAAGGTACTATCATCCAAAATATTTCTCCTTTTAACATATTGTGATATTGTTTTCCCGCTAAAATAAATCCCAGATGAAACTGAAGAGATTTTTTCTTTTTTGGGGGCATATTATTACGTACAAGGGATGTTGACATCACTCTTCTTGCAATGACCTTATCTTTATATCAAGATAGATTCCCTACAAAGTCCAAACCTTTCTTAACATTTTCAATAATATTGAATTTTGCATGCCAATTTTTTTAAATCTTTTTCAATGATGTATCTATACCAAATAATTTTAATGGCTCTTGCAACCTTTTTTGTAGAAGTACAATTGAAGTCAATTAGGCTTTCTCAAGTGTTTCAAGATTATCAAATTTAGCCATTATTTCCTTTTTCATCCTATTCATTGACCCCTTTTTAGTGTAACAAGGTTATTCAACAAGTGATCTCAAATTTTCCATATCCATCAAGTAAATGATCTAGCTTTCCATAATTATTTTTCCTCTTTATAATTTGAGGTAGATTTATATGTTCACCCATACCAGTAGGAGGAAGTGATCCTGACCCTTCTCTAACACCCATTGCTTGAGATTTTGTAGGACCTTCTCCAACATCCATTTATTCATATTGGGTTGAACCTCCTATCTAAGGTTCTCCTTCAGATTGTACTTGTTGATTGTGAGCTACACACAAAAAAGAAACTTGAATTATAATAATTTAGAGAGAGAGAGAGAGAGAGAGAGAGAGTTAAGAGGATATATAAATAGAGTAAAAATACCTAAAATAGAGTAAAAAGACTATAAGTAGACTTAATAAGAGTAAAAATACTATAAATAGAGTAAATAGACCTCAATAGAGAGAGGGGGGAGGGGGAGAGAGAGTTAAGGGTAGATCTAAAGAGAGAGGTTGTTAAGAGGACATATAAATAGAGTAAAAAGACTATAAATATACCAAAAAAGAGTAAAAATAATATAAATATAGTAAATAGAGAGAGAGAGAGAGAGAGAGAGAGAGAGAGAGAGAGAGAGAGAGAGAGGACATAAACAAAGTAAAAAGACTATAAATAGACCTAATAGAGTAAAAAGACTATAACTATATAGTAAATAGAGAGAGAGAGAGAGAGAGAGAGAGAGAGAGAGAGAGAGAGAGAGAGAGTCCTAGGTATTATAATATGTATTATCTCACATAATATGTCAAAATACTATGTACTAAGACTATAAAGTAAAAAGATTATGTCCTAAGACTATAAAGTAAACACTATCTTTGTATGTGAGATAAGGGGTCAATTTTAAACATACTTTATGTCAAATAATAGAGAATCATAGGTGCCTAGAGTGGTCCTAAGGGGTCTTCATATGTATTAATGGGTTATGTGGGATATATTAATGGGTCCTACGAAATCCTAAGATATATTAATGGGTTTGAATGAGTCCTAGGACACATTGATGTGTCAAAAGGCATCCTATGATACATTAAGGGGTCCTACAGTGTCTTAAGGGGTACTAAGATGTCTTAATGGGTCCTAGGTGTCATAAGTGGTCCCAAGGGTTCCTAGGATACATAATTACATTAATTTGTCCTAGGATGTTTGAAGGGGTGATAAGTGTCTTAACTACTCCTAACAAGTCCTAGGATAACATTAATGGGTCCTATGATGTCTTAAGGACGAGCTTGTAATGTCCCTTGTCAGGACTTTACTTAATTTATCTTAACTTCTTGATTAAGGTTTGGATTGTAATATTCCCTAATAGGATTAGTTATTTATCTTATTAAATTTAAGTTATCTTTTCATTTGTTAATACTCATATGAAACCTTATTACTATGTTGACTCCATGAAGGAAGGAGTGGATATTATCCTAGTTGTCTAGATACCAACTTTGCAATGGATTCCCTCAAAGTTTACAGATCCAAGCTTGCATCATGAAGGCTTATGGAACACTGACCCCTACCTTATCTTGGGACAAAGATCCATTTTCTTGGATTTATACAAGCCTCTCCTTGGTAACATTACAACCTTCTCTACTTAAGCCAAATAGTAAAAGAGATATTGTATAATGTAATTGATATAATTCTATATATATCAAATAAATTAGAATATATAAAGACCTCTGGTCTTGATAGAATGTAAATATAATATTTAATTATTATTATTGATTCATAAATACTTTTCATAGTCACAGTTTTATTGCATATTCTCTTCCTTTTGAAGATTATCCATTATATTCCTTAATTAATTCTTCTATTTCCTAATTCTTTTTTATACTTAAATATAATCTAGAATTACTAAAGCTTTGACATATATTTAATTTAATATATAAATAAAATGAAACTAAATCCCATATATTTCATCTTACTAAGAGGACATACCTTTATTTTTTTTTGTGTTGGTTTTCCATTCTCTAACACCTCCTTGTTCTTTTCTTTTATACCTTTTTCCTCCCTTGAGTTCCTCCTACATTTCCTCCTTTATTTTCTCCTATCTTTTCTCCTTCATTTTCTCCTATATTATTTTCTCCCAAGTTTTCCTCTCTCTCTCTCTCTCTCTCTCTCTCTCTCTCTCTCTCTCTCTCTCTCTCTCTATCTATATATATATATATATATAATGAATAGTCATATTATAGTATTAGTATTAATAATTTGCATTTGATTATTATAAAAATATTTATTGGTGGTATTAGTATTAATTATAATTCTTCATCTGTGATATTTGTAAATTATAACTTTCCCCTTATTTACAATGTGGGAGACTTTAATATTAATTATTTATTAATTAGGAAACTATATCATAATTAATATAGAGAATCTAATCATTTATTAACACACTTAATATTAATAGGAGACAATATAAGAGACATGTTTATTTATTAATTTAATATTAAATAATTATCATTATTTTAATACATATAAATTATTGATTGATTTATTTAATTAGTCTAATAATACATTATATCATTATTTCTAACAATTATATTAATTGTATATCGATTAATATTGATGGCACCTATTTAAGATGACATTTACGTAATTTATACATACATATTAGAAAATAATATATTTGTACATACATGATTAATAATGTTATAGGTATTGATTTGATTAATGTTATTAATTATGAATTGATAAATAATATTATTAATGTTAATTATTTAAGTTGAAACATAGCAATTATTGAGCAAATTAATATGCATACATGCATCAATTATGGTTCATGAGAGAGCTTGAGTTCCTTAAGAGGTCCTAAGGGGTCCTTGTATGTATTAATAGGTCCTAAGATACATTGATGAGTGCTAAGTGCTCCTAGGGTATATTAGTTGGCATTGAGATACATGTATATTAGTTGGCATTGGGATACATGCATATTAGTTGGAATTGGGATACATTCATAGGTCCCAAGGCATTCTAGGATACACTAATGGGTCCTAGGTGTCCTAAGAGGTTAGAGGTGTCTTAAGAGGTCTTAATGGGTCCTAGGATGTCTTAAGTGGTCCTAAAAGAGAGAGATAAACAAGAATAGAGAGAGATAGACATAGACATAGAGGATAAAGAGAGAGATAGAATCTACATAGATCAAATTAAATATGCATACCTTCTTTAGTTTTGTAATAATGTGCCAATGCAACATCACATTTTTTTTGTTCTCTACCAGGTGACCACTTTTATGTAGATTTATGTTGCCTTGTCCTTTTATTTCCCATTTCCTTTCTTCAAAAAAATTCCCTTTAAAAATCAACATGAACAAAAATAATATTCTTTATCGAAAAGTGCAAATTAACTTTGAATATGTTTTTTTCCAAAAATGGAAAATATAAGTTTCATTATACCTGATTAATCAATCACGCCCAAATTTTTTTTTGACCAATCTAATTCAATAGAACATGGTTAACTAACAAATGCAACATTGGTCATTATATTATTGTTTGTGCCAAACATGTTCATGTGAATGGGGCTTTGCAATAATGCTTTGGTGTTCGAGTGAATAAGGTTCGTGCATGAATGTCTGTTTGAGGGAATGCCCCTGCTATGACCTTCTCCTCCAAAGCTAACTTGTTTCTATAGATTTGTGTCCTTCGAAGCTCTAGTTCAAGGACCAAATAGAATAATCCTAAGAAACCAAAATGTCAAATGGTGCTACTAAAAAAAAATCTTTTCAATGATTATGATTTTAATGTATATTGAGCTCATTATTACTTTCTATTTTTAGTTTTATTAAGTATAGGTTTATAACCATTTACCAACTTTTCTGTTTGAAACTCTTATAGAAAAATAGATAAATAAGAAAAAATATGAACAATATCTAAACACTAGGTATTTATGTTATCTTTCTAACAAAAAAAGAAAAAAAATTAATTTCAATATATACATACCAAGTTAGGGGCCTCTAAATGAACCTATGTCTGAATTATAGTTAATGTCACTTCAAAACTTAATAAACTAAAGAATATTCAACCAATTTGAATGAAACCAATTGGATACACTAGATGTTAGTGTTGCCAAACCTAAAGCAAAATAATTATTTTTTTTTTATCATTTTTAGAAAAAAATGTTATGCTAACCTAGTTGAATGCCACTCTTTAAAAATGTCATTTTTTATACAAACTACTTTTCAAAGGAGATGGAAAATGGATACAAATCAATTCCAAATTTTTTAAAAAATATATTTAGATTCTACACACAAAATGCTAAAAATCACTAGTTTACATCTATAAAAAATGATCTTTTGCTTTAATGCAATGACTTAATTAACCTTCCTCTTAATTTAATAAATAATCTTTATTATTTAATTAAAATTTGTAATTCTACTATTTTCTAAATTTAAAATCATCATTTCCCTATAAATTCATAATATAGTATTTTTAATTAATTACTTAATTATTAAAGCCCAATTAATATTTCATCAATTATTCCTCTATAAAGTAATTAAATAATTAAGTGTTGTTTAATTATTCTCTATAACACTTAATTAAATAATCATATCATTTAATTAACATTTCCCTCTTATTATTGTATTTATGTAATAATTAAATCAAATTCCCCTTCATGATTAAATAAATTATATTTATTTAATTAAATTAATTATTCCTCTCATAAATAAATAAGTTTAATTACTTATTTATATTCTTCACATGTGCAAATAAATGAATTATTTTATTTATTTAATCATATTTATCCTCCCAATCTCGAATCATAACTAAGCTTTTGTTAACTTCTCAATCACAACTCTTAACTCCATAATTCTTTCTCTTAACTAATCAATCTATTTAGTCTTCTATTCCATCTCATTAGTCAACTCTTAACAAATCCACTTAACAAATCAATCAAGTAAGTTAAACTCCCACTCAGTCTGAGTTAACTCTTGAATCACATCCAATCAACCCACCAATCAAGACAATCAATTGAGTTTAACTCCTACTCACTTTGAGTTAACTCTTCAATAATAGATAATCAAATCCTCAATCAGGGAATCCTAATTGGAACCTCTAAAATTCTATATAATGAGATCATTTTCTCATATTTTGGTAACCACACACCACACATGCTATGAATTCTTATGCTGCCACACTTTGAGATCAATTCTAAGAGCCCAACATTGCATAGAGAATGAGAACACCAAGAAAGGACTACATGGTTTGCATATTCATTATTTTTAAATATTTTCATATTGAATAATTGTTTATTCTTGGTGTTTATTTTTCTCTCTTTCTTGATAGTAGGATACTAACTACTATTAATGATATTCTTATGGTTGAGATCTTATTATTATTGCAGGTACTATGATTATCAAATTACCTCAATTACAACATCATTTTCAAATTTCTAATGGTTTTGTAGCAATAGGTGTCTGAATATGATTTTTTTTTAGAATGTTCATTTCAGTGTCAAGGTTGGAAAAAATGCAGTACACACTATTGTGGGACCACCCTATGGTATAAAAGATACTTATAACCCTTACTAAAGATTATAGCTATTGTTGGCATTAAGCAGAATTGCCACTAGTGACAACACTTATTTGCATTCTGGGTGCAAACCGAGAAGACAGTGCAAACCGAGCAAACAGTGCAAACCGAGCAGACAGTGCAAACCGAGCAGACAGTGCAAACCGAGCAAACAGTGCAAACCGAGTAGACAGTGCAAACCGAGCAGACAGTGCAAACCGAGCAAACAGTGCAAACTGAGCAGACAGTGAAAATCGAGCAGGATAGTGTAAACCGAGTAACATCATGTCTACCGAGTCACCAGTATTTACCGAGTTCAAAACCTATCGAGTGGTCAGTATGAACCGTGCCTTCACTTCTACCGAGTGCATGACGATGCCGAGTAATGCAGTGGACGCCGAGTATCAGAAAGTCACCGAGTTAGTTTGAAGGAACCGTGTAACCATACTTAAGCTGACTTAGTAGCACTTATGTTTATTTGTCAAGCCGACTTTGTAATTGTAATTGTAATTAATTGTTTAAGACTTGTATATAAACAATGTTGTAAAAATGTCAAGAAGAATGTAAGAAGCATATATGTGAAAAAGAAAGAAAGGCAGAGATAAGCGAATTACAAAGGGCTTCAGCAGTATAAGGAACAACAAAGACAAATTCATCACAGAAGGTGATCAGTACATCAGCGAATCTCAATCAGCAATCCAGTTGCAAAGCAAGAGATCTACTGTTTCATCCTAACAGGTGAATCAGTACTAAATCCTTTAACCGGGTATACTTAATAGTCTTTTGTAAAATCTCTTTACCGAGTGCATACTTCATTGTATGTTTGTAAATCCTTTAACAGGGTGGATTTAGCAATCCTTATTGCTCCTAACAGGGCAGATCATCAGAAGTGATCAAATTGTAATCCTTAACCGGCCAACTTTATTCTGCAGTATTAAAGCTTTGTGGGTTTCATCCCCACCCCAGTTTTACTTTCTTTTTGGAAGGTTTCTGGGTAACCAAATCTATGTGTCATTATTGTGAATGCTTTTAAGTTTCATGCTTTCTATATGCAAAGGTTAAAGTAAATCACATGTTAATACATCTGTAATTGAAAGAAAATTTGGAGTTACTGATTCACCCCTCCCCTCTCAGTAACTCGATTAATTCCTGAATATTTCCAACAGCTATAAGGTCTCCATCGTTGAAGAAAATCATATTTTGAATCAATTCTCTAAAGAACATATGTATGGTGCATTACTTGCATATGAGATGAGAGAATTTGGAACTGCTAGCATAAGAACAAAACCTTCTTTCAAGGCTATCAAATTGGTAAAGGAAGAGGAATCTAATGAAGATATATTTGATGATATAGAAGAAACTTTTTAATGAGAATGAAGAAAGGAACCAAAAAATATAGAGGTGATTTTTCCTTTCAAATGCTTTTATTTTTGAAAAATGGGTCATTATGCATCTAGGTGTTCTGACAAAATTGCAAAACAAAAGAACAAGTAAAGTAAAGGAAAGTTCAATAGAAAAGCTTATTATGTTAGAGAAGATGCTAGCATTTTTTATGATGAATCTGATTATGAAGAAGATGATCAATACTTATTTATAACAATTAAAGAAGAAACTCATGCTACTAAACCTGTTAGTACTCCAAAGGTAAACACAAAAGGTACAAACACTATGAATTTTGCTTTATATGTAAAAAGAAGAATAGTTGAATGAACTATTGATAGTAGTTTCTTAAATCATATGTTTGGCACTAATAAAACTAAGTTTGTAAAACTTGAAAATATGATAGAGGATTTATTATATTTTGAGGAGATCAAGGAGGTAGAATAGTGGGAATAGGCTCTATTAGTTTTGATGGGGAACATAACACTGAAAATGTTTAATATGTGAAAGGTCTATATCATAATCTTGAGTGTTGGACATATGTGTGATAATGGATATAACCTTTTATTTTAGGAAAATGATCATAAAATAAAAAGAAATATAGAATTGTAATAGTTTCTAGAAAGAAGACTAGATGAAACATGTATCAATTGAAGACTACTAGCAGATACTGTTTGATGTCTCATATCAATGAGAGTTGGTTAAAGAGACTGAGGATTTGTCATATCAATTTTGACAACATAATGAGGATTAATTCATTACACACAGTAAGATATTTGTCAAAGCTGACAAGACCTACTGAAAGAATTTGCCTAAGGAAAAGAATAAAATGCCAAGATATAGAATCTCAAAAGATAGCACAAATAAGAGAGACAAGATGATCAAATGAATAACTCAATAATGATCAAATGATAATGGATTAATACAAAGTAGGAGTGCCTTAATATATAGGAAATGCTATAAGACTACATGATAATGATATGATAAGTGATCAACCACACTAGGTGGAATCATATGTCCACCAAAGGTGGATCATCCTCCATTGTACAACAAAGCATGTGCAACAATGAGAGGATGATAATGTGATAAGAGCACTAAAGGTGGATCTCACACATAAAGAGGTATGACATGACAACTATCACCATCTAAAGTGGAATTTCTCCTAACCACGTGCTAAAATGAAATGCAAACTCCTAGGTGTCTCAATGACAACTAATATGAAAATTAATTATCCTAAGTAAACATAAGTAAAGTGTAATTAGTAAAATTTAATTACACCAACACCCCTAGTAAAATTTAATTACACCAACACCCCCCTTAAGTTAAACTTAGGGGAATGCACTTAAGTTCACAATGCTAGATGACAATGCATGATGGGTCCCAATTAATAGGCCATGTTAGGTACCCATTTACAAAATGCAAGATCAATGCAATGCAATATCTCATAAAGCGAGTAAAGAGGGAAAACCTAATGGGAAAAACCCTCCCCCAAAAAGAGAGATGAAAAAACAAGATGCATGGATGGATGGAGTAATCAAGACCCCCCCTCCCCCCATTATGACATACATCATATATATAATATAGAAGTATGAGAAGGATAAAACCCCATATGAGGAAACATTTCCCTCCATAAGAGAAAAGTAGAAGAAGAAGAGAGACAAGGTAGCCATAGTGTAGGGGAACCTAGGCCACATAAGGAGTTCAAAAAACCTATGGAGATCAAAAAGACATCAGTGAACATGAAGATATCCAATGACATCAATTGGAGCATTTTGGAACCTATAATGACCTATAAGGTTAATAAATGTAATAAATTTGCAATAAGCCCTTAAGGACCTAATAGGCCTTAGGACAAAGGTCAAGAATTTGATTACATTAAAGGTTTGGAATTTTCAAATGGTTTTAGACATGGTCAATAAGTTCACTTAGGCCATTTGAAAAAGTTTCAATTCTTAGAAGTTTCAAATCTCACAAATTTGTGAAGTTACAAATTCAAATTTTGAATTGTAACGACTAGTGGCTAATTGGAGGGAAAGGGTTTTTTATGTTTATTTAGTCTTAAAATAATATTCCAACCACCCAATTTGGTTGAACAGACTTGGAGGAAGTTATAAAATGAAGGAACAACCCATTGTATGGGGGGAGACTCTATTATACGGACTGTACTTAGTTTTGGAGAATAAAACTTCTTTCAAATGCTATTTTCTTGACTTCTTGAAGTTGTTTTGAATATATTTACAATTATTTTTATACTGTGATGCATTGGAGTAATTAGACATTGATCATATATTGCATTTGTGAGGTTTTTACTTGTATTTTATTCAATTAATTCTGATTGGCAGAGTTGTTTCAGTAATTCCTTTGATAGTTTTGTTAATTTCCAATTGAATATGGTCATTCCATGACCTGTGATCATTGTAACACATGGTATGACTAAATGTTAACATTTACTATAGCTCCCTAACCCATTAATGTATTGAGAAGGAAGAATGTTTGGGTGATCACCATAATTTGTAAAGGAAACTTAATGAATTTGCTTGGTATGCTACAACAGCAGCAATTTGGCCTTAAGGAGGGGTCAATTTTATGGTTGATTGTGTGTAGGAAGGTTGAGGACAAGGAGATTCATCCATTATTTGTCACTGGAAGCTTTGGGAAATGTGACATTGGAGAAGCCCTAATTTTAAGGGTTTAAGGAGCACAATTTGGCACTTTTGTACTTGGAGAGCTCTTGAAGTCAAATTGGTTTCATATTTCTCTAAATAAGGCCTATTCATGAGATTTTCTAGGAGCTTGAAGTCTGGAAGTGAAAGGAGTTAGGGGTTCCTTTGTAAATGTGGGCACTTTTAGGCCTAATTACTGAAGTACAAGGCTAAAAACTTGAATACATTCCAAAGAAACTATATCTTGATCTAAGGTATGTTATAGTGCTCAATAAAGGGTATCTAGATAGTTAATTTATTCTTCATGTATTTTGGGAAGTATTTAAGATATTATTTAAACTCGCTTGCTGGAGACCTATTTGGTAGAGTAAATAAGCCTAGTTTGACAACTTTGAAAGATTTGAGTATGGAACCTTGGACAAAAGTTTGAAATCCTTTATAAAACCTTGGATTGCATGAGTTGAAGCTATTGGGCCACACTTTGGGTCTTTTTTGAGTGTTATTTGGCATTTCACCCCTTGAAGCCATTTTGGGATCATTAAGATTGAATTTTGAAGAAGTTTGTTGATTTGGTTTCATTTTGTCATTTAAACCTTGGATCCATCACACCCCACTGCCACCTCTACACCAAGTGGTATCAGAGCCCACTAGTAGATCCTTAAGGGGATAAAGGAACACTTTGCTAAAGAATTTTGACTATTGTTTGTGAAAATTCCTCCAAAGAATGCAAGTACTGCTAGGGAGATCAAGGAGTTGAAGGAGAAGAACACAAGGTCGCAAGAATCCTACAATACACTTTTGGCTAGGCTTGAAGCCCTAGAATCCAAATAAATAAGAGCGACAGATGAAGGTGTTGATAGTGAAGAAGAGGAAGTACCCCATGAACAAGAGGAAGAAGAGGAACAAATAGATCCTGAAGAGTAGAGGATAATTAGGATATTGAAGGCTATGAAGAATGAGTAGCATAAGGTGAGGGGAGATATCCCTATGTATGATGGAAGTCTAAAAGAAGAAGAGCTTTTGGATTGGATTGCATCAATGGATGCATAGTTTGAAAGTGAAGAGGTACCTGAAGAACAAAGGGTCAGATTGGCAAAAACAAAACTCAAAGGGCATGCACTCCTATGGTGGGATCATGAGGAGGCAGACAAAAGGAGAAGAGGTAAGCCAGAGAATGTCTCTTGGGATAGGATGATAGCAAAACTGAAAGGTAACTTTCTTCCTAAAGACTTTGATGTACAAATGCATAAAATAATGCAAAGTTTAAAACAAAGAGATTTAGATGTTAAAGCATATACAGATGAATTCTATAAACTAAGCATAAGGTAAAGACTGGAAGAAGATGAAGTTGATAAGGTTGCTATATATCTAGGTGGTTTAAGATTTAACATCCAAGATGAATTTGTGGCTTCTAACCCCAGAAGTGTGAAGGAATGTTACCAGTTGGCCCTTAGAATAGAGGAGAAGTTGAAGAGAAAAAGTGAAAGAAATAATAGCAGCAACAGAGGAGGTTCTTCAATGAGGGGAAGAGGAGGAAGGACCAATCAGGTTTAGGAAGAAAAGGAAAAAGGAACTACTCCAGAGGTAAGAGGAGGACACACCCAAAGAGGTGGAAGATTTGGAGGAGGAAGAGTAAGTGGCATCTTCACAGGTAGATGCTTTCATTGCAATGAAGTTGGACATCAATCTTTTAGGTGCCCTAAATGGATAGACTCTGATCAAGGCAAGGAAAGGAGGTTACATCTAATTGAAGAAGATGAAACTCATGAACCTAAAATAGAAAACCCTGAGGTAGGAGAATGTCTTCTCATGAGGAAAGGGGGATCATTACCAACATCAACATAAGAAGGTATATTCAAATCAAGATGTTTGGTCCAAGGCAAGGTATGTACTCTAATTATTGATTTAGGGGCACATAGTAATTTGGTTTCAGTTGATATGGTGTCTAAATTGGGATTGGCATTAGTAGAACATCCTAACCCTTACAGTGCCACTTGGGTAAACCAAGAGTTGAATGTGAAGGTTAGTCAGAGGGCTCTTGTCAATTTTTCAATTGGCCCATATCATGATCAGGTTTGGTGTGATGTAATATCTATGAATTGTGGACACATGATATTAGGTAGACTATGGCAATGTATGAGAAGGAAAATTCATGATGGATACTCTAATACATATATTTTCCATAAAGGAAAAGAGAAATTTAAGTTAATGCCACTGACTTGTAGAGATAGGGACAATATAATAATGTGTTTTGGAGATAAGATTCCTATGCACGGGAAGGGAAACATTCAAGATGATACAGGTTGGCCCAAGGAACAAGCACACAAACATGGGTTGAATAAGACAATGCATAATAGTCCTACAAATGCAAAACTTTGGGATTTGAACTATGTTCAAGTAGGTACAGTCAAGTGTCCCATGGGAGGGCAGCCAGTACCAACACATGTTTAGATGTTGCAGAGCAAAGGGTAGAAAAATCCAACAACAAAACAAGATCATAGGAAAGGACTGTCTTATAAATATTTTTGTTCTAACAAATGTGTTTATGTAAGTGCAAGGTATGGGAATAGAAGAAAAGTGACCTTAGGGGACTTTATTCCTTCTCCAAGGCACCATATCCATGAAGTACAGGTTCAGACTAAAACATCTAGTGTAAGGACTGATTCTTGGGACAAGAATCTTTTTAAAGGTGGTGAACATGGTGTAGGGGCACCTAGAGCACATAAGGAGTTCAAAAAACCTATGGAGATAAAAAAGACATCAATGAACATGAAGATATCCAATGACATCAATTGGAGCATTTTGGAACCTATAATGACCTATAAGGTTAATAAATGTAATAAATTTGCAATAAGCCCTTAAGGACCTAATAGGTCTTAGGACAAAGATCAGGCATTTGATTACATTAAAGTTTTGGAGTCTTCAAATGGTTTTAGACATGGTCAATAAGTTAACTTAGGCCATTTGAAAAAGTTTCAATTCTTAGAAGTTTCAAATGTCACAAATTTGCAAAGTTACAAATTCAAATTTTGAATTGTAATGACTAGTGGTTAATTGGAGGAAAAGGGTTTTTTATGTTTATTTAGTCTTAAAATAATATTCCAACCACCCAAGTTGGTTTAAAAGACTTGGAGGAAGTTATAAAATGAAGGAACAACCCATTGTACAGGGGTAGACTATTGTACGGACTGTACTCAGTTTTGGAGAATAAAACTTCTTTCAAATGCTATTTCCTTGACTTCTTGAAGTTGTTTTGAATATATTTGCAATTAGTTTTATACTGTGATGCATTGGAGTAATTAGACACTAATCATATATCATATCCATGCATTTTTGAGGTCTGTACTTATATTTTATTCAATTAATTCTGATTGGCAGAGTTGTTTCAACAATTCCTTTGACAACTTTGTTAATTTCCAATTGAATATGGTCATTCCATGACCTTTGACCACTGTAACACATGGAATGACTGAATATTAACATGTACTATAGTTACCTAACCCATTAATGTATTGAGAAGGAATAATGTTTGGGTGATCACCATAATTTGATAAGGAAACTTAATGAATTTGCTTGGTATGCTACAACAGTTGCAATTTGGCCTTATGGAGGGGTCAATTTTATGGTTGATTATGTGTATTTAGGTTGAGGAAAAAGATATTCATCCATTATTTGTGATTGGAAGCCTTGCAAAATGTGACATGAAGCCCTAATTTTAAGGGTTTAAGGAGTACAATTTGGTACTTTTGTACTTGGAGACCTCTTGGACTCAAATTGGTTTCACATTCCTCTAAATAAGGCCTATTCATGAGAGTTTCCAGGAGCCTGAAGTTTGGAAGTGAAAGGAGTTAGGGGTTCCTTTGTAAATGTGGGCACTTTTAGGCCTAATTACTGAAGTACAGGGCTGAAAAATTGAATATGTTCTAAATAAACTATATCTTGATCTGAGGTATGTTATAGTGCTCAATAAAGGGTATCTAGATAGTTGATTTATTCTTCATGTGTTTTGGGAAGTATTTAAGATATTGCTTAAACTCGCTTGCTGGAGACCTATTTGGCAAAGTAAATAAGCCTAGTTTGACAACTTTGAAAGATTTGAGTATGGAACCTTGGACAGAAGTTTTAAATCCTTTATAACACCTTGGATTGCATGATTTGAAGCTATTGGGCCACACTTTGGGTCTTGTTTGAGTGTTATTTGGCATTTCACCCCTTGAAGTCATTTTGGGATCATTAAGATTGAATTTTGAAGAAGTTTGTTGATTTTGTTTCATTTTGTCATTTGGACCTTGGATCCATCACACCCCACTACCACCTCTGCACCAATCCCCCCCTCAATGTAGAATGCCCATCAGTGATTACTAATTATTAATATTTAATTACACCAACACCTACTAACAATATTTGCAAATAATATCTTATTGGGGAAAGACAATGAGAACTTTCAAGGCAAAGAAATAATTCACCACTAGATTATTGGAGTTAGTGCACAATGATATGTGCAAACTTACCAAAATAAGATGTATACAAGGAGAAAAGTACTTAATGCTCTTGATTGATGATTATTCTATAATGACTTGGGTTACTTTCTATACCTTCCTAACAAGTTAGCACCCATAATGGGATGCTCTATTAGGCCCCATTTTTTTGATTTTGAGAAATGATGTCCGTTATGCTCGATCCTAGCAACCTGATTCCTCTTTTCACACTTCTTTTCCACCATCTTGACACCCAATTTAAATTTGGGTTTATTTTCTCAGGTATAAAATGGCTCAAACATTTGATACCCATGTATAAAACATTTGATACAGGAATAGTTAGATCATCTGTGTAAGTTTTAGGTAGAAACCTAGGGTGCATAATGTTTCAGCCACTCTGTACTGGGTTATAGAAAATCTCATCCACCCTATACCCTCTAGATCTAGCTCAAATTTTACAAGAAGATAGCTTACAACTTTAGGATACCAAAATGATAGTTATAGATATTTTCAAGATTTTTTTCATCCGTTATTTAGATTTGAAGTAACATATTTCCTATTTTGATTCTAGATGCATATAAATATTCCCTAATATGTATTTATTATCTGATTATCATTTCTCATTTCAAAATTACATATTTAGTGAAGGATCACTACCCCATTTGTCCCTTATGTCACCACTTAATCCTATTGGGACATCTTCCTTCCAAATGTGCAACTTTGAAAATGATACGTGATTTACCTCTTTGCATTGCTTCCCTTTTTATATTGTACATCTTGGTGAACGCAACTCATAACATTTCCATTATAATTTCTTTGTTAAATATCCATTTGTATGCATTGAATGTACTATATTATGTGCATTAAATCTTCATGTTTGATTTGATGTTTAGATGTGTTTTTCATTAATATACTATTGTTCTTAATTGATGAATGTTTGCATATATCTTTCAAAGTTCATATTTAAATTAAATCTATTTATCTTTCATCTTCTAGTGGATAGGTGTTATTACATTGAGTCCTACTTATAGCATGATTATTAGGAGAATTTGTATACTTATGGGATCCTTTGATCCCAAATCCTCTTTATTTCCTAGGAATCTTGATGATACCAACATGCCTACTAACAACATTCCTCCTTTTGAGAGACTCTTCCTAGTCTTCTGATGATGAAGATGAGACCTTAAGAGTTCCTCTAATGCATGTCCAAAATATTTTCCATGAATTTGAAAATTTTGAGCAATGATTAGGACAAGAAAACTCTAATCCCAAGGTCAACTCCATAGTAGAGGGTTTGAAGAAGATAATTCATAATGATAAATATGGTTTTAACATCTTGCCTAGTATCTCTCATCTCATTGATAACAATGTCAAGCATATTAGAGATTGTACCCAAGAATTAGGTTTCATTCCCCCTACCACTATGTCGAGACCTCTATTCTTATTCCTACCTCAATACCTAGTACGTCTAGTTATGCTCCACCTCTCATAACCACCTCCATTCAAAACACCAATCCTACACATGTTATCATTACTAATCCTATTGTTTCCCCTTCTTAAAATGTTCCATGTGTGTCCCTACCTTCATCCATTCCCACTTACAATAGTCTTCCTTTTCATATTCTATTGTTCCTTCCATTTCCCATACTGGTCCAAAATTTTCACACATATCTCCTACCACTCTTTCTACTAAATCTACTACATCAATATCTTGTCTCAAACCATGTCATATTTACAACAAAAAATTGCATCTATGACTCAATCAAAGTTTAACATTCCTACTTGTGATATTTCTAGTCCTTTTTCTTTAGAAATCATGCGTGTTGTTATTCCTCAATACATAGAAAATCCTCATTTAGATAATTATAATGGTAAGGGTGATCATTTGACTCATGGGAAACCTTTCAAACATTGTGTAGTAATTTCTCTCATGATCAAAGGTTCATGGATAAACTATTTACTAGAACCTTTTGAGAGAAAGCCTTGTAATGGTATTGTTCTTTTCCTCCTTATTGCATTGATTCCTTTAAAAAATAAATTAATTCTTTCATTCAACAATTTTAAAGTAATAATCATTCGACTATTTCTTTGACTGATTTGATTCATTGTAAACAAGGTGTTAAAGACAAAGTGATTGATATAATTGGTAGATTTAAGCATGTGCATGCTCATATTTCTTATCATGTGCCTAATTTCAACATATTTTCATTTATAATTTGCAAAAAGACATTAGGGATAAGATAACATTGTATAAATTTTCTTATTTTATGCAATTATGTGTAGTGCTTCATAATTATCAGCTTCAAGTGAGTCAATTTGAGAGCACTCCTCCAATGGCTTTGGTTGATAAGAGTGATGCCACATTTCAGTCCTATCAAAAGTTTTAGAAACCTAAAAGCTTCATCAAAATAAATAATTTATCAAACCATATTGACGAGAAAGTGGCAGTAACATCCAAAGATATGGCTCCTTTTTTTTAATCTATTTTTAGACCTTATAATTTTACACCTCTTTCTGAATCTTTGCATAATGTGATGTTAAAGTTGATAAATGCTAATGTGATATAAAATCCTCCCATTAAAATGATTGACTCATACAAACCTTTACCTAAATCCTTTTATCACAATGCTTTTTTGTTAATTCCGTCGTAAACTTGGCCATGATACTAAGAAGTGTTTTCGTTTGAATTTTGTTATTCAAGACCTCATTGATTCCAATGGTATATCTATTGAGGATGATAATGATCAAGGAAATTTTTTCGTAGCACCTCCCAATAAAAATTGAAAATTTATACCAATCCTATGCCTTCTCATTTGACCAATATCATTGAATCTACTAAGTCTTTACCTTCTTTTTCCACCCACGTCATTGACTATGACGTTGAGTGTATTGAAGCTAACAATGGTGTCAACCTTATTGATCAATCCAAACCCAAACCTAAACCTGAACCTAAGCTTTGCATTACATTTGATCCTAAAGAGAATATTAATGAACTCGACCCTCCTATTTACATTGTAGCAAATATTAATGATCTTCTTTCTCATGGTGTCCTTATAGATCCTACCTCCATGGTGAATATTATAACTGAAAAACATATTTACACTAGATAATAACAATGAGATTTCTATGATAAATATGATGTGATGATCCAAATTTTCAATGGTTTTACCTATCCTACCCATGGTTCCATTACTTTTCCCATTGAAGGTGGTAAAATTCTAGATGTTACCTTTTTGTCATCCCAACTTCTGATTAGTTTCAAGTTAGGATTGATCTTCCTTGGCTCACCTTAATGAAATCCATGGTATCTCCTATTCATAAGTGTTTAAAATTTCCCCATAATGGAGAAATAATCATTATTAATCATAGCCTTTATCAACATTTAGTACCTCAAGGGAACTTTGACCTTGAGTTCTTTTGGCCTTCTATGCCTCAACCAATTCAACCTCTCAAAGATATTATTTTTTGATCTTACCAGAAATTCAAAATCCAAAAGATTTTTGGGCTTAGAAATCCTAAGAATGTTCCATCTCCTTTTCTTGGACCTATACTTCTTCCTAGACCTTCCACACCACCTCTATATCATTTTGTTCTTTCTCATATATCCTTTAAACGTTTTTCCAATGTTATCTCTCAACCTAGTGTGGTGTCTTCCATTCTTCCCCCTAAATAAGAAAAGGACCTGATCTTGATTGATCCTAAACCAAATCAAATCTTATAATAAAAACTAAATGTAACCATTGTACTCATGAATGTTGCTCTAAATTCTATGCTATAGCTCAAGAGCATGCTTTCCAAAATAGTTCCTCCCCTAATACAATCACTAATGCTTTGATTCCTTTTGAACAACCTATGCATATCCCAAGGGAGGAATTCAATTTGAGAAAGATGAAATTAAACAAACATGGTAATTCTATTCATATCTTAGATTATATTACAATTAATTTGGATGAAGAAGATACTCTTGATGATGATGATTTCAATGTTTCTAATTCAAATGATGATATTCACACTATCAATTCTAATGATATGTATGAGCTTATTGATGTTAATCATGATTTACCAACTATGTTTTGAAAACAATTATCTCTTTGTCCTAGTGACAAACAAAGGGGCCCATATTTATAGAATTATCCTTGTTGGGAATTGGCTATTGTTCCATTTGACATGCTTGATGTTTCTCATCTTGTATGTTTTCCACCTTCCCTAAACATGATAGATTGAGATGAGGGAGGGAGGAGGGGAAGGGGTAGGAAATATGCTTGAATAGATCCTATTGTATGATGGACTCTTTGTGTTTTCTTGTTGTAATGTGGTTCCCTTATGATGTGCTACTTGTTATGTGTTATGTTTATATTTCTTTAGATGAACCTTTTTTCTTTGTTAGTGCAAAGTGATGAAGGACTCGATGTGTTGTGATATTCCTTTATTCGTATCTCATTTCTTCTATATGTTGTTAGATGTTATGTTGTGCATGTTCCATTGTTCATAAATGTGCCTTTTTATTGTTTGATTGGGGATGATGAAAAATGGTAGATACCTATTCTTTTTCATCTTCATGATGTTGACCCAAAAATACTCTTTGTCATAAATCTTACATGACATTCTTACATTGTGCTTATAGTTATACTATCTTTGGGGAACAATGATAATTTATTTTGATATAATTCTAACATAGATGAACTATCATATGATCATACTAACCCCTGAGTTAGTATATCCCTTTCATGCTCTCTTTTAGCATATGTTCATTTCCCTTGGTTTGTCCTTTCTTGGGATCATCTCATAGTGGAAACATCTCTTATGGGTGCATGTATGCTTTGTTAAAGATATTGCTCCCATTAAGGCATTTGTAATCACTTTAATGTGGGAGCATACACTCTGGTTCTTGTTTCACATTTTTTATACACACATAATGATTTAATGCAACCTCTCTTATGCAGATGGCTTTGAAGACAATGTTTTATTTATGTTCATCTTTTCATTATCATGCCCCTATGCATTATTCAATGGATCCTTTAATGGAGAAAATACTTTACTTAAGGAATGATCCTCCATTTCTATATCCCTTTGGAGATAATCCTTTTCTTAGGATTGATTTCATTTTCAGGATCCCTTAATGGATACAATGCTTTCCTTAAGGACCAATCCCTTTGTTTTGATGGGTTGACTAGCATAACACAACTTCCTAGACTATCAATGTCATCTTCACAACAACTCTTTCTCTTTGCATGATCCATAACATGGAAATACCTTACTGGGCTATTGGTTGTGCCTCTTTCTCTTTCCTTTCTCTCTTTCAAGTGATGCATTTTTTATCTTGGTTTTGGATTTGATGAGGACTTAAGTCACTTAGGGGCTTGATGTTTCTTTATCTCTTTGAACTTGATAAGATTGTTCTTATGCATTGGTCTACTTTACCATGAGCATGAGTTTGTCCCATACTTCTGCTAAAGTGGGGGTTAATTATACCATCCTAAAAAGTTAACACCCATAATTGGATGCTCTATTAGGCCCCATTTTAGTGATTTTGAGATTTGATGTCCATTATACTTGATCTAGGAAACTTGATTCCTATTTTCCCACTTCTTTTTCATCATCTCAACACCCAATTTAAATTTGGGTTGATTTTACAATGTATAGAATGACTGAAACATTCTATACCTAGGTACATAATATTTTAGCTATTTTGTACCTAAAATTTTTGGCCCAAATTTGTTCCAGAGCCCTATGTTAGGGCATTAGAGAGAAATTAGATCATGTGGTCAACCTAGCTTAATTTTGAATCCTGAAATGATGGATGAAGTATATAAAAACCATATATCTCCTCATTTTGATAACTAATGTTATGCAATCAAGTTTTCAAGGAGGCATTCAATCAATTAAGAGAAATTGAGCAATTGGATTCAAGATTTGAGATCTAGTTTCTCTAATTAATTTCAAGTCAATTCCAAGGCAATATTATCCATTGAAGCAAGTTTCCCTCCCATGATTGGAAAGTAGAGGAGTTATCAATAAAGAAAGAATATCCTTCCTTCCATGTGCATTCATCTCTCCTTCATTGCAAGTGATTATCATACATATCTACATTGAATATCTAGGAGTGACGTTAAAATATCCATGCATTTGTGAGGGAATTCTTGACTCCTATTTTATATTTCAAGTTCAAATCCTTGATTCTAAAAACATTAAAACATCTTCATGGGTATGAGCGATTCATACATCCATTCATGAGGGTTTAAGCAAGGTGAATGAAACATTTAACTTTTTACATACTTTCCTTTATGAAATTTCCTTTCATTTTCAAGGTTGATCCCTAAATGGGGGTTTGAATAAGGAAAATCCATTTTACCCAAAATTTTCCCCATTTTTCTATGTGCAAGAACATGTTACAAATTTGTCATGACTTTTTTGGGAAGATCGAGAACAATCAAAGCATCCCTGTAAATTTTGGGCAGAAACCTAAGGCACAAAAATGTTTCAATCTCTCTATACCTAGGCACATAATGTATTAGATTCCATATACCCTTTAGATCTAGCTCAAATTTGACTAGAAGATAGGTTACAACTTTGAGATCTTAGAATAGTAGTTATAGGTATTTTTGGATTCCATCTGTCTACTATTCATATATGAAGTAACATATTTCCTATTTTTTTCTAGATGATTTTAAATCTTCCCTAATATGCATTTCTTATCTCATTATCATTTCCCATTTCAAAATAACATATTTAGTGAAGGATCACTACCCCATTCAGTGTGTAGGTCGCCACTTGAGCCTATTGGGACATCTTCCTTCTGAATGTGCAACATTCAAAAGGAGAAGTGATTTACCTCTTTGCATTGCTTCCCTTTTCATATTGTACACTTTCTTACGAGAAAATTTTTAAGTATCAAAAAGGTTCACAATATTTAAGGAAATGGTTGATAATGAGGAAGATATAAGAATCAAATACTTGAGATCCTATAGAGGAGGATAATTTACTTCATATGAGTTCAACATTTTTATGAGAATCATGGGATTAGGAGACATTTTTATACTCCTATAACACTGTAACAAAATGATAGTTTAGAGGATGAATAAAACAATACGAGAATTATCAGGGACCATGATCAAGGAAGAAAATTTATCAAAAATCTACTAGAAAGAGGCAATATTGACTATACTATACACATTGAATAGAGTTTAGATAAGAAAAAATCTTGGGAAGACATCATATGAGGTATGGTATGGAAGAACTACTTCTATAAAATATTTCAAAGTATTCAAAAGTAAATGTTACATTAGAAGCGATAGAGAGAATCTAGGAAAATTTGATGCCAGAGAAAATAAAGGAATATTTCTTGGGTACTATACAAATATCAAAGATTATAGATGCTATAAAAAAAGGCCAAGAAGAATAGTTGAAAGCACAAATGTAAAAGTTGATGAAGACATTGTGAAGAATACATAGATAGAAGTTAGATATAAATTAGATGAATCTACTGGAAAACAAGAAGAAGAAAAGTCTATAAAAAATGAAGAACAATGCTAAGGAAGTTTCTCTGTAAACTACTCCTAAGACTTCCAAATATGTACAAAGGAATCATTCACAAAATTAAATAATTGGAGACAAGAACATAAGAGCAAAAAAGAGAAGAAAAAATGTTGAACAACAAGTCAATCTATGTTTAATTTTAGAGGTTGAACCTAAGACTGTAAAAGAGGCTTGCAATGATAACAAAATGGATGAAGGCTACTAAGAGTAAATATATATCAATGATTGACAATATTTTATACCTAATTTCTACCATATCGAATATTATGCATTCTATTTTTCTTGTGGATAAAGTACAATATGAAAAGGGGCTCATGTAAAAGGGCTAGTTTCCCCAATTCATATGACAAATTAGAATACAAAACCACCTCAAGACAATATATGATTAGCACCACTTGATGAGAAAGATGACAATGCAATATCAATGCTTGAAGGGTTTTTATTCCTTTGTTTATTAAAATTGAGAAGGAAAGGAAATGATATTAATATGTAAGAGACTAAATAAGAACAAATATGATCTAATCCAACTAAGAAAATAGATGTAAAATAGAATGAGGGAAAATTTGAAAGAAATTTGAAATAAAATACAAGTGAGTTTTCAGACCTGAATTATCGACTATCAAAGTCCCATAATGAAATGTAATTATAGATATAAGACTTGGAGGCTGTAACCTAGCTTCCTGCCGAATCTAGGATAAAAATGTAGGAAACATGATGACAATGAAAACATGTTCCTAAGACTTGATAGGAATGGTGACGTGTTCCTCATGTTTTTGACTAAACTTTTTACAAATCATATGACTATCCCCAATCTACCCATATTTGATCTGATAGATCCGTAACCTATTCTTGTGCACAAAAAATAGGGAAGAAGGTTTGATAACATAGTTTTCCTTAGTCAAACCCCTATTTAGGAATCAACCTTGAAAATAAAAGGAATTTGCATTACAAAATATAGAATAGAAACTAGATCTAAATTGTAAATCACCTTATATCTTGATGATGCAATGCTTCTTTGAATATGATCACAAATGTTAATACAATAGCTTGATCTCCACAAAAACACAAAAGGAAATCATGCATGTTGTAGTTTTCCACAATACTTGCTCATGATGAAGAAGAAGAATAATTTGAAGGATTGAAGGCTTAGATGCTCAATTGTAGAACATATCTTGAACTCAAATTGCTTGATTTCTCATGAATTTTTGAAATCTTGATAGTGAATGTTTGCACTTGATAATGGATACCAAAATGAGGAGAGAAAGGGGGTTTTAATAATCAATCCATCATTTTAGGGGTTAAGAATTAAGCAGGCTAGTCCCATGGGACTATATTTTCCCCCAAGACCTTGGCATGGGTCTTCAATACAACTTTGGGCTCCATTCTCCTAGGACATGTTGCTAATGGTGATATGTACTTGGGAGAATGAGATGAGATTTGATCTAGGTGCCACATATATAGTATATATGTGGGTATTTCTGAGTACTACTCATTCCATGGTCATGACAAGTCACAAAGGATATGAATAAGTATATAGGGTCTAGGTGAGGATATGCATTATTTGATTGGAGAAAAAATAATGGATCACACTTAGAAATAAGGGCTAACCTCAAGTTTTGAAGAAATTGAATCAATATAGGACTTATAATATTAATTTAAAGATAAGCATTATGAGAGCGTGAAATCATTGTGGGAAACCATACATTCTAAAATGGGGCTAAAATGAGCACCTAATTAAGGGTGCTTACTTTTTAGGATGGTACATCTATCCCATACTTTTGTGGGAGTATGAATCCACCTCATGCTCATGGTAAAGTAGAAGAAAGAGAGAGGAAGAGATAAAGATCTTGGGAAAATTGCAAGGAGCTAAAATATCACTAAGTTTAAGGACATAAGCCCCCAAACCAAGGATCTTAAATCTTACATCCATATGAAAGGACACATAAAACAACAAAAAAAGCCTAAAGATTAAGTATAAGACTCCAAGTCAACTAGTTGAAGAGGCCTCACTAAATAAAATATCTTGACCACTACAATTATGCTCATAAAGATATTGCAAAAGCACAAGTGGTCACCTGAAAAGACAAAGAACACACATCAAAGATAAGACAAGACTCCACCATCTAACCCACTAGAAGAGTGTTTTTTAGTGGTGAATATTGACCTTTTGGTGAATTAAGGGAATTATCATTACTAAAATTGGCAAATCTTGTCTGATGCACAGTGGCCCAAATCGCCCAATTTTAACAGGGTAACAGGTCAATAATCTTTTGAATTACCATTAATATTTTTTTGTTTGACATGGTTTACCAGTATATTCACCTTTAACTAGTCCGACATGGTTCTTGTAATGACCTCTTAATTCACCAACAATTATTAATTATGAATTGAATGAGTCGACCCATTTTGCCCCCAAAAAATTACATTTCTTGGTGGATGACCGTTATATTCATTGAGATTGTTATATTGACCAGGACCTATTTCACCAACCGTTTCTTAATTCCTAAAATGTGCATTGAACATGTCAGCACATTCTTTGCCACACTTAAATCAAGATGTTAATGTATTTTGAAAAGTCCTCAAATTCACAAAAAATGGAAATTGGAATCATGGATTGATATAAATTCAAATAAGTTAATCAAAAGTTTGAAAAGTTGAACAAAATTTTAGATTTGTTACAGTCTTTTCATGTCCCATTACAAAATTTTAAAGGAGCAAATTTACAAATTACAATCTTGCAACAGTTAACAAAGGATTCAACATTTTAGAGAAAGTGTAAAGGACCAAGGTAAGCAATTATTTGCTCACTTTTCATAGTATTTCTATTAATTTTAATTCCTAGAATCCCAGTGACTAGTGAGAGGTCAAGATGTCAGGCAAGGGTGACTATCCTGAGTATCCTCAGGCTAGTGAAGGGATTGAGAGGGTAGGGGAGGTTGAAACTTAGACTTCTCACTACGGTGATAACACTAAAAGGATTTCCATTGTAGGTATGGGCAAGACTAATACTCCTCAGGGAAGTGAAGGGATTGCAAATGAAAGGCCAAGCCTAGAAGTTGACAAGGCTATGACTCCTTAGGGCATTGAAGGGATTGGAAGGTTAGACAAGGGTAAGATTCCTCATGAAAATGAAGAGATTGGAAGGGTAGACAAGGGTAAGACTCCTTAGGGTACTAAAGGGATTGGGAGGCTATCAAACTGTCCAAAAATTAGAGATACTACCATAAAGGATTTCTTTGGAATTGGCAATGTTTTTTCTCCATCGACTTCTATAATTGAAAGTGCAAAAGCCATTCATAGTAGCTCACCAGTACCACCACAACAAGTTGGGGTTGTCATTGGGTTAAATCAAAATGCATCAAATGAGGATGCCAATGGTGGAAAAAAAGGAGGTGTTATAAGGGATACAAAGAACCAGTTGGATGAAAATGCTAGAAATGAAGATAATATTGATGTTGGTAGGAAGAAAAGAAAAAGGAAAGTAAAAATGGGGAGGGAGTGGGAAATAACAAGAAATTTCAAGGTTGATTGGGTAGCAAAGTAGTAGTTCATTGAACCAGTCCAAAACAATGATGAACAACCGATAGAATGTAGGTGTAATATTTGTACCTGGAAAACTAAAATAGAGAAGAAGTTGCAAATAAAGCTTGACACTATAGAAAAGAATATTGGTAAGGTTTATGAAAAATAGACCAAAGACATACAATAAATAGCAGTACTAAGATGGACATCAAAGGAAGAATGTATTCATGTTAAGTATGCCACAGAATATGAAGAGCATAAAAAGAGAATGACAGTAATTGCTAGTAGTGGAAATCCGATCAAGGCTAGGTTTAAACATGTAGCCAATGAAACAAACCTAGCAAAGACCGTTTAGATGAGTGTTGTTTTTCATATTCTATCTAGAGGGAATCCTATGAGAGACTTCTAAGAATATGGTAATTTTTTATCTTTTTTGAGAGTTCCTCACTATCCTATGTCACATTGGTTAAAAAACACGGGATGGGAAATGGCAACTGTCTTTCTGAGGTGGAAAACCAAAATTTACAGGAGAAAGTAAAAAAATCTAGATTCATTCATTATCCATAGATGAAGTTACTACGATAGATAATATTTCTTGGGTCTATATGCGTGTGTATACAGTAAAAGAACATGCCCGCCAAGCTTATCTACTCTATATTAGTAAAATGAGGGACAATTCAACAACAAAAAACTTATATTTTGAAGTCAAGAAAGGTTTGAATGAAGTTCTGGTATGGATGATTTGAAAGTTGGTAAGAAGTTAGTGTGTGTTGGATCTACAGTAATGCAAGGCCAAAGGAATGGTCTTTGTGCAAGATTACAAACTAGTATTTCACCTTACAAGTTTGGCATACATTTCATGGACCATCGAATGAATTTAACATATAAAATTGTAAGCGATTTTCCTATAGTGTCAAAAGTTGAAGATCTAGTCTGCGAGCTATACTCTTACTTCTACAGAAGTCCTAAATTTTTTGTAGAATTTAAGATTTTTTCAGAGGGAGTAATACCAGGAAACAAGCTTCTCAAGGATATTGAGACCAGATGGATATCTTTGCATGGACCAATAGAACAAGTTGTAACATAATATCAATCCTTGATCAAACTAATATATTAGCAATGCCTCACAATATAAAAAGCTCCTTATATGTTACATAAGTTATAGGATATAGAGTCTTTGTTAACTTTAGCTAGTCTTCTCTCCATGCTGGATTTAATGAAGAAACTTGGTAAGAAATCCCAAGACAAAACTATGTATATCCATGAGTATAGCAGTTTATGTAGAATGCCATGCATTGCCCTATAGATAAATACATATTTGAATCATGCCGAGAATTTTTAAAAATTTAATACAAAAAATGATTTATGTGTGTTTTTGAAAGGATATGAAATACCAATGCACCAATCTAAGATGGGCAAGCAAGGCAGACTACTTCCAGTTAAAAGGAAGATTTTAACAAGATTGTCAAATCTGTTAGTGATAATTTGAAGCCAATTTCCTACCAACTTTCAACTGAGATTTGTGAAAGCTTCCCTCAAGAAGAAATTATTGAAGCCATGGGTTGTGTGTTTCCTCATTTTTGGAAAAATGTCAAAGATAAACAAACTGATTCACATATCTTTCATAAAAAAATTATGAATCGGTGAGATAGTTTTCAAAACATGCAGATTGCAATGAATAACTAATTGAAGGAATTTTAGAGTCAGCTAATGTATACACTTAAAAATGGCTTCATTGATTAATTAAATATTTATTATTTAATTGATATTGACTTGATGAATTAATTAAATATTTATTATTTAATTAATATTTATTTCCTCTATTTATTAAATAGATTATTCAATTTATTTAATAAATTCACTATGGTCTAATCCTCTATCCTAAGTCTTCTAAATAGTCTATTAAAGTGATTTAATTAATTACACAATCACCTAAATATGACTAAGTCCCCTAGTCCACCTCACCTACCTAGTCACCTGACACATCACTTTGGCTAAAATAAATAGTTATTATTAATTATTTATTAATCATTATCCTCACCCACACATGTCCTATCTTTAAGGGCTATGTGGCCTCATAAGACTTGGTCTCATGACCACATGTCTTCTCTCAAACTAAGTCAAGGGACAATCCCTATTCCTAAGGGGCTTCTTAAGCCACCTCTAAGGGTCAAAGATGATTCATGAGACACTTGTACAAAGAGTCCTCATGAGGAAGAAGTCCTTCCTTCTTCTTCTCTTTGGTCTTTGTGAGACACTTGACATGTGTCTTTCCCTTCCACCTTCTTCTCTTCCATGTCAATGTGAGAGGAACATCATCCCTATTCTTCCTCTCACATTCCAACTACATCCCCCTTTCTCTCAACTCCTTCAACCAAGTCAATCCTAGCCCTAGGATCTTCCACCTTTCATTCTCCACCATAGGATTGTGCCACCTAGGCTTAGGTCTTCCAAAACTCTATAAAAGGAGCCTCATTTCCCCTTTGTGAGCTAATAGGTAATTTTCAATCAAGCATTCAAGCAATCAAGCATTCCAAGAGAAATTAAGCATCCACACTATCATCATTCCATTTTCATTCCATCCATTAGTTGCATAATCAAGCTTTGGGCTATTTTGCACTCACTCATTCAATCTCCACAATTTGGTGACATCTTGGGCAAGGAGCTTCAAATTGGAAGTCTGAGAGATCAACCATCCAAGAAATCAAGGCTAGGAGGACAATGGAGACAAGCTGCATGGTAGGTGAAGATAATTAATTTAGTTTCATCATTTGTGATTACTTTGCATTCTTCATTGTGTTGCATTAGATAGATTTGTTAGCTTCTAAATAGTTAATTTATCATTTCTAGTATTAGACATCTAATTTGCATACATTTTTGGTGCCCACCATGGGGCAACCCACATTTTTAACATTCTATTTTTAGTTTTTTGTGGGTAGATTTTTCTACAGGTCATTTCTGCGCATTCATACCTGATTGTTGCGCATTCATCATTTTCTGCTGCACATTCATTTTTTGCTATCATAGTCGCCATTTTTTTTCTATCTTTTCAGCTTTCTAATTGAAACCTACACATTTTTCTTACTATTCTATGCTTTTATCATTTCCTACTGCGCATTTGTACTTCCTGCACATTTACACCATCGCACTACACATCCATTGCTTCCTGCTACGCATACATCATTTCTGTGCATCCATTCTATCTTCCTGCGTATTTGCTCACTATTTTTGTGCATCTAATTTTTGTAGTAGTTTAATTTAAATTTTCTAGTTGTTTTGATTTTTAGCTAATCTTTTAACAAGTTTTTGTTCATTCTGGTAGTTTGTTAGGCTATTTTGCAAGACGTTATTTTAAAGACCCCATTGCTAAAATTTCTAACAGTTTGTTTGCAGATTTCTAAGGGGTTTGCAAAAGAAACCAAAATCTTGTTTGGACTTTAAAATATGACATGCTTTTGAATTTCACGTGTCTTCTTTAGAATAGATTTCTTCTCTATTGTGTCTTCTTTCTAAGCATATTTGTAATCCTAAAATTATAACAACGTATCCTCTCCCCTCGCCATTCGTGGACCTTGGGTGTAAGAGAAACTATTATAATTTTTAGAGGGCGGTCTTTGGTGGGAAAAAAGGTACTCACCCCAAGGAACAACCCAATCGGTAACAGGCTAAAGCTAAGCCCTTCCAAACTGGTATATAAAAAATGCTAGTGTGATTAGTCTTACATTAGACAGGTGTGAATTCATTATGGCAACTAAAATCTCCTCCAATACCCTAGTGGTGCGTTAAAGTCCTATATCGTAGAGGTGAAAGCCTTGCTTTCAAGGATTGAGAGAGCCCCCTTAATTGGAAAAATGACTTGATCACAAACACCTGAACAGATGTCCTTACTAATTTTTTTTGTATAGTGGCCAAAAACATTCTATTTGCTAGCTCAAGGGGTCACCCAAGACCATGAAGACACCCCACATTACTCACGGTTCATAGTAGGGATAGAAATTCTTTGAGAAGTAATGACCCATTGAATTCAGAACTTGGTGTGCTTGATAAGTGAGTGCACTATAAGGAGGAGCCCATGCCTCCAAGTTCCTAGGTTGTTCACTGTGGATTTGCGTGGCTAGATTTTATTATCCTAGTGGGGATTCAATAGATACTGTCCTTGCCAACCTTAGGATTGTAAGCGTGTTTGTGCATTCATACTAGATTAAATTAGATCAAAATCATTTCTATCTTGTGTGTGTGTGTCTATGCATTTTATCTTTGCCAAAAACCAAATCCATCAAAAAACTAAAAAAATTCAAATTTTCAGTTCAAAATCATCAAAAATTCAGACTCTGCACATCTGTCACATCTTGTTGTGCATTTGATCAATCCTGCTGCGCATCCGTTTATACTGTTTGCGCTTTTGTTTTTTGCCAGTTTACATCTATTAGAAACTTCTGCTCATTTATTCCAAATTGCTACACATTTATTCAATTGTCATGTGCATTTATTGCTATGCATATACAATAGAGAGCATTCCTACAGACTTTGGAAAATTCAAAATTGCTTTTTCAGATACCCATTTTCATCCTTAGTAAGATTCTGGAAAAATATTCAATTTACATAGACCTCTGATCTTTAGTTTGACCATTTTCATCATTTTTCATCATCTTCCCTTCATCAAAAAGTCATCAAATCATTTCCTCCAATCTTTAAAATTCCAAATTTAGTGTTGAAACATCACCTTATCTATCAGATTTTGATCTTTGTGAGTTTATCATATCAGGATCTATCATCCTCAATCAAACTTACTTAGGTTACTATCTCTTGAATTTTATTTATCATATCATAGTGAGATCCATACCTCCTATTGACTTAGATTTTATCAAGTTGTTTCATCAATTTTCAACACTTTTTCAATCTCTTCTTCATATCTTTCTATCAAACACTTTCCATATCTTTTCATCAAAAATATTTCATCCCACAATCATCTTTCACATTTTTATGATTCAAACTCAATCTCAGAAACTCAAACAAACCATTGATCCAAAATCCCTAGACAAGATGGAAGGAAATACCAGCAATGAAGAGAACCCTTGGTCAAAAGAACTTCCTAAGAAAACTTCAATTTTTACATCAAATGAGAAACCCACTGATCAAGAACTTAGGGATGCTACACAAGATCTTAGATTTTATAATATCATGGAAAGACTCCTAGACATGGATAGAGAGATGTATTTCCTCATGCTTGCTCAACAAGGAGCCAAACTACCAAGTGATTTTGATATTTCCCATCTTAGAGAACCACCTAACACAAACAATCAAGAAATCCCTAATATTTTTAAAGATACTCATGGAGCAAAGGAAACCAATCAACAATCCAATGCTTCTCAAAACAACCAACAAAACAATGCTTCTCAAAACAATTAGCAATCCAATGCTTCTCAACATACTCAACAACATGTTTCCCAAAATACTCAAGGAAACACATTATCTTTGGATCCCATTCTACAAAAAATCCATGACATCCAAACCGGATCATCAACTAAGAAGTAGTCCTTGGATGATATATGTCCTTATCCTTTTGATAAGAATTTAGCAATGATTCCATTCCCTCCTCATTTTGAGGTACCAAAATTTGACAAATACAAAGGGAATTCAGATCCACAAGACCACATCTGCAAGTTTTATGCTGCTTGTATTGAAGTTTCTCACAATGACACTTATCTTATGTGACTATTTTCATAAAGTTTAGGAGGCCAAGCCATGGAATGATTCTCCAAACTACCCCTAGACATCAAATCTTTGAACAATGAGCTTATTGACAAGTTTACGACTCATTACTCATATAATATCAAACATGAAGTCACTATGCTTGATCTTTGCAATGCACATCAAAAGAATGGAGAACCCTTCCTTACCTTTTTGCAAAGATGGCATCAATTGTTTGCTAAATATCCATGAACGATTCTTGAATAAGAAAAGATGGATATTTTTGTGCATAACCTTACACCATAAATGACTTATAGGTTACAATTGTAATGTTCACCAAATTTTAATAAGCTCATAGAAAATAGTGTCAAGATTAAGGAAGCCATGGTCAGAAAAGGTGAGATCAAACTTTATTCCAAGGACAATGTTGGGTCTTCAAATTCCAATTCCAACAACTATAACAATGACAAATTCAAATTATGGAATAAAAACAAAAACATTGTCAATGATGGGATTGTTGATAATCACAATGTCAAACCAACACAACCCCTTCTAAATCTCACAAGTAAGGCCAACGCTACTCAAGCTACCTACAACAATCAATCTGCAAATCAAAACACCAACAAGAATTCATCTAAACCAAGATTGCCTTTTATGTCACCTCGATGAACTTTTACTCCTTTGGGGGAATCTCTTGAATCTACGTTAAGAAAGTTAATCACAAAGAAACTCATCACACTTCTTGAAACTAGAGATTTCAAACCTAGAGTGAAGCCTTCTTGGTGGAATGACAATGACTATTGTGAATTCCACAGAGGAAAAGGACATAAAACCAATGATTTCCAAAGGCTCAAAAATGCAATTCAAGACTTAATTAAAAGCAGTGAAATTAGTGTTGACAGACATACCTCAAATGAATCACATAGGGCTTTCAAAGATCCACTTCCTGAGCATGAGAAAGGAGGTTCTTCCAACACTAAAGGTGACAACCAAGCCAATTATAATGCTACACCCTATAGATATGTTGGTAACATCTCTGAATGTCATCCTTCTAAGTACTATGCCAATGTGATTACCATAAAGGAAAAATCAGAGAGTCAACCAGTCCATGTTACTACTTGTGCTCAATCCAAGGTTACTCTCCAGGGAGTCCCCTCTAAACCAAGAACCTCTTGAAACAAGTTTGTTTATGTCTCAAAGTCTATACCTAATGCTTCCAACTAGTACAATATTTTGGAATAACTCAAGAAAATACCTGCCCAAATATCCATCTTAGAGATTTTGCATCTATCCCCATCTCATAAAGATATCCTTAAGAAAGCTCTTTTAGAAACTTAGGTCCCCATGAATCTAGATCATGATCAATTTCAAGCTATGGTGGGACATTTAACACCCCCACATTATCTATCCTTCACTAAAAATGATGATTTAGCTATTACCCAACCTCATAATGCTCCCCTACATATTGAAGTCCTTGTACATAGTCACAAAATCAAAAGAGTACTAATAGATGGAGGAGCTAACTTGAATATATGCACATTGAAATTAGTCCTTGCATTGGAATTTTTTGGAAATGCTATAGATCCAAAGAAGAAAATCACAATCAAAGCTTATGATGAAGAAGAGAGGTCATCCAAGGGATCTATTGTTCTTCCTATCAGAGTAGGTCCTATAGTCAAAGATGTACCTTGCCAAGTTCTTGACATGGATCTTGCTTATAACATTCTCTTGGGAAGACCATGGATTCATTCCATGCAAGCTGTGCCATCAACTTATCATCAATGTTTAAAATTCCTCACAAAGGTCAAGAGATCACTATCAAAGGAGATCCTAATCCTTTCTAGTATTGTAGCACTTTGAAGACATCTGATTCTTTGGTACCATATAATTGTACTAGATCTTTTGCAATTACACCCATTGATCCTAGCAATATAGCATCAACTTCTAAATCTAATGGGATCAAGATAGACATCAAAGAAAGAAGTATGGGAGAGTACACTTTAGGTCAAGCTCTTTGCATCACAGAGTTTCCTTTATCTCCTAGATCATATGGTAGATCTTTGATCACTAAACAACAATTAGAACTGCCTTCCACACTTGTTTATGACACATTTATAAGTGGGGGCACTATATCAAAAGAAGCAACTGAGCGTAATGCTAATCATTTGCTTAAGTCACAAAAAAATAGAGAGGATATCAAACATGAATATATATCACCTGATGTCTATGGTAAAGGGTATAATTTTCTTCAAAAGATGGGATACCAAGGTGCTGGACCTATAGGGTTACAAAGAGAGGGTGTTATAAAGCCAATTTTGCAAAATCCAAACTATCATAGAGATACCATAGGATTAGGGTACAAAGGAGAAGGACCAAAAGAACCAAAAGGAAAAGCAAAGATCACACCTTTTCATGAGATATCTAAAGCTCCTGCCTTATAGTTTCGAAAACATGATATGTATGTAGACCCAGAGAAACAAAGGATATCACAGGGAATCATTAATAGACTTGGGGATAATGATGATTCTGATTCTAATGATTATGAATGGGATTCATTATCTAATTGTACTAAAGAAATAGGAGTTGATGTTGTCCAACACTATAGTAACGATTACCATGAGGGAGAGAGTTCAAGGACTGAATCACTAGGATTAGTCCCACGTGATACTACTCTTGTCGATTGTGAGGGAAGTGAGCATTATCCTGCGACATATGATTCAGATGAGAGTATGGAAATAGACCTCACTGATACTATCATAAACCTTGAAAACTTCTCCATCAATACCATTTCTACCTTTGAAACTGACCCGAATGATCCAATGCCTCTTGTACATCCTAAACTTATCGATTGGGATTCTCCCGATCATCCAGAACTTGATGTCTTCCATAATGATGATGTAATTATTGACTATCTTAGAATTAGGGATCATTTACCACCAGGAGATCACAAGTTAGGATTTCTGATAGAACTCAATGACATGGCTTACTTTGGAGAGAGTGCCAATCCTTTTAGTCATAAAAATATAAAAATAATCAACAGATCTAATGGTGAAAACCACTCAGTGGCAGTTTTAGATCCAAAAATAGTAAAAAGAAAAGATGCATCTGATGGTGAAAACCTCTTTGAGGCACTTGACAATGGAAGGATTGACACTCTTCCCAATTATCTTTATCGAGAGCAATCTACCATCCTTATAGAACCAACAATACCTCTTAACATTGGAATGGAGGAGTCTCCACGCATTCTCAAAGTAGCAGCATCCTTGACAGAATCAGAGAAAGAAGCTTTTGCAAAGTTTTTCAAAGAGAGAAAAATCAACTTTGCCTGGTCCTATGCTGATATGCCTCAGTTGAATCCTAATCTCATTATGCACCATTTGTCTATTGCACCAGGTGTTAAACCAGTTAAACAGAAGCTTTGCAAGATGCACCCGCACATTACACTAATGGTTAAAGCATAATTGAAGAAGCTCTTAGGTGTTGGATTCATTCATGCTATTGATTATGCTGAGTGGATTTCAAATATTGTCCCCATCTCAAAACTAGACAAGTATATCTGGATTTTTATAGACTTTAGAGATCTCAATAAGGCTTGTCCAAAAGATGATTTTCCATTGCCCAACATTGATATTATAGTTGATTTTATGACTGGACATGAGATGTTATCTTTGATGGATGGATTTTATGGATATAACCAAATCAAGATCACACTAGAAGACCAGGAAAAGACTACTTTTACTTGTCCTTGGGGTACATATTGTTGGAATGTGATGCCTTTTGTGCTTAAGAATGCTGGTGCCACTTATCAAAGGGCCATGACTAAAATCTTTCATGATATGATGCATACCATTATGGAATATTATGTTGATGATATTTTAGAAAAATCCAAAAATAGAGAAGGTCATCTGAGAGTGTTGGATTAAATATTCACCTGGATGGAAAAGTATTAGATTAGACTTAATCTAAAGAAATGTGCATTTGGGGTTACATTAGGTAAATTGTTAGGGTACATTTTCTTAGCCAAAGGGATAGAGGTTGATCTAGAAAAGGTTAAAGCAATAATGGAGATGGCTTCCCCCACTAATATTAGCTAGTTAAGATCTTTGCAGGGATGTTTCTAATCCATCAGAAGATTTGTTTCTCAACTAGCAGATTAAAGTCATCCCTTTCAACATTTGTTGCATAAAATATCTTATTCCAATGGGATGATAAGTGTGAGGAAGCTTTCAATAAAATCAAGCAATACTGGTGAATCCTCCAAATCTAATGTCACCAATTCTGGCAAGCCACTCTTGCTCTACATTTCAGCTACAACAGTCTCACTAGGTGCTCTTCTGGCTCAACAAGACCATGAAGGAAAATAAAAAGCTATATACTATATCAGTCGCACCTTAGTGGGATATGAGCTAAACTATTCTCCCATAGAAAGAGCATGTCTAGTGATTGTTTTGCTTCACAAAAGTGGTGACATTACATGTTGTCACATTCAATCAAACTCATTGCAAAAATTGATCCTTTAAAGTATCTATTAAGCAAGACAACCCTAACAGGTAGATTGGCTAAGTGGGTCATGCAACTTAGTGAATTCGACATTGAATATGTGGATAGGAAGGCTATCAAAAGCCAAGTGATAGTAGATCAACTAGCTGAGGCCCCATTAATGGATGACCAAACTATACACACAGAGTTTCCTGATACACACATCTTGGCTTTATCTACACAAACATGGAAACTATATTTTGATGGATCATGTACTCAATAGGGTATAGGAGCTGGTATTCTCATTGTCACACTGCAAGGATACACAATTCCAAAGTCTTACAAACTGATCTTTCCTTGCACCAATAATGTGGCTGAATATGAAGCTTTGATGATTGGGCTAAAGATGGCTTTACAATGGAATGTAGCAAAACTAAATGTCTATGAGGATTCTCAATTGATTATAAACCAAGTTAATGATGACTATCAGACTAAAGATGATAAGTTATTACCATATAAATGTATGGTTGATGACTTCAAACAATATTTCTCAGTCATCACTTTTGAGAAGATTCCCTGGCACAATAACAAATCTGCCGATGCAGTGGCTACAATTGCTTCTTTGTTTGATACAGAAGATACCAAGGCCTGTTTTGAGTTCTTGGTGGAATCCCTAACTTGCCCTACATATGATGACCTTGATATGAGTATTATGTGTCATCTTAATGGACATGACTCCCCAATTTATGGAAAAATCTATTCTTATCTGAAAAATGACATCCTACCCCCCGACCTATCCCAGAATAAAAAATGAACTTTTCTCTTCCAAGCCTCCCGCTATGTCCTAATATCTGACACCCTTTATCGGTGAGGTCTTGATGGTACTCTCCTACGATGTCTTGAGCATGATGAAGCTCAAACTACCTTGCGAGATGTACATGAGGGTATTTGTGGGACACATTTGAGTGGTCCCTCTTTGGCTAAAAAACTCATGCGTATGGGTTATTATTGGCCTACCATGGAAACTGATTCCTTTCATTTTGCTTGGGCATGCAAGAAATGTCAGATACATGGAAACCTTATTCATGCTCTAGCACAAGAACTACATCCTTTTACAAATACCTTTCCATTCAGTCGATGGGGACTCAACCTTATGGGTGCAATCAACCCTCCATCTTCCAATGACCACAAATGTATTATCACTGCAATAGAGTATTTTACTAAATAGATTGAGGCCGTTCCATTAATTACTGCCACAGGGAAACAAATATCCATGTTTATCTTAAACTATATCATTTTCAGATATGGTATACCTATGTATCTCATTACTGATCATGGGAAATAGTTCCAAAATTAGGACATGGATGAACTGTGTGCAAAATTCCATATCACCCATAACTATTCCTCCATACACTATCCCCAAGGTAATGGCTAAGCTGAGGCATCTAACAAAACCATTGTCAAAATCCTACAAAATACTGTCAATGATGCTGGCCATGACTGGCATATCCAACTGAATCCAACCTTATGGGCTTACTACACCTCCATATGTACTCCCACTAGAGCCACCCCATATTCCCTTGTTTATGGATCTGAAGCTATCTTTCCCCTCGAGGTCGAGTTGCCTTCTCTTCATGTCACTCTCAAAGATTTGATTCCAGATGAAGAGTATAGAGTTGCACGACTGACTGAACTAGAATTGATGGAGGAACACCATAAGAGAGCTTATGATCATTTGAAATTCTATCAGTAGCAGATGTCTCATCAGTATAATAGCAAGGTGAAAATCAGAGACTTTTAGGTGGGTGATCTAGTCCTTTGGGAGAATCCAAAGAATCAACATCATGAGAAGAAGGACAAGTTCGAATCCAATTGGTTAGGTCCTTTTGTAATTACAATAGTCTATGGCTCCGGGGCTTATCAATTGTTGACACCTAAGGGAGATCCCTTGGATGAGCCTCTTAACAACATACACCTCAAGAAGTTCTATCCTTGAAATCCCAATACAAGGGGTATATATATAGAAAAATAAAAAAAAATCAAATAAAAATTGAAAAATCTCTCAAAAATACAAAAAAAAATAAAAAAATCAAAATAAAATTGCAATAAAAGCATGTGGTGAAAACCTGGAAATAGGTGCTATGTGTGACAAGTTAGCTCCTCTATCTATTAGGATTCTTCTAGTGTGTCCACTCATTGTATATATCCACAACAAAATAGCTAGTCAGTCACCATTCCCGCCATGTATATATCATAATAAAATGTCCAGTTCATACACCATCCATTGTATCTACCCATAATAAAACCCCACCATAGCTTGATCTTTTGTTTTGGTCTCCATCCTAGTCTTGTTGTGTCCTTCTTTATCCATAATAAGTCAGTCCATCACCTAGTTGGGGGCATGTCCTCGACCTAGTTTGGGAAGTGGATCTATGATAGTCATGACTCTTAGAGGACAAAATGGAATATGTTCACCAGACAAACAAAGAAATGCAATCAATCATTCTTACACAATGATATCTTTATGATGAATCATGATATATGATCTATCCTTTGAACCATGACTGCTTATCTATACATCTTGATTCTACATCATCAATCGAATTGATCAATGTACCTTACACTATCTTTTGGCAAAAGAAATGTATATTCATGACAGACATGTTAGATTGGTTTGTTTGTAGATTATGCATTCATGTATGGATTTCATTGTTATCATGTTTCCTATGCTATTCTGAGATATCTTTGACATGAGTTTGAAACTCCCATATGTTATTGATTAGAATAGCTGGGATGGGGCATGATATTTTCTTTGATTGCTATTTGTGGGATATTTTTTGATGAAATTGAAGGAACAAGTAATTGGGGTGTCTATGCGTAAGTTCCTTCATTAGTTTAATAACAACATACAAATCATGTTGTTCTAAAAATGCTATTAATTGTGATACGCCACACATACCTCGACTCTAAATATTTGTTCCCCGATGGAGGGGGGAATATTCCTTGTCTATTATGCAAATGAAACTCAGGTCATCTTGGTTCAATTATACCTAGATGCTTGTCAAGTTTTCTATATTAAACTCCATGCAAGAAGTGCTTAGGTCATCTTGGTTTAATTATACCATGATGCTTGCATTGTCTTGCAACATAACTAGCTTAATGATGAAAATAAAATTCCAGTTATTATGAAGTTCTAAGATGTTACATGAAGTTGTGGAGATAATCATTTCATATTTCACTTTTCTTTGCATTAATCAACTCATGACTTGCATAACAGTTCTCCTTTTATAGGGATTTATAGGCTATCTTTCTTATTAGGTTACTTGTTCTCCTAGTCCATTCTTCTTGTGTCAGATACATTGTTATTTAAGTTGAGGACATTTGGACAACAAAAACATTAAGTTTTGATCTTGCATCTCTTGACACTTAATCATTTTGTGTAATTCATTTAGGACATGCATTATCTTCATTAGGTGAGTTCATTTGTATATATTGATCATTTACCATGATGTTTCATTATAGCTATCATTTTATCTCGTTATCTTTTATCTCATGTTGTAAGTTGTTCTACATAATCATATTAGGTACACTTTCTTTCATTACATAAAATGTCATTTGCATTACATCATTCATTTATAATCCATTAAATGCATTACATCATTCATTTATTATCCATTATATATTTCTTATTGTACATATCATTCTCTAAATCATTGCATTAGTAACCAACTAGCGTTGCATAAATAAAATCATTTAAGACATGCATTCATAATCATATGTTAGATCATTAACCATTATGCATCAAATAGAAAGTAAACCATTTACATCATACAACATAAACACTATGCATATAAAAGTAAATCATTACATCCTGCATATGTCAGTACGCACATATATATAATCATCAAAGAAAATAATAATAGACCTACATCATCATATATAGAGTCCATCACCATATAAAGTCCATAAAATAATAAACTATCCAAATGTCCAATGATACATCATAAATAACAAAGTGTCCAAAAGTGTCCATCAAGTCAATAACATAATGATACAAGAATGTATACAATGATGTCATATATCTATGATCCACTACCTCTAGACTCAGTCTGTCACTATCTGCGAGCTGCAATGTGGCCTTGTGCTCCTAAACCTGAGGTTCCTACTGGATCCTCTGAACATGTAGGTGCTCTAGGAGGGCATGATGCTACACCTCCACTGCCAACTAGCACCTACCTCTAGTTATCTGTCCCCACTACATAAGAGCTCTCTCTATAGCTACCAATCCACTGATCTCTAGACACAACCTATTTATATGCCTCTCGCTAGTAGGAAATCTCCTTCCCAACCTGTATCATAGTCCATAGACTGTCTCTATGGGGTCCCAACTCCTCTGTCCATTTTAGCTCATCCAGTAGCATCTCTGACTCCCCTAGTTTCTCTATCATGGCATCACACTCATGTCTAAGCTCTATCATATCTCTCTCCAACCTCTCTATCTGTCTCTCCAGTCCAGGGACACGGTCTACCTGCACCTGTGTCATTGCTAGTCAAACTAGCAATGAATCAATGTCTAAATCCTCCTAATCTGCAACATCTCTCTATAGATAGGGATCCTGTCCCCCAATATTCATCTCTGCCTACTCCCCCTAGGCATCCACATCTAGCATCTGCACATCCTGCCTTGCCATATCAAGCACATGCTCATCCTATATATCATCATGGACCTATCCACCCCGTACTACTCCAACCTAACCTAATAGAACATCTACCTCATCCTGTACCTATGCCTATACCATAGGATCTACCTGTGCTGCTAGTACATGTCCTAGAGCAGCTGGTATCTATGTTGGTGCTCCTACTGCTAGCTATGCTGGTAGCTATCTCTATCCCTATCTCATGAGAGGTGGCATCAAACCCCTCTACCAGACACCTCTGCCTCTCATATGAGGTCCAACTCTCTCTCCTCTCCTCCCATCTCCACCATCTCCTCCATCTCCACCATCTCTACCATCACCTCTATCTCCTCTCCCTCGACCTCTCTTGTCTTAGCCTTGGCATCTACCTTGTCATCTCTCTATCAGATCTCTCTTTGGTGGCCTCACCACCTAATCAGTCAAGTGTGGTACTGGAAAATCCCTCATATACTGCTCTAGATCTGCACTCATCCCTAGGTCTATGACCCCTTGTCTCATAGTCCATGCCTAAAATGGCATGTCAATGAACTCCTTTTTAGCTAGATCAAAAGAGACCATGGGCTCCCATTCACATCACTCCTAATGTGTCCGTGTGAACTCAGTGACTCCCTGTGGCATACCTTGGATCCTACCAAACTATCACAAAACTCACCTAACCAGTTGTCTCTCGATGATGTAAGTTGTTCGCCCTATCAACCATCATGACTCAAAGTAGAATCCAAGCTGTCTCTTATCATCCCAAGGCTCACACCCTAGGTAAGGTCTCCATATAATTGTATTAATGGTGTCAAAGGTTTAGTGCCAGAACTCTAGATGTCCCAACTTCCATGGAGACAAGACAGACAAATATAAATGAATGTACGACTGCCCTGCACTGCAAAATCTGATAGCTGTTGGATGAGTAACTGCAGTATGCTCCCAAGCCCATACATGAAGTAATGTGACACCCGTTGATAATGACGCACTCCTGTGATATACCACCTGATGAAGATCATGGTATAGATGTGCAAATAAGCATACACCCCAAGAAAATCAGGTCCCATCATCCATCATCTACTGTAATGTGCGGCCCCAACCAACTACAAACCCATGTGACCAATGATCAAGGCATACAAATCCCCCAATTGCTCTTGCTAATACTACTGGCAGAGGCTCATAAAAATCAACCATATCCTCCAAACTAATCTCCCCCTCATCAATCTCATCATCTCCAAAGATGGCTCTGCACTCCATCAACCCACCGTGCCGATCATAATGCACTAGCTCGCCTATGATAGGAAGCTGGAGGATGCGATAAACATCCTCAAGTGTCACTGTCATCTCTCTTGTCAGGAGATGAAAGGTACTCATCTCTGAGTGCCACCTCTCTGCTAACGCTATCATCATGCTCAAATTTGCCCAAATCTTAGGTGTATAGATAACGTGACAGAATCCAGTTGCACCAATCAATAACCTGTCAGTCTCTGATAGCGCCGACCTAAGGTTCTGTGTAATGGGATATCTCTCCTGTGACATCAGAACATTAGTAATATCCTCCTATCCAAGTCAAAATAATCAAATTATTAGATTTTGGTCAACTAATTTATATATCTATCTATCCTATCATATCAATTACAAACATGTTTATCACGTGTTTCAACAGATGATTTTATCAATTATCTAACATCTAGACTGGTTAACTAGCAACTATGCTACGACATTGCCTATCTTGACCAAATTGATCAAAATCAACCATTGATGGTTTAAATTAGACTATAGACATCAAGTTTGATGTAATTGAATAATTAATTTGACCAAATTCTACCATCCATAACAAAAGTGCAACATAGAAACATGCATGCACAACATCCCCTACTATTTGCGCAGATTTAAACATTTGTGTAGTTTTATTCCACATTTGCAGAACTTTCCTTGAAAAATGCATAGAATCCACATATACGCACATTTAATTCATATTTTCATAGACTAATTTTGATTTCTACATGAATGCGCAATTCTACAACACATATGCACAGAATTACCAGTTTGCTGCGCAAACATGGCATTTTGCTGCGCATTCATGCATCGTAACTGCGCATATATTTTTTGCCCTAGAAAAAGAAAATTTTCTAAATTTTCTAATGATTTAATCTATCCTAAACATGCTATAGATCAAATTATAACATGGTACAAATCACAAATTGACAAAGAGGATCGAGTCACCTACCGGCTCTCCCGAATCAAGCGATCTCTGGAATCATCTAGCCCTCTTGAAGTGATGATCTGATAGTGGGAATGACATCCTAGTGGCTCTGTTCTTCTCTCTCTCAAGCTCTAATCTCCAAATGACATGTGTGCACAATGAGCTTATTGTGGACCCCTTTGCACTATTTATAACCTGTGGACATGATGTGCTTGGTGTGTGAACCCTAACTCTTGTCTTTCCTCTGTTTCAGCCCATTTTTCTTCACTTCCTCTTAAATTTTTCAAGAGATTGATTGTCAACATCGACATTATAATAATTAAAAAAAACAAAAAAATCCATTAAATAATTGTCATTCAATCTCTCAAGGGGGCATGCATAGGTTGTCTGGACGTTGTCTGGGGCAGGGGCAAAAATGCTTGAATTTTTCTTTTCTTTGAAACAATGTGACCATCACATTATTTCAAAGAGGGGAAAAATGTATACACTTAAAAATGGCTTCATTGATTAATTAAATATTTATTATTTAATTGATATTGACTTGATGAATTAATTAAATATTTATTATTTAATTAATATTCATTTTCTCTATTTATTAAATAGATTATTCAATTTATTTAATAAATTCACTATGGTCTAATCCTCTATCCTAAGTCTTCTAAATAGTCTATTAAAGTGATTTAATTAATTACACAATCACCTAAATATGACTAAGTCCCCTAATCCACCTCACCTACCTAGTCACCTAACACATCACTTTGGCTAAAATAAATAGTTATTATTAATTATTTATTAATCATTATCCTCACCCACACATGTCCTATCTTTAAGGGCTATGTGGCCTCATAAGACTTGGTCTCATGACCACATGTCTTCTCTCAAACTAAGTCAAGGGACAATCCCTATTCCTAAGGGGCTTCTTAAGCCACCTCTAAGGGTCAAAGATGACTCATGGGATAGTTGTACAAAGAGTCCTCATGAGGAAGAAGTCCTTCCTTCTTCCTATCTTTGGTCTTTGTGAGACACTTGACATGTGTCTTTCCCTTCCAACTTCTTCTCTTCCATGTCAATGTGAGAGGAACATCATCCCTATTCTTCCTCTCACATTCCAACTACATCCCCCTTTCTCTCAACTCCTTCAACCAAGTCAATCCTAGCCCTAGGATCTTCTACCTTTCATTCTCCACCATAGGATTGTGCCACCTAGGCTTAGGTCTTCCAAAAATCTATAAAAGGAGTCTCATTTCCCCTTTGTGAGCTGATAGGTAATTTGCAATCAAGCATTCAAGCACTCAAGCATTCAAGCAATCAAGCATTCCAAGAGAAATCAAGCATCCACACTATCATCATTCCATTTGCATTCCATCCATTAGTTGCATAATCAAGCTTTGGGATATTTTTCACTCACTCATTCAATCTCCACACTTTGGTGACATCTTGAGAAAGGAGCTTCAAATTGGAAATCTGAGAGCTCAACCATCCAAGAAATCAAGGCTAGGAGGACAATGGAGACAAGCTGCATGGTAGGTGAAGATAATTGATTTAGTTTCATCATTTGTGATTACTTTGCATTCTTCATTGTATTGCATTAGATAGATTTGTTAGCTTCTAAATAGTTAATTTATCATTTCTAGTATTAGACATCTAATTTGCATACAACTAATCTTAAAAAACAATGTAGACAATTTGAATCATGTATGAAATTGTAGTTGAAAAACTTGGAGAATCCATTTGAACTTGGTGCAATAATTAGGATTTGGAAAAGGATAGAGTAGAGTGAAGTATTGCGTGCATTAGGGTTTTTGAAATCAAAGATCAAAAACAAACTAGACAAAAATTTGGAAACTTGCTTGAGGTTGTTTGTAACTCAGTACAATGTTAGAGATTTTCCTTATGATAGGGCATTGGAAATTTGGAATTCCATGGGTGAAAGACAAGGGCTTTGTAGCAGTTCAAAACTTGGTGGTGCTACTTCTAATTTTGAGACAAATGATGGATCTCGGTGCCATACTCAGAATGAAGATGAATAATTTTTTGATTTTGAATACCTGACTCAAAATGAAGGGGAACATGTTACTACCAGTCAATTTCAAGAGCTAGATTCCAAATGGGATTTAGAAGCGTCAGACTACTCATTGAGTTAGTGAAGTGGTTTAGCATTCAGTTAATAGGTATTTATACAGAATCATAGATACTTCATATACTACACTTCTTGAATCTCGACTCATATTAATAATTATATTTACAATTTACAAAACTATTGTTAATGATTTTTGTAATTTGAAGTATAATGTATAATGTTAATATCACTGCATTGAAATTTGAAGTATAAGGGCGAGCCTAAATTCAAAAATTAAGTGTTTGTGTTTCTAAATTAGTAAATAACACATATAAAACTATTTTTAAAAGGGTCTTCTCATTTGTATTAATTTCTAAAATGGTACAATTAAGTTTTTCTGCTATCGGCTGAATCACAAAATATCCCCCCTTTGTTTTTCTTAGTCATGCCCAATTTATAGTTATACTGAATGATTGTGGTTTCCCTAGAAGGGGAAGAGACAAGCTTGCAACTGTTTACAATTCATAACTTTTCCAAAAGTATATTCATAATTAAAAAAGTTAACCTTTTAGAGGAAAAGACTAGTTCCTATACATCTTAATTGCTATAGTATCCAAAAGGCCCTTACATATCATTAGAAAGGAAAAATTTCATTTCATAATGGCTTCCATAATTCAAAAGGTGACAATCAGTCGATGCGAAGGCCAATAAGTAATCGATTCAACTCCTCCTAGAACCCCTCCCGATCGAAGCCATGATACTCAAAAATAGCGCACATCTCCACCTTGGCCTGTTCTACTTCCAGTTTGAACATATCGCTTTGATATTTGGTGTAACTACTAGCAAGTTCCCATGCTACAGACATGAGATGAATCAAGACATCCTACCAATTCTCCTTGTCGATATCCAAATTTGGTTGAAGAACAGGTTGTGGATTCTCATTTGATGATCCCTCAGCTATTGGAAGGTCCATCCTTTCATAAAAAATTCTAAATTTAGAAAGTGCCTTGTGTTCAGTGTTGTACTATTCCACTACCGAGAGTATATAAATAAATTAATCACCAACTTGGCAGCTGCATTAAATTTTAAAAGAAATATTTCACGTAATGTGGTTTGCTTCAAAAAATAAAAATAATGAATGTTGATGAATTACAACTCATATCTCGTACAAATTATCCTTTTTAATGTCTAATCAAAATCTTAGCCTAGATTATGTACTAGTGAATAATTTAAAACAGTTGATAAGTCTCATTAATGTCCCTAATTGTAGATCCCACATCGAACACTTCTGCGATATCTCAACGACAATATTCTCATTAAATATGTATTGGTATACACACTTGACTATTGAGATTATATCCCTGGGAATCTGTATCTATATTTATTTTATCTTGTACAACCACGTGGATACTCTTCATTGGTATTTGACATACCCTTCCTCTTGCGAAATTACATAGACTGCAAGCGTAACCTTGGAACCCCCATATCCTAGCCATGATTTTAACTGTCAAAAACATGCCAACCTCTAGCTTAACCATGTGCATAACTTTAGCCATGATTTTAACTGTTGAAAACATGCCAACTACTAGCTTAACCATGTGCATAGCTTTGTGACCTTTCTTTTGAACCTTGGGCCTAACCTTGCAAAGCTACACCTACCTTCTTGGTGCACCAACACGACATCATAACTACCACCTTGAACAACCAAGAAAACCTCATGATGTCCCACAAACTACCCAATGTCAATGTCATAGCTTCAAAATTCAGTCATACTCTGTTGACTGTAGTCATAACTCACAAAGTCATGCTAATTGTCAGTCAAACCCCTTTGTAAATTTGTGACCTACAGGCTAGACTGCTAACATAACTGCCGAAGTCATGCGACATGCCAACTGATAGCTTAACCAATTTGTAGCTTTGTAACCACATGCTCCAACCTTTGACCTATCCAACCAAATCTATGCAAACTGCATGCATAACTTTGTGACCTTCAACCCAGACCACTTGGTGCACCAACACGACATCGTAACCGCCACCTTGAAAAACCAAGCAAACCTCATGATGTCCTGCAAACCACCTGATGTCAATGTCAAAGCTTTGGAATGCACTCTGTTGACCATAGTCATAACTCCCAAAGCTACACTAACTATCAGCCAAATGACTTCGTAACCACCATCTCAAACCTTTGACCTAGCAACTCGAAGCTATGCAAACTACTTGCATAACTTCATGACCTTTAGCCCAAACCACAAATGTAACCATCGAAGTCATGGGCCAATTCTCATCCAAAATCCTTCGTAACTTCAGAACCACTAGCATCAACCCTCCTTTTAGCCCGCCAAAGTTACATTGACCATCAACTTGACCATTGCATATATTTTGGACTACCATCTCTAACCACCAAACTGACCAAAATGTGTTGTGCCTTTGGCAAGTGAATAAGTGAGAGCTGAGATATAAAAGCACAAATGTAGCATTGTGCATCACCAATGTGGGATATGTCGTTTGTGCTATTTGCATCATTATATTAATCTCTATTAAACATTTTACAAGGATCGATAATTTTTGAATATAATTTCACCTTGTTTCTATGACAACTATGTGAGACTTAAAATTGCTTTCGATTTTGTTGTTCATAGATAATTTGATTTACTGTTGAATGAATGAATATATAAGGTGACATATGAGTCACTATTTATTTCTCTATTGTCATGTTCATGCTATTTAACAAAATTATTCTCTTTTAGTAATCAAACTGTGTGTGACATCTTTATTCTCATAATTCACCCAGAATATTAATGTTATACTATAAATATTTTTTCATTCGCCAATATATATTTTTGTAGTTTTAAAAAAACACAATTCGCCAAGATTTTTCACATAGTTTTAGGGAGCATGAATGATTCTCCAATTGAGATTATTATTTTTTCTTTGAAAACTAAAAATTTCACCACTAAAATTAATATTTTCCTCGGTAGTTCTATAAATTTTGCCAATTTTTTTACACCTTTTTTGAAGGGGAGGTTTCTTAAAGATTAGTTACTACTAGAATTAGTGATTAGTTGGTTGAGTTGGTGTTGTATATCAGTGGTGGATCTATTCTCTTTTATTTTTCTTCTTTTGGGAAGTGATCCCTCTTGCAACAAGTCATCTCTCGTAGGACAATGATTCATTTAGAAGTGAACCTCTAACAATGAACCTTTCTCTATAAAAATTACCTTAACTAGTGTCACCCTAAAATGTGCTCATATATTGGAGAATAATCTTCTCCTTGGTTTTACCCTTAATAGGGTTTTTCATGTAAATTTAGTGTTTTATGTGTTTGGTGATTGTTGTTCTTTCATGTTTTTGTCTTTATATTATTAAGAATTAATATATGTTTGGTGGAACTGATTAAAGTTGTATTAATGATTAAAATATTTGTGGACAACTGATTGACCCTGGGTCTCCTCCCCCGCCCCTTTTAGTTGTCTTGCACACTCAACATATCTCACACAAAAATATTATAGTATTAATGAATTCTACATCCATTGTACAAATGAGAGTCAACTCCACATGCTTCAATGAAACAATATGATAATCTAATTTTACATCAATGAAAATGGAAAATAAAATGGTAGACTAGAAAAAAAATTAATGTAAACTCTTTTTATTCCATATTTTATTATTTTCCAGTTAATAAGGGGTGAATATTATTTGTTTTTTTTCATTCCAACTTTCATAATGGTAATTAGAGTGATTACTATGGTATCCAAGTTCTCAACATTGTAGAGTAAGAGTTTTATATTATAGATGGTAACTATATTGTCTAATCAATAGGTAAACTCACAAATATTATAACAACTCATAGAGATGTGCCATATCACAATTGATTCTATTTTGAAATCACACAACCATATTTGTATTATAAACCACTAATAAGTTAGTGAATCCATCTCTTTATACCTTATTTATATACCAACAAATGTGAAACATCATGACCTTGATAGTCCATAAATTTTGGACTTGTTTTTAACACCACTTTTCCATAATAGGGAGGGTTTTGGTTGCCAAAATCTTACTAATTTTAAGAATAAGGAGATTTGTGCATTCATCAATACTAATTATAATGTGACATAAGACATACCAAACCAAAGGCATATCGTATTTCACATTTGAAGGTGAACAAACCATGCTATGACTAGGTCATTCTTGACTAGTACATGTAACAAATTAGTATAATCTTAAGGTAAATGCTATCAACCATTAATATTTTGAAATTGAATCCATACTCAATAGCCCTTGAAAAAATCAATTGCTTACTTTCATCTAACAACCATACTCAATACAATTACTAATTATTTTACTTTTCTCATCACATGCATAAAATACCATCCAAATATATTTGGAATCAACCTCTTCAACACACTTGATTTTTCACTACTATTATCGAAACAATCCTTCCTTTAGTATAGGCTAGTATTTTATAATTTTAGGCATTGTAAATAATGATAATTGGTATTCCTCATAGTATTTTAAAATACACTAACATTCCTTATCAATATACAAAGGATTATGAAACATCTTGACTTCAATGCTCCATAAGTTTTGAACTATTTTTAAATATCACCCTTGTCTAATAGGGAGAATTTTGATCTCCAAAATCTTATTAATATTGAATATAAAGAACTTTGCGCCTCCACCAAGACTACTTGCAATATTACTAAAGAAGAACCAAACCAAAACCAAATCACATTTCACACTTGAAGATGAACTAGCCATAACATGGACCTCATTAACTAATCTATAAAATATATTAGAATAAACACAAGATAAATACTGCTTACCATTAATGGTTTAAAATTAACTTCATGCAATTAATACCACTTGAAAAATTCACTTTCTTATTATATGTGACAACCATGTACACATTACATTTACTACCCATTTTACTTTCTTTTTAGCTTGTGCATAAATGTCACCTTAAGATATTTGGGAGAAAACTTTTTTACTGGACTTGATTTTCCTCTAGCATTGTTGAAACAACCATTCCATTAGAATTTATTATATTTATAATTTGAGGTATTAGAAATTTAACAATGTTTAACATTCCTCATAAGATTTTAAAACTCTTTTCTATTCAATATAAAATTATATTGATTATTTTTCCTATAATGAATATCTCATCCATCATATACAAATAGGTACTCCATAAAAATTGATTTCTCACATAAGCACCATCAAATACATCATTTATTTTAGGTGAAGTTCAAACAACAACTAGTGTTGCTTCAAAAAAACTATACCTACTTCTTGTTGTAACCATCTCAAATAATAAAAATATGGATATTTCATAGCCTCAAATCCTCAATAAATATTAATCTTATTACAAACTACATTTATATTTTAGAGTACAAGTCAAGAGTAGCAATAAATTTATTACTTTTCACTCGCATCTTAAATTAGAAAGTTTATGTTAGCTATTCTTCTCCATGTGATCTATCACCAGCGTTTTGTAATCATCTAAACATGAAGCACACTCAATTTCTATTGGCTAATGAAATTGGCTTGATTTTCCTTATTCTCATTTGAAGGCGTAAGTTTTAATATCTACTTTTTTGAGTGTCCATATTTATCACAATGAGCACTCAATGGAGACTAATTTAGGATGCAAGTTTTAATATCTCTCTTTTGAGTGCCCATATTTATAACAATGTATGCAATGATATCATTATTATTTTTCTATCTTTTAAATTTACTAAGGACATAAAATTGAAATTTATTTTTATGCTAATACATTCCTCATTTTTATTTGCATCAAACTTATATTCATCACTTTGCTTGCTTTTGTTAAATATTTCTCTCTTATATTAATTTCAAAGTAGTGTTTGTGGATATAAGTTACCAATATGTTGGGTCTTGGAACCAAGTGTATACCTCTCCAACATGTTTCATGCCAAAACTCAAAGTTTATCACATCCTTTCTCGTTTCTAATTCCCTCTTCCTAGACTAATGCATATATGCTTGTATACTTTGTCTTTACTTTGTATCAAGAAAATTACCATTACTACAATTGATTCTCTTCATATAACAACCCCTTTAAGTCTTCCCTCTTTAAAATACATGTCACTTTTCCAATTTAACAAGTGCATATAAATCAAGCTATGTAAGAGCATGCTTATAAATATTTAATATTACATAAAAAAATCATATTACTCATGAAATAATTGATAGACGTTAAAGTATAAATCCTTCTAGTATTTTCATTGGTATAAGTTATCAACAAAAAAATCACAAACATAGAGTTATATAATTTTTTTTTCTTTATCCTTGAGGAACCTCCATTTGAAGGATTTACCTTGCTCATTTTCTCTCTTTCCAGTTCTCTTTCCTCCATATTTTTATTTTTCTAATCCATCCACTTTATCATTTACAACAAGTTTTTAGAATTTCACTTCTCCATCATTTCCCTTTTCCTTTCTTTCTCTCCTTAAGAAATCTCTTGTTTCAATTTGTTAATAGGTAACAAAATCTTATTTCTATTTGACCTTGTGAATGCCATATACTTGTAAGCCTTATAAATATCGATTCCCCAAAGGATACAACTTTGATGGACCACTTGATTCATAAATAGGGATATTCATGACATTATAATTAGAAAATTTTACAAATAAAATAAATTTAATAATACCTCTATACATAGTATATATTATTTTTAATGGTTTTCAAACAATCATAAAAATACATATAGAAAAAGAGCTAAATGGTACATATCAACAATACAAGAGAGGATAAACAATCAAACTTATTTCCATTGAATATCTCTGCAACTCAAGCTCTCTAGTTTTCAAATTTCAAATTCTTGTTTCCTACACATGGTCGACTCCCATGGAGGGAACCCTTCCCCTCCTCATAGGGAACCTCATCCCAGAGATTCTATCATCTCTTTGGGAGACCATACCTTAGATTCCCCAGCCTCTGCTTTGCTGAAAGATTTGGTGGCATTTGGACCCCATGTGGGTACTACTATGCCTACTATAGATGATAATGGTACTGATAACAAAGAGACCTTTAGGACTAATAATTCAGGCCAATTTAATGATGGTATTGTTATCAAGGAGAATATTTTAACCAACTAGAAGGCTACCTATATTTTCTCTTCCCATGGACAAGATGTTATTAGCCCCACACCATAATATATAAGGATGGGAAGGAAAAAAAACTCGACTTTTCGGATGTGGTTATGGATTGAATTGTTTCAACTATGAATTTCACTCTTGTGAGAAGATTCTTGTCTTTCACGATAACCATTGATATGATTAGGAGGTGGGTTGTGATTATCTGGAGCTTGAAGGGTAGTATGGTGAATAATGCTATCCCAAGAGGTGTCTTCCTATTTAAGTTCACTGGGGAGGAGGATATGGTTAAAATACTTATGAGTTCTTGGGCTTATAGAAAATATAGTCTAGTTCTATATTAGTGGAAGTCTAGTTTTGACTCAATGAAGGATATTCAAAGGAAAAATCTTGTTTGGGTTAGGCTCCCTAGACTTTGGATAGAATTATAGAATGAATTTGTTTTAAATGGATCGGTAACACATTTGGGTAGTATGTGACTTCAGATGTGGTCACCCAAGCCAAGTCCAGGTTATTTTTTCTAGATTTTGTGTGAATGTTGCTATTAACAATAATCTTCCCAATTTCATTGCTTTATAATCAAAAATTAGGAAATGGACCTAAGCTTCAGTCTATGAGAATGTTATAGTTTACTACCAAAAATGTTCCTAGCTAGGTCATGTCATAGATGATTGTAGAGTTTCTCTAGTGAAGTAACCCAAGTTAAAGGATAAATTACCTATGCCTCCTCGCATTGAAATAAATTTGGGGGAACCCTTTGGGATTGGTGTATACCCTTTTACAAAGGATTTATTGAACTTAATGGATTCCTCTAAAGGAACCCCAACTAAGAAGTGTGTGTGTGTGAATTAGTGTACCTATTAATCTGCAACACAACACCTCAATAAGATATTATATTGTTAGTTTAAATCAAATTGAAAGCCATTAAACTAAGAAAAATTGTCCTATTGCTCTCTAAATAACAAGAGTATGAGAAAAAGCCTAATTACTCTCAGCCTTAGAATCTAAATAGTGATAATGTATGTTAGAATGAGAGATTCCAATCAAATTGAACTAAGAAACATGATTCATCCATTAAAGACATTAATTCATTCACCATTAAGCTATAAAATTCAAATGTTCTCTAATTAGCTATGAAATAAAATATCCATCATGTAGATGTAATTCAATTAATTCCCTATATGTTGAGATTTGAAAATCCTTATTCTATAGAACTTCAAAGATTTGGATGGTTGAGATGCATCCATGAGAAATGGTTGAGATGTCTCCAAACTTGATCCATGTGATGCCTTCTCATTGGTTAAATGTGTTTTTGTTGGCCCCTTGAGAGGTGACATGTCATTTTTTGAGTATTTTATTAATTTGATTTAATTAATTACTCTAGCTATGCATTTAATGGGAATGATTTAATTAATTAGGCCTAGAGGTAATCAATGTGATTTTTGATGAAAATCTTGATGATTAATGTTTGATTTGTGAAGTATTATTGATTTTATCAAATCTGTTGAATTATGTTAATAATCAGGAATCAAATTAACACAATTAGAAATTTATCCCTATTCTAGATCAAATAGGGCCTTAGGTTCTATTAGCCCAAATTTAGGTGATTACATCTTCCCCTCTTTGAATTGCTTTGTGAACAATACAAGGATTAAAAGACAATTGATTCAATGAAGGATTCAATAGAACTAATAAATCTTAGGAGATTTAGAGAGCAACAAAAACCACTCTGAAATCAATTGATTTAGAGAGTAGTGAGATCCACTCTGAATTTTAAGTGATTTAGAGAGCAACGAGATCCACTCTGAAAGATTTAGAGAGCAGTAACAAGAACTACTCTGAAATTATGAGAATTGAAAGCTTGATCGAATGAAACCTCACATGAGTCGAAGGTCATCAATTCTAAACAAGAATTGACTGTACTGATTCCAAGCTTGATTGAATGAGAATTGATAAGAGATTTAGATAGAAATATCTAGCTAGATTTGATTTGCAACAACTGAATATGATGACAAATAACCAATTTGATTTGAAGTGATGAAATTGATCAATGCCAAAAAGATTAACAACATCAAATTGATTGAAGATAATTATCACGCCCTTGGTGCTTGAAGATTTGATTGAAATTTTAAGTTTCTGGTATGATTATGCTCCCTCAGGACCAAAATCAGAATATAATTTTGATAAAATCAGTATTTTCAAGTATTTATGAGATATGTGATTGATTAAAATAGATTTGGATCAAGTACAAATCATTTAGAAAATGTTAGAATTTGATTAGGATTGATTTTAGTGTCAAAGAAACACTATTTGACCAAATTTGATTGAGAAAATATGAGGGTTGACCAAGTTTGACTAATGTTTGACCCATATCCTGGTTTATAAAGTTGATGCATGAGTGAGAAATTCACTTTGTATAGCTTTTGATAAGATTTTTATGCATTAATTATGCTTTGTGTAGCTTTCGTAACTTGCGGTTGACTATACATCTGATTGATAATCGTCACTGAATGTATTCACCATGTTTGTGCTATCATTTCTGCTCATTTTCCCTTGTTTGACTGTAATTTGACCAAAGTTGACTTTTCCATTTGAAGGTTTACTTTGCTTTGCAACTTCATTTTTACTACATTTAAGTGATATGGATCACCCATTTCAATTTCAATTTTGATATGAAGTCTCTATGATATCCTGTGATTAAAGTGCCCTAGGTCACCAGGGTCCCCAAGAGGCTTAAATAGGTCTAAAAGGGTCATTTTACTATTCATTTTCACTTTTACCCTTAGCAAATTTTGAGCTTTGGTTGGCAAAATGGTGTTCCCTACTAAGCGACATTGATTCGATCTTGCACGATGACACGACCTGTCGTCACATTACACGACACTAGTGAGTAGTTGATAACGCCTCCATTCAAATTTGTAATTTCAATTTTTATCGCTTTTCATGCTTTTTATGTCAATTTTATTCTAGAATTGCATCTTGTAAGAAGGATCACACCCAGTCAATCCTGCATTGCATCCAATTTTTTGCCAAATTCTGGATCGCATCCCACATTTCTTGGGTCACACCCTATCAGGTCGTATGTGGTTATAGTGGTCCCTTTTTGAAGTCATTCCACCATATTATCACATCTAGTTATAATAGGGTCGCATCCGGGTTTCAGATCACATACCGTGCATCCTGAATCGCATCTTGTATGCAAAGTATCATATGTGGTTAGGGCGTCACATCCCACATATCCTGAATCACATCTAGGATCTAGGATGACATTTGGTTTTCTTTGCAATTTTGGTCAATTTAACTTATTTTTTTTATCTATTTAGGTCAATTCACTTCAATTTTTCACGTTTAATGTATAGTGCCCCTTTTTCTTGTGTGTTATCTCAATTTAGTGTAGTTTCCTTTCATTCCCCGAGACTGATCCAGGTCTTAGAGCTGCACGAGCACCTAACTCCTGCTGAGCAATGACTTATTGCATGATGTGGCCTGTTGAGTTTAGGTGATTTACTCGACATTCAGGTAAATCGATGGTTGTTGATTTCTCTTTCCAAGAGATGGAATTTTGAGAACAACACCTTCCACCTGCCCACTTGTGAGATGACCATGACACCAGAGAATATATGGCATATTCTACGCATTTTAGTGATGGGTGCATGTGTTGAGTACAAGGTCAAAGCTACTATGGCGATGGTGGATGCATGACACTTGTTTCACAATGATACTATTGGCTGATGATATCTATCTTGGGACCAAATGGTGGCTCATTACGAGTGATTGCCAGTATATCTTGTAGGCTTGATAGGAGGTCTAATGATGCCTGATCACGACCAACATGACTTCATGTGTGGTTGGTCTAGAGTGATCAAGGAGATGATCTAGTTACGTCGCTAGTTTGCTTGGGTCAGTTTTATCTTGGCCCACATGTACCAAGAGTTGCACAAGATTATGTACCAGCACTTGCAGACAATGACAGTTGGCATTTTTGTTCTATAGATCTGGGCCTGGGAGTACATCCCAGTTACATGACTGATTGTTGATAGGGAATGGGACATTGAGCTCCCATATATTTACATGTACTTTGGTATGCTCCAGCAACCCCACCTAGGTAAGCTAGATTACTGTCGTCATGTTCTTGATGATGTTATAGATGTTATATGGCAACCATATTTAGACTGTGAGGAGTGGAGGTTGGATGTTTAATAGATGCCCTTCTTCTTTCAGTCTCAATACTTGATCGACCAGACTCGATATATAGTCAAGAGGTTTGTTATTACTTAGGTCATGCAATAGTATGGTTGCATTCAGGCCATGCCTTAGGAGACAATAGTTTATTCTTGGATTAGAGATGAGGAGGCACAATGGAGTTGCGACTGATCTATCAGACTGCCCTGCATGAGATTTCATAGATGGTTTTGGTAGCCTAGAATATCTACCTGAGGTGTCTGATGGTGGGATCATTGATGGATTCTATGCCCACTATTCATAGCATTAGTTCCCATGGTTTACATCATCCAATGAGATCACTCCTCATCTTGAGGATGCCCTAGATTATGATCCTACTAATGATGGTGTTGGCCAAGGTCATTTTGGGAGAGGCAAAGACAGGGGTAGGAGTAGAGGTCAAGATGGAGATGGTGCCTGAGGAGGAGATGGTGGTGGTGGCGATGGAGGAGGTGGCAGAGGAGGTGGTGGGGGTGGAGGGGGAGAGAAACAACAGGCACCTGGTGGGGGTGGAGATTAGCAGAGTCACTAGAGGAGACTCAGAGTACACCCTCCTCAGCATGATAAAATTCCACTACTTCATAGAGATCAACATGCACAACAACAAAGAGTGCTAGGGAATAGTAGTGGTGGTGGAGGTGGACATCAACCTCCTAGGGGTCCTCCTATAGGTGGTTTTGATGTTGATCCATTGGCATGGTGTGAGTAGGATAGAGAAACCTTGAGTCTTGCGGTTGCCACTTTGGGAGCCTATTTGGCAAGGAGGGACACACAACTAGCTAACATTAGGGGTGACAAGGACCAGTATTTAGAAGTCTTGAGAGCAAAGAGGGACATATTTGCTCATATGACCACCCATCAGGGATAGATGGCCACTTATTATTTTACCTTACATTGTGGTATTGTACCTACTATGCAAAGAGCCCCACTATATTCTACCATAGCACAGGAGTATGAGGGTTCCATGTCTCCGCCCATTCCAGGCATAGCAGATGTTCCTCCTCCTGACCCTCCTTCATAGGATGAGGGTGCTAGTCAGATATGATTATTTTGTACATTTCATATTGTGTATCATCTAAACATTTGTACCTCATTGACATATATTGTATGTTGTACCATTTTTTATCGATGTATATTGTGACTTATTTTGGACTCCTTTATTGATACACTGATACTTCTTTGATATTTTGATACTCTTATACTCTGATTCACTAATATTGTGATACTTTGATACCCTTCTGATACACTAATGATTCATTGATATTATGTTGATGCCATCTGATTTCTATTACTTATATATGATGCTATCTGATTTATGCACATGTGTTATGATCTCTGATACATTTCTCATACTTTGGATATTGATCTCATCCTTGTCATGTGAATACTTGGTCAAATGATTAGATTAGAGGGATGATGATGTGTTGAGATCAGTGTATCATTTCATTGATATATACATATTTTTTTTTGTGTTTTTGATGCTTTATGGATGCATGAATATAGACTCGTGATGCTTTATGTCAATGCTCCTGTTTTATTTTATGCATGCACATGTATGGATGAGATGTAATGCGATGCGATGTATGGACATCTCTTTGTTTATTTATGTATGGATGATTATGGATGCATTATGTAGGCGTATTTATGGTACTGACATGGTTATGCAGGTGTATGGATATCAGTGATAAATACTCAACCATTTCCTTTAAGTTTTAATGATAATTATATGATGTACTTGGTCAACCTTGGAAAATATTTAAGTTTGTAGGATTTTTCATTATATTGATGTTAGTTAATTTCATTTACACCATCATGCCGATGCAATTTAAAATGAATGCAACTATATTAAAATGAATGCAATTTAAAATGAAATTCAATGCAACTAAAACATGAAATGCATCTAAAATGAATCTAATGCAAATTAATATGAAAATACAACTAAAAATAGATCAATTAACAATGAAATGCACCTAGACTAAGACACCTAGGACAGTCATTGTTTATTCAAATTGAGTCTATTATCATCATAGAGTGTTTGTTTTTGGGACCTCATAGGTTAGTACAATTTTCACTGATAGATTTTACAATCATGAAAATATGAATACTTCCCTTTCATTTGTCATGTCGAAAGTTAACCTAAACATTAAAGAATATAGGTTAGAATGTTCTATCAGTTACTTACTATTAATAAAAATCTTTTACTTTCTTGTTCAAAATGTATACCCGCAATGACCTTTTATTTTATATTCATATCCTTAGGTATTTTCTTGATTTGATTATGCACCTTACTAGGAAGTTGTTTCATTTTAGTTTAAAACAGACAAGGAAAAAAATACAACCTTACAAAAGCTTTCATAGGAAACAAGTCAAGGTATACATGGTGTTCCAAGCAAAAAAACAAAGAAAACGTTATGCCCCCAGTCCTTGCTTCTCTAGTCAGTTTTAAACATCATCGAGTCACTCAAGGAAACATAATAATCATAAATTGATAATAAGAAACTAAGAAAAAATAAAATCATGATTCCTTCATTTAGTTTCTTAATTAAGACTAGTGTATTTGCTTCAAGAATAGATAATTGTTATTATAGTGTTTAAAAACACATTTGTTTAATTTGTGAACACACGTAGAAATTATCAATCATAGAATTTTCTTTCATTAATGAATATCTCACCTTTTTAGTGTTTAGAAACATCCTTATCATCATGATGTAGTGTTTAGGAACATTTTTTAGGTCCAAGTATTAAGAAATACTATTGTTGGTGGTATTGAGAAATACCTTTGTTTTCGTTGTTTAACATCTATTGTGGACTAGGGATAAGCGAAATCCTAGTAGAAAGTCCTAATAGCAACTAAGAAAATTTGTGACATGCATGACTTTGATCCTTTCCCATTAGAAAAATGATTTACCTAGGACCTTGATGTAGACAAATTCCATCCTTAGGAAGATATGGTTTTTTGATAGTATGTCTCAAGACTTGGCTTGTCTCGAAAGTGACTGAAAGATATGCACAAGTTGAACCTTACATTGGTCAAGCATTCAAGCATTGTCTTGATAGATAGAGCATTGATTACAAGTAGCGCCTGCTACCAGGTTTTCACCAGTTGGCCAAACTTTTCTATTTTGCTATCCTGGTGCCTATTTACCAAGTTTTCACAAAGAGACTTTTTTTTTTCTTTTTCATTTTTTTTGTAATTTTTATTTTTCTATTTTTTTTGGACTCACCAAGATGCCTGTTTACCAGGTTTTAACCAAGATGGTCATTTTTTTTAGGACTTTTCCCATTTTTTTTGTACTTTTTTCAAGAACTTTTTCACTGTACAGGTGCTATCTCAAGAATGTTAGGCATAAAACCTTTTCAGGTGTAGAGTGTTGATTGGATCTAGTAAGACATCTCCCTCAGGTGTAGCCAATTGATAGGATCCTAATCCAAATGATGTTGTGATAACAAAGGGACCCAACCAGTTGGGTTCAAACTTTCCCTTTTTCTCTCGATGCTGCTGATTCTTTGGATATTCTCTTAGGATTAGATCTCCTACATGAAAAGTTCTTGGTTTTACTTTCTTGTTGTATCCTCTTGAAATCCTCTTTTGATAGACTTTGAGATGATCAAACGCATTTTGTCTGTGCTCATCTAAAAATTCTAGTTCTTGTAATGTAGAGATTTTGTAGTCCTCATCAGTGACTAGATTTTTCAATGATACCCTTAGTGATGGAATCTCTACTTCAACTGGTAGTACTACCTCATATCCATAGACTAGTGTAAAAGGAGTTGCACCAGATGGTGTTTGATGCTTGTGTGATATGCCCACAATGCTAGATTTATTTGCAAATGCCAGTCTCTTCCTGATTTAGTCACTGTTCTATGCAAGATTTTTAATATTTTTTTATTTGACACTTCAGCCTATCCATTACCTTGAGCCTAATAGATCAAAGAACAATGCTGAGTGATTTTGAATTGAAGACATAGGTCATCTATGTCTTTGTTTTTGAATTGACCCCCATTTTTAGTCATAATTGATGAGGGTATTCCATACCAACAGATGATGTAGTTCAAGATGAACATTGAGATTTGTTTTCCTATTGCATTGGATAGTGGTATAGCTTCCACCCAATTTGTAAAATACTTAGTTGCATTAATGATATATTTATGTCCATTTGATGATTTTTGGTAAATATGTCCAACTAAATCAAAAGCCCATTGCTGAAATGGCCAATGTGTTATGAAAGGAATTAGCTCCCTAGCCGGAGCGAGTATCAGGTTGTCATGGACTTGGCATTTCTTGCATGTTTTAGAGAATTGAATTTAATCTTTCTCCATTATAGGCCATTAGTATCCCACTCTCAAAAGTTTCTTAGCTAATGAAAATTCATTCGAGTGAGACCCACACACACCTTCATGAACTTCCTTTAATGCATGATTTGACTCTTCATTTTCTAAACATCTAAGTAGTGTACCATCTAGAGCACATCTATACAAGTCATTAGGAATGATTATATAACATGATGATACTCTTATGAGGCATCTCTTTTCATTTCTCAAATAGTTTTTAGGGAATGTTTAGTCTTTTAGACAGTAATAGATATGGGCATATTTGGATAAAACTTGGGTTTGAATGACATAGATAATTTGGGATTCAGGTGAGTCATAGGCTGGAAAGGGGAGTTCTTCCACTAGGAAGTCATAGTGAAATTGGTGTTCTTCCAGTTGTAACATGGATGCTAAAGTAGCCATCACATTAGCTACTTTGTGCATTATCTTTGTGAAAGGCTGAGCCTTGTCTACTAATTGAGATGTAAACCTCCTTATAGATTGCAACTTACCTCGAAGCATCCTCATTTGAATAATGTTTTGAGGTGGTTGCATTTCAAGAATTGACTTCACTTTTGCTAGATAAAGTTTGATTCCTTTTGCCAAGACTATGAATCCTAGAAAATTTCCTGATGATACTCTAAATGTACATTTCTTGGGATTAAGCCTTAGTTGAAACTGTCCATTCTATCAAAGATTTTCCTTATATCTTCTATATGCATTGTCCTTATCTTTGATTTTGCTAATGTATCATCCACATAATCTTCCATATCTATGCATCATGTCATGGAATATTGTAGTCATTTTCGTTTGATAGGTTATGCCTACATTCTTGAGACCAAATGACATCACATTTCAATAGTATATTCCCCACACGCATGTGAATGAGGTATTTTCTTAATCATTGGGAGAAATTTTGATTTGGTTATATCCAAAAAATCCATCCATCAATGAATACATCTCATAGCTTGTTGTAAGATCTATAATCATGTCTATGTTTGGAAGTGTAAAATCATCATTTGGAAAAGCCTTGTTTAAATCTCTAAAGTCTGTGCAAACTCTAATGGATTTATCTACCTTGGAAATAAGGACTATGTTTGATATCCATTCCGCATAGTCTATGGCTCTTATGAATCCAACCTTCAATAATTTTTCCAGTTCCACTTTGACTAGAAGTGCCACATGTGGATTCATTTTTCTTAGTTTTTGTTTAACAGGTTTCACATCAGGAGAAATAGACAATGGTGCATTATCAAATCTATATCCAGCCTAGGCATATCTAAATAAGACTAGGCAATATTTATCTTCTTTTCTTTAAAGAAACTGGTAAATTGGATCTTTTTTTCCTCTGTCAAAGATTGAGCAATGTGAACTAGTTGCGAGGCTTCTATTGTTCCCAGATTGATGGGTTGTGTTGGTTCAATCAACACTGAAGATCTCTCCTGAAAGTGATCTAGGAGGATATCAATAATCTCATCCTTAGGTGCCTCTAGGAGGTTTTCACCATTAAATATGTCTTTTTATTTTTCTCTATTCGAATCTGATACTGCTACTACGTGGTTTTCACCATCAGATTTCTTGTTTTTTTTTCTTTTTTTTTTTTAGACTGAGAAACTTGATATCCTCCTCAGTCATTTTTTCACTCATTATACTGGTGGAAGAAGGGAAAGGTTCATAAGCATTTAGATAACATGCCAAAGTATATTCATTGTCAAAAGATAACAGGCTTGTGGATATAGGCTCAGTCCAGTCTATCGGCTTGGGATGTATTAAGGACAAAGAATCATTGGGTTCAAGAAATGACACCGCGTTATTATCAATGTCATTGACTTGTAAGATGTTTTCCATCATATTTTCTTCTAAAGAGATGTTAAGATTATTAGAGTCATTATTGTTGTTATTAGAGTTTATGTTAATGTTATGTAAGTCTAACTCTACTGACCTAGCATTAGAATTTTATACCTCTTCAATTAAGACTCTAGGAGCATATTTATGTATCACATCTACTTCTATTTCCATCATAGCATCAAAAAAAAAATCCCATTCATATTCATGTGAGTCCACCTGACTATAATCTAAAACCCCCAAGAAGTGGGTAATAGTCATTGGTACTTCAACTTCCCCATTTGTATCATTCTCTCCTTCTTGCAAAGGTCTTTGTGAAGATGTCATGTTTGGTTTTTCATCAAAGTGAGGTGTGTCAATAATATGATGTCTTTGTTGTAGTTCTCCTTCAGGCTCTTTTGTTTGTTCTTCTTCTGATTCTTGTTTATGTCCAAGATTAGTGCTAAGTTTTGATAATGGATCTTGTTGTAAGAGTAGAAAACTTTCATAGGAAATAGGTTGTCCTTACACTTCTTCTTCATCATCTTAGTCTCTTGATCTATCAAACATAGGGCCATTTTCCACTATGGGATGAGATGTTTCCTTGAAGCCTACTCCAATTTTATCTTTAGGGTTTCTGAAATACATATGTATCAGCTCCATGAGTCCTTGTTTATTTTGTACCAATGGTCCCTTGCCTTTATAATCCATTTGCTTCATGATCTCATAGCCTTTTCCATATTTATTAGTAGCCATCTAAACATTCTTAATTTTTCCATCTTGTTCATTTTCTCTGTATAGCCATTGTAAGACAACTTTCTCTTCATTTTCTTCTTCAAGGGAAACCTTTTCTTTCACCACCCCCCTTCCTTCATGGATTATTAGAGTATTACCTTTAGAAGGTGTAAATGTAGATGAAGTTCATCCTTGAGATCTAGGAGATATTGGGAGATCTGTCAAGGACATTGAAGAGTCTATCTTGTACTCACCCATGCTTGTTTCTTGAATGTTAACTTTCTTAGCAAAGCTTCGTAGTACCATTTCCTTAGATGTTTTTTCTTTGTTAGAACTTTCTTTGTTGTGCAGAACCATGCTATCTACTTGCTTTAGACTGTTACAGGGATATGTTGTGTCAACCAGAATAGTCAACTCCACCCCATGGTGAGGAAATTTTATGCATTGGTGGTAAGTTGAAGGTACAACTTGCATTGAATGGATCCATAACCTTTCAAGAAGAATGTTGTAAGCAAGTGGCAAGTCAAGGACTTGGCATATCATGTCTCTTTCTATTGGTCCTACTCTAATAGGTAAGACAACCAATCCTTTGGAGGAGCTCTCTTCTTCATCATAAGATTTGATTTTTATCTTCCTCTTGGGATCAATTGCGTGTTTAGAAAATCCTAATTGTTTCACCAAATCACAGGTACAAATGTTCAAACCAACACCTCCATCTATCAAGACTCGCTTGACACAATGTTTATGAATGAGAACTTATAGATGCAAAGGTTGATTATGTGTTGGTTTAATGACTTATTATCTTCCTTAGAGAAAGATAGGTAATGCAAGGAATTTAGGTGTCCAACCATAGTTTGGAATCTATCCACATCCAAGTCTTTAGGCACATTGGTATTGAGCAAGGCTTGATCAAGGATCTCTCTATGACTAGGAGAGATTTTTAATAGCTCCAAGATAGAAATTTGGGCTGGCATGTAGTGTAATTGGTCTACTAGATTGAACTTTAGAGGTAATGAAGGATTTTTAGGATTTGTTGTTGTAACTGATGGGTTTGATGTTGAAGCCCCTTTGAGAGTGGGCTTAAATTGATTTCCCGTTGAAGCCTCTTGGTCCCAGATGTGAAACTCTAAATGTGACTTCTAGTTAATGGTCCCAAATGTGACACATGAAATATGAGGTGTGATGCCTAATCTAGATGTGACCTATGATATACAGGGTGTGATCCTATTTTTACCAAGTGTGATCCAAAATACGGGGTGCAACATAGGATACCATATGTGACTAACTTGTGTTTTGTCTAAAGAAAAATTCTGTCAAGTTTGCAAAAAAATATCTTTTTTGTTTGATTCCAAGGAGTTTTAGGTGTCTGAAAGTGCTTGTAGTTTGTTCATTTAGGGGATTTATCTTGGATTTGTACTTCAAACACATCAATCAACTATTTTTAAGACCACAAACACACCTAGTTTTGTTGGAGGCCATATTAGCTGAGTAGTAATGTGAATGAGGGCTTGATATGATGAACTTCTTTGGGAAATTACTACTTGCCTTGCACAAGCATTACCAGCCTTTCAGAGTTAGTCTGGGTAGCTTCTAACTTATGGTTCTTAATGAGGGCATCTATTCACAATTGACTCACATAGTCTCGCAAGTAGGATTGAGGTCTATAGCCCTATGAGTACTCAAATATGTGTAGTCTCACAAGAAAGATTGAAGTGGCTCCTCTCCACACAAGATCCAAGCATGCTCATGGAAAATATTAACTCAAGGTTCTATGAACAAATAAAATATGTCTTCCGAGATTTTCATCTCAAGGAAGTGTCAAATTTTATAGTGAGGTGGAAGGGTTGGCTTCTACCTGTCCTCACTTGGGTCATTCTCAGGATCTTTTTACCTCAACTCACAAGCCCTCTAATTAGGAATAAAATAAAGAAAAGAGGATTGGTGGCTTAAAGGTCTAGATTTCTGATTCTCCATTAAGGAGAAGAGCATAATATTCTATCTCATGCCATTTTCTCCTATCAAACACATCATGCAAATTTAAGCTCAATTTTCCCCAGTTTGACCCCAAATTATAATCTAACTTTTGCATTTCTGATTTTCCCAAAGGGAAAATAGCATAATCCTCTGATTAGGTTGCAAATTGACTTTAAATTATAATTACATTCCTAGAAAATTCAAGCATAATGGTTGGTTGGTATCTTCTTTAAGGAAACCTACAAACAACCATTCATAGTCTCTTTCTTGTTGATGTCTTTGACAATTTGACCTATAGACCACTGTTAAGATGTCATAAATAAAAAAAATCACAACAATCTCCCATTAGATGTCAAGAAAATTAAATTCACAACAAAAATCCCCAGATGCAATCCAGAATTTAACTAAATGCGATCCCCTTTCCCACTTGTGATTAAGGATCCCAGATGCAAGACAAAGTAAATAGGATGTGATACTTGACCAGATATGATATTGGAGATACTGGGTGTGATCCAGGAAACTCTAGGTGCAATCCAATTTCCCGTATGCGACACAATTTTCTAGATGCGATCCCTTGATTCAAACATGACAAAAAGTCAGTTAAAAATGCAAACATTTGGGGCTAGGACCCATGGTGGGCACCAAAAATGTCTGTGTGAATTAGTGTACCTATTAATATGCAACACAACACTTCAATAATACATTATATTGTTATTTGAAATCAATTTGAAAGCCATTAAACTAAGCAAAATCATCCTATTGCTCTCTAACTAACAAGAGTATGAGAAAAATCCTAATTGCTCCTAGTCTTAGACTCTAAATAGTGACAATGCATGTTAGAATGAGAGATTCTTATCAAATTGAACTAAGAAACATGATTCATCCATTAAACTCATTAATTCATTCACCATTAAGCTATAAAATTCAAATGTTCTCTAATTAGCTTTAAAATAAAATATGAAACATATAGATGTAATTCAATTAATTCCCTATATGTTGAGATTTAAAAATCCTTCTTTTATAGAACTTCAAAGATTTGGACGGTTGAGATGCATCCATGAGGAATGGTTGAGATGTCTCCAAACTTGATCCATGTGAGAGATCCATATGATGCCTTCTCATTGGTTAAATGTGTTTTTGTTGGTTCCTTGAGAGGTGACATGCCATTTTTAAAGTCTTTTATTAATATGCTTTAATTAATTACTCTAGCCATGCATTTAATGGGAATGATTTAAATAATTAGGCCTAGAGGCAATCAATGTGATTCTTGATGAATTATTGATGATTAATGCTTGATTTGTGAAGTTTTATTGATTTTATCAAATTTGTTAAATTATGTTAATAATCAAGAATCAAATTAACACAATTAGGAATTTATCCCAAGTTAGATAAAATAGGGCCTTAGGTTCTATTCACCTAATTTTTGGTGATTACAAGAAGGTATAAGGTGATACTTGCATAGGGTTATCCCCTAAGATGCAACCGATTTGAGATAAGGGTGTGCTAGAGGATGGAGAAATCCCCTCTACTCCAAAGGTGAATAAGGTGGGGAAGGAAGCCCCCTACCCCCTGCCCCCGCCTCAAGGTCAAAATAAGTTGAACCCCTTAAAAACTCAAAGGATGTCTTTCCCCCTCCTAAGTTGGATGGGAATAGTCCATAAAAATATGGTACAGTCAAGGATATTTCTCAATTAGCAGGAATAAGTATGAAGGAAATAAGAAATATAGAAAAGGAAAGGAATAAGAAGATGAGTCAATTCAAGAGATATATGGGACCCCTGTTGTGGTGAAACCTGACTTCTCTCCTGGAGCTATCATTTTGTGCACTATATAAGAGGAATAGATGGTTCAAAATAAAAATAGATCTCAAAAAGTTGATGTAGGTTTGAAGACTAAAGTTGGCCAACCCTCAATGCAAATCTTAAGACACAAGGAGATAGCTAGAGAAATTACTAATGGGAGGAAAAAGACCCTACATGCAAATCCTAAATATAAAAAATGAAATTTATGTCATGGAACATGAGGGGTCTTAATAACTGTAAAAAATAATATGCGTTGAAATATTGCATTGAGAATCTAAAAGTGGATTTTTTCTCCTTCAATAGGGTAAAATGACTACTCTGACTTTTTCCCTCATTATTGCCAAGATTTTGCCAGGATCCTCTTAACACATCAGTGATGTCAATGGGGCCCTAGGAGATGTTTTTACTATGTGAGATCCTAGAAAACTTAAGGGGGATATTTATTCCTTCTCTTCTAATTTCTTAGTTTCTTACTCTATAGGAAGTCTTTTGTGGAATTTGGTTAATGTGTATGCTCTCAACACAAGATCAAGAAGGAAATATGTTTAAAATGAGATCTCTTCCTTTATAACCGAAGGCTATTATTCCTTATGGATAGTGGATGGGGACTTAAAATCACCCCTCTTTCCCACTGAGAATATGGGGGTACTATGGATTAATCTAAGAGAATTGTAAATCTTTTTGATTTCATTAACAAGATGAGGTTGTTTGACATTGAACTACATGATCAATCCTTTTCTTTGTCCAACAATAGGAAGGGCAGTAATCTCATCCAAGTAAAAATTGATAGATTTATTATCTTAGATAATTAGGATCTGGGTTGTAATGCCACCTTGAAAGCTCTCTCTAGAATTACTTTAGATCATAGTCCTCTCCTCTTGCATTGGATTGATAGGACCCCCTCTAGATCCATACCTTTTAGATATGAGATTATGTGGGCATCCCACCTGAACTTAAAAAATTACATTCAAAACTAGTGGAATACCCCTATCTAGGGCACAACTATATTTATAATCTCCCAAAAATTATAAATTATAAGGAACAATGTTAAAGGATGAATCAAATTTTCTTTTGGTGACATCTTTAAACTAAAAAAATAAATTTATGCTAGGTCGAAAGCTCTTCAATATTTAATGGACCAAGAGGATCAATCTCAAGCCCTTCACCTCGAGGAAGAGAAATGGAGGAAGAAATTGAAGGAGGATCTAGGAAGGGAGGAAATATATTGGAAGAAAAGATCAAGAGTGCAATGGTGGAAGGAGGGAGATAGGAACTCTACTTTTTTCCACAAATTAGATAGTAGACATAGAAAAAGGAATTCAATACAATGTTTATTGAATGGTCATAATTAGGAGTTTAAGGAGGATGATAAGATGGGGGAATTTACTATTTATTACTTTAAATATGATTATAGTGATCCCAAACTTCCTAATTTGAGTTTCATAGAGGACCAACTTTTAGAATCTCTCTCGAGAACTATTAGTCCTAAGGATAATGAACATATTCTTTCCCAGGTAATTGTGGAGTATGTTAGGGTTGTTTTATTATCAATGGGTGCATATAAGGCACCAAAGTCAGATGGGTACCTCCAATCTTTTTCTTTCAGGAGTTTTGGGAGGTGGTGAGCAATGATATCACTATGGTTATGAAGGATTTCCTAAGGATTAGTAAGTTTTTGAAGAGAATTAACAATACTTTAATTGCCCTGGTGCCTAAGCTTCATGAGTCGAAGAGGTTGAGTGATTTTAGACCTATTAGCCTTTGTAACACCCTCTATAAAATCTTCTCCAAAGTTTAGGTTAATTGAATTAAGCCTTTACTTGATGGGGCTATTGGTGGTTGTCAAAAGAGATTTGTCCCTGGTACACAAATTCTAGGTGCTATTGTTTCAACTCTCAAAAGTATCCACTCATTGGAAAAGTGTTGATTTATTGGTATGGTTTTGAAATTGGATATTTAAAAGGCTTATGATAGAGTCTAGTGGGAATTTTTATTTAAATTTTTAGTTAAAATAGGGTTCAATACAAGTTTAATCAACTTTATTAGGGAATGTGTGGGTATTGTCAATTTTTTGGTCCTTATTAATAGTATATGTATAGTTTTTTTAGTGTTGAGAAAGGGATAAGATATGGGGACCCCCTCTCTCAATATCTATTTATTATTATTGCTAAGGTGATTGGTAGTAACTTCCTAAAAATAGATCGCTTGGGTATAATCCAAGGGGTGAAAGATACTTCCACCCTCCCACCTTAACTTTTACATCAATTTGTGGATGATATAATTTTTTTAAGGAAAAGATCTATTATGGAGGCTAGATAATGGAAGACTTTTATAAGAAATTATGTTAGAGTCTTAGGATAGAAATATGAAAAAATAACATTTATTTTTTCAATACTAAAGAGTACTTGGAGATTACAATCAAGAATATCCTGGGTTGTCGAAGTGTTTATATTCAAGTACCTATTTGGGTCTACCCTCTACTGTCAGAGATGCCACCTTAGCCTTTTAGAACACCATTTTAGAATGCATGAAGAAAACATTGGTGGGTTGGAGAGGCAAGCTCCTTAGTAGTGTGGGAAAATTTTGATTACTCAAAGCCTCATTCCAAGGTATCCCTATTTATTTCATTTCCCTATTCAAAATTTTAGAGACTATGGTGGAGAAATTAAAAAGACTACAAAATTCATTTTTATGGATGGGTATGGAATAAAATAAAAGATTAGCCCTGGTCAATTGGGACACAATTTGTAGGTCTAAGCATCTTGATGGCTTAGGGATTATAAGATTTGTTTTCCTTACTAAAACTTTGATTACCAAGATAGATTGGAAGATGACCCTTGAGAAGGTAGAATGGAGTATATTTATGAAGGAAAAATATCTTAACTCTGATTTCTTTCATAAAAATTTTAGTACCCCTGGCATCCTCATTGGCTCTAAAACTTGGAATAATAGTTTGAAGTGTAGAAATACTATCCAAGATGGTCTGAAGTGGAAAATTGGGGAGGGTAGAAGTGTCAAGTTTTGGGAAGATGTTTGGGTGGGTGAAGGTAAATTGGGCTCTAATTTGAGCTTCAGGAGATTGATGGATGCAAATAAAAGACTCATATGCAACATATTTATTGATTACATTTTTCCAAATAGGAGGTGGAAAGACATCATCCGTTATTGTAGGGAACACCCATACTTTCTCTAGGTTTCTCCAAAGATTATAAGAATTATCAGTAGGGTTAGAATTCATCTCTTCCCTAGGTAAGATAAATTTATCTGGATGAAAGACTACAAGGGTGATTTCATTGCGAAGTCATATAAAGTCTACTATCTAAGGAGTAGCCCTCTTCTAATTGTTGGGGGAAGGTTTGTAATCCTTTATTTATTGACAAAGTTAATTTTTTCTAGTGGAAAAATCTGCACAATAGGATTTTAACCTAGGAAAACCTCCTCAAAAGGGGATTCCAACTCCCTAATAGATACATTCTAATCAAGAAAGAGGAGTTGATTACACATCTTTTACTACATTGCTACTTTGCCAGATATTTTTGGTAGTTGTTTTTGGAGAAGCTTGACATCAATTTGGTATTTAGTTGTGGTTTGGATTAGTTTATTGAAGATTGGAAGGGGCCTAATGTGAACCCATTTGTTAAACAGCTATGGAAACTAACCCCCCTCATGCTTGGTGGAGTCTATGGAAAGAAATAAATAATTGAGTTTTTAGGGAGGCTACGAATCTTGTGGAAGTTGTTTTCAGAACCTTCTTCTATATGTTATTTGATAATTTTTTGGTTGCCATGTGTAAGAGTCCAAAATTTAAGTCTACTTCCTTTGACCACAACATTGATATAAACTGGGATTTACCCAATGCTTATGCTAATGTTGTTAATTCTAAAAAAATAATTAGAAAACATACTAGAAATGGAAACCTCTAAATGAGGGTTGGTGCAAGCTAAATTTTGATGAGACTAATAGAAGTGGTTTAGCAATGGGGGATGGAGGGAGGGGGGATGGTGGTGTGCTTTGTACCTTCTCAGGGGACCTAATGGGAGCCTACTTTGCTCATATGGGGGGGTTTACTAATAATCAACCTAAGTGTATGGATATGTTCTTGTAGACACCTAAAAATTGTCAAGATCAAACCAAGTGAGCAATCAAAGAAAAATCAAAGCATTAATTACAATCAAGCCAAATATCCAATATTGATTGAAATCAAAAGCCAAAAGAATTAAACAAATCAAAATAATCAATTAATTATAAAATTAATATAATTAATTGAATAGTTCAATTAAAATCAAATGAACCCATTCAAGGGGTACACATGGCTAAAAAAATCAATTAAATTCAATTAATTAATTCCTAATTTTTGTCACCCACCACATGAGAAGAAATTACCTCAACCAATAGGAATTAAGGATTGGACTCACATGGATTAAGCCAAAATCGAATCTCAATCACTCATAAGGTGAGAGCATCTTGATCACTCATTTTGTCTCATTGTCCCAAGCTTTGAGGACATAATATTTAAATTGTCCTCATATTTGAAACCATGGACTAAACCTTAATTCAACCATGATCAAATTAACTCCACCCCTATGCTTTCTAAAATCTATAAAAAGAGGGCTAAAATTAGGAGAAAATGATCCACACATTTGAGAATTGCATCCAAGTTATTGCAAATTTGAGCTAGAAAGACATTTTAGGCATAATTAAGCATAATTTCTTTGAAATAGGCTTGAATTGTGTAATCATTTATCATTTTCTCATTTTAGGACTGTCACGAATGGAAGCATACTAAGAGCTTATCATTAGCATTCTTAATTAGAGAGATATAGGATGTTTATTGACTTTATTTGCATTAAATAACTTACTAATTGTTAAATTTTAGCTTATTTTGATCAAATATTGTCAAACTAATTCTATAAAGGTACTTTTAGCACACAAAATGGCACCCACCATGGGGCATTAGGCCTCAATTGTTTAAATCTTGGAAAAATTTATAGAATTACAAGATTTTACTTTTGAATTCTCTATTTTTGCAGGTGAAATAGCACATTTGAGACTTTTAATAGCACATTTGAGCAATGAAATAGCGCACTTGAGGCCAGAAACAACGCATCCACAACACATTTCAGCACATCTGCACGATCAAATAGCGCGTTTAAAAACTTATGTCTCATGTTTATCATTCTTTCAACGCGTTTACCTTGATTCCACAATGCTTTTGAATTCTTATGTAGTGCATTTAAAGTTTTATTTATGCTCATTTGAATGATTAAACAACACTTTTAATTTTTGTAATAGCATGTGTAATTAATCCTGCAACACGTTCAATCATTTAAATAATGGGTTTAATCATTTCTATAGCGCACATAACTGTTTTGAAAATTTGACTAATCTGATAGTTTGAAATTTTTTCTCTATGTTTTCCTGATGACAGAGCATAAAAAGCATCCAGAAACTAGAGGCTAGAATCCACGAGGAGGATATAGCCATTGCAAAAAAAGTTGAAAAGAGAGAAAATGATCCACATAAATAACTTTTTGGAGGATTCAAAGCAGGGAGATAAGGATTTTGAGAGATATTTGTACATTTGTGATTCATATAAATCAAAATTTGTCTCCTTAAATTGGATTTTCATGCTTTAAGTTCCTCATTTTTGCTTAATTTGAAAGAATAGGCTTAAAATTTAAATTTGCTTGAATTTATCCACTTTGTTTGTTTGTGTTGGACTAATAATTTCAAAGGGGATGCAAAGGAGATGAAATGATCTCCATTAGGAGAGAAAAATAATAATAAATAAAATAAAAAATGCCCCTAGCCTTTGCTAGCTTCGAAAAGAGGTAAACCTTCATCCCTTTGCATTTTGCTTAACTTGTGGCAATTTGGTTTAAATCTAGTAATTAGAAGCCTATTATTGTTTGGGATATTTAGTAGTAGGGCTATGCTCTTCACTTTTCAAGTGAATCAAAATGCCAAACCTACTAGATCTTTTGATTAAAAGAAAGGCTAAGGAATAAACAAGCACTAAATTTGAAGCCTATTATTTGTGGAGGAGAGTAGAAATACTCAATTCCCATTAGATTAGAAGGATTGAGAAATTAAACATTGTTAATTGTGTTTTTAAGTAAGAAATAGTAGGAATATACTCTTCATCTTTTTGTGGATCAAGCTCTCAAACCTATTCCTTCACTTCATTTATTCGCTTTAAATGAACATGCTAGAACTTTAGTGGGATTGCCTCCCGAGAATTTGCCTTAATGAGACCAGTGAGAGGGACAACCCAAAGTGGGGTAAAATTTAATTTTCCACAATAATCCAACCCAATATAAAATAAAACACGTTCATCCTTAATGGGGAGAGTGACAAAAGGATATCAAGAATCGAACTTCCTCAAGTAGTCCTTCGGGATTGCGCAAAACAACGATATACCAGTGGTGGGAAGCCCGTAATTATTGTGGGATGAGACTTGATATTTTTTTGAATGGAATCATTACTAGTACCTTATTAATTTAGAAATCCTACCTAATAGAGCCATTTTTACGAACCAAATTTGACTATAGGTAGATTGCTTGAAGTGAATTCTTGTTAAAAACCTGTGACAACGTTTGATACATTTCAAACATTTTGTGTTAGAGGGTTTAAAAGTAAAGTGTACTTGTGATTTATTTGTTTGAAGATATGTATAACAAGGAAGAAACATTTATTTGAAAATCATCTTAAATTTTAAAATTATTCTCAAAACAACAATCACCAAAATAGGGGAAACTCCATTTGACTCAAACCTTTTGTTGATGCCAGTTTTCACGAGATCACATAAATTGAAAAATATCATTACAAGAAGATGACACTTGCATAACACAAGGGGTCCCCAAATTCATATTCCAAACTCCTTTTATTGAAATGCAATAACAAGAAGAAAGTCTCCCTAACCTATTTGAGGAAAGAGTCAATCCAATGGCTAGAAATAATGACTTTTATGACTATGTCCAAGGGAGAAATAATGAAGATCAAGGAGCCACTAACCAAGAAAATGAAGGGCCAAGGGAAAAAACCAAAGAAAAATCCAGTGGGGCTTCCTAAGACCTCAAATTTATTGAAATAATGGAATTTTTTTAGAAATAAATAAGGAGAGATACTTCCTTAATCTAGCCCAATCATGGGTTTAGCTTCCTCACGATTATGACACCACGACATTAAAGAAAGATGAGGAAGAGGAGAATATATTAGGTGTGATGAAAAAACAACTTAAAATGTTTCAAGCACAAATTGACACCATGAAGAAAGCGGCCGAACCAAAACCCTTTTCTATTGAGGCATTGTGCCCTTTTCCTTTTGATCAAAACTTGGTTATGGTGCCTTTCCCACCTAGCATGGTTTTTCTTAGATACGACAAGTACATGGGTAAATATGACCCACAAGACCACCTAAGGGAATTTTGTGCTTTGAGTATAGAGTTTATGCATGATACCACCTATTTAATGTAGCTATTTCCAAGAAGCCTAGGAGGCCAAGCCATGGAGTAGTTTTCAAAATTACCACAAGGGATAAAAACTTTTGAAGAGCTAGCCTGTAAATTTGTGACTCATTACTGTTACAATATCGAGTACAAAATCACCATGCTCAACTTATGTGACACAAAACAAAAATAAGGTGAACCTTTTCTAGGTTTTCTCCAAAGATGAAGAATGGTTTTTGTGATATATCCTTGAAGCATACCTGAAAAGGAGAAGATGGAAGTTTTCATAAACAATTTAAACATGGAAATGAATTATAGACTTTAGCTTCAATGTCCCCCCACATTCAAAAAGATCATTGATAATGGGATAAAAATTGAAGAGGTGTTGGTAGAAAGAGGAGAGATAAATCTCTTTAAAGAAAATAAAGGTTAAGCCAACACCAATAATAATAATAATTTAAATAATTATAATAATAACAAGGGAGATAGCAAAAATAATGATAAATCAAGGTTTTTGTTGAAAAACAAATAAAAACCTTGTAAACAATGGGGTTGTAGAAGCCCACAATCTAAAAGCTACCCCTTTTAACTTATCAAGTAGGTAAAACCAAATGAATAATATAAACCAAACAACCAAGGCACCTTTCAAAAGAAACAATAACTCTTTCAAAAATCAAGGTGGAAACAAACCTAAGCCTTTCTTTGCTCCTATTCAAAGAATAAAATTCACATTCTTGTGAGAACCCTTGGAAAATGCTTTGAGAACACTTGTGGCTAGTAAAACCAATGTCTTGTCTAAATCAAGGCCATATGAACCTCAAGTTAAACCCACATGGTGGAATGGTGCACACCATTGTGAGTATCATTGAAATAAGGGACACAAAACTAATGAATGCATGAAACTCAAGCATTTAGTCTGAGATCTAATAGATGATGGCACAATAAAAGTTGAAGGGCCTAAAAAAAAAGAAGACCACACAGCTTTTAAGAACCCTTTCTCGAATCATGAAAAAGGAGAAACATCAAATGCTAACCAAAATAACAAGAGAGAAAATGAGAAAGTGAACTTTTCCCACACTTATGACAACACTATAAAATTTTTGAGTGGGTGTAAAAATGCAATCAATGTGATAGTGGTGAAGGCAAATAAAAATGAAGAAGCATTAAATGTTGTGACTAGGGGGCAAGCATCTAAAATCACCTTGCTAGGAAGCACCCCTAGAATCATTGTACCAAATCAAACATCCACCAAAGCAATACAACTTGGTAGATGAACTCCAACAAACTCCCGTGCAAATTTCTATTCTGAAGTTGTTGAAACTTTTGCCTACTCATAAATAAATCTTGGAGAAAGCCCTTGTCAAAGCCAATATTCCCTTGAATTTGGATGTGGACAAATTTTATAATATGGTAAGAAAACTAGTTTCACCTCATTGTTTATCCTTTTCTGAGCAAGATGATATGTCCTTAAATCATCCCCAAAACTTGCCATTGTACATTGAGGTCTTGATACATAAGAATAGGGTTACCTCATTGATGAAAGCACGGGTCTAAACATTTATACTTTGAATCTTGTTAAAGCCTTAGGGTATTTTGAAGAAGCTATAGACCCTAAAATAAAGATAACCATAAAGGCTTATGATGACAAAGATAGATCCTCCAAAGGGATAATAGTACTCCCTATTTGATTAGGTCCTATGCAAAAGGAAACTATTTGTCAAGTGCTAGAATTGAAATTGACTTATAACATTCTATTAGGAAGACAATGGGTACATGAAATGTAAGTGGTACCTTCAACGCACCATCAATGCTTGAAATTTCCATACATGGGGCAAGAAATTATGGTGAGTGAAGACCTAAATCCATTTGAATATTGTAACAATATCGAACCCATAAATGATTCATTGGTCCCTCATAATGCAAAAGGCACTACATCAATACAAATGAAACAAGGACAAAGATCGAAGGACCTTGCTTCAATAAAAGGAAAAGAAAAGATAGATGAATAAGAAAATATTGTTCAAAACAATCAAATTCCCACTAACTTAGTTACATCGACTAAGGGAAAAGACAAAGTTATTGAAGAAAACTCTAAACAAAAAGAAGAGGAAAACCATGAAAAATCTAGCCAAATGCAAACCAAGGAGGATCACTACCAAAATATCGACACCATGATGAAAAAATTTGAAAAACAATGCAAGATAAAATAGAATGGTGTGGGAGAATACTCTTTATCTATGATGGATTTTACATTACCTCTAAAGTCTCATGGGAAACCTTCTACCTTGTATCCACCTCAAAAATACAATAATCATTTTGTAAGGGCTAGTACTTCATCCATGGATGAAGAAGACAATGAAATTTTGAAGTGGTTATATAAGGATGACGAGTCAAGTGCTCACAAAAAAAGAATCCAAAACATTAGCATCCCTACTCATCAATATGGAAAAGGTTTTCAAATTATGCAAAATATGGGTTACAAAGGATAAGGACCTTTGGGTAGAAGAAATGAAGGGTTGATTGAACCCATATAAATGTCTTGGAGGGATAGCAAGGATAAATAAGGATTAGGGTATCTTGAACAAGGATACACTCAAAAGAATCACTCCATGTTATATGACCAAATTCTATAATTAGACTCTCAAAGTGATGAAGACTCAAACAAATGGGAGTGGGATACCTTATCTAGTGAATCTTGACAAGATAAAGAAGTAGATTTAGTCCAAACTTATGCTCATAATCAAGACAAAGGACAAGAGATAACCTCAAGATCAAGTTCTAATCAAGCTTTGAGTTCTAATCAAGAGACTCAATAAAATGTACCAAATCAAGAAGTAGAAGACTCTCAATGGGTAGGAGAAACCTATATACCCTCATGGACATAAAAAATAGAAGAATCTAGTAATAGGTTTAATCCACGAGATTTTTACCCACAAGAAACCTAAGAGGATTCAAGTGAAGAGGATTTTGAACCAAGTTCTTTGGAACACTTAGAAGAAGCATATGTTATAGACTTAAGTGATACAATGTAAAAACCTTCTAAAGTAGTCATGTTCCTAAATCCTATCAACCCAAACCAAAGCAATGATCCTTTAAACCTCTTATATCTAGAACTCATTGAATGAGATTCCCTAGAACCAAATAACACTCCCACATTCCTAAATCATGAATTTGTGACCCTATACCTAAATGTGGTTGAACCTTCTTCTACCAATGAATATAGAGAAGAAATGATGAAGGAAAGTATCCAATCTCTTAGTTCAGAAATAATAGAAAAAAAATAAAAAAAATAAAAAATTGAAAGAGTCTAATGGTGAAAACCACAAGGTGGCAGTATTAGACCAAAAAGAGAAAGAAACAAAGGACATTTTCGAAGGTGAAAACACAATTGAGGCACCTAAAGAAGAGAGGTTGGATACTTTTCCCAAACATTATGAGGAGAGGTCACCTATTCTGATAGAACTAACAAAAAAGATCAACATTGGAACTGAATCAGAACCAAAGGTCATACATAGTGACATAATTATCAAATGAAGAAAATGAGGAATTTATAAAATTACTAAAAGAAAGGTAAGTAAATTTTGCATGGTATTATGATGATATGTCGAGATTAGACCCAAATTTGATCATGCACCACTTGAATATCAAAGAAGGGGTAAAACTAGTCAAGAAAAAGTTTGAGAAAAATACACCTACACATCACACTTCTCATCAAAGTAGAATTTGGGTTCATAAGAGCAATCGACTATGCCGAGTGGATATCAAATATTGTGCATATTTCAAAAGCAGACAAGTCCATCAGAATTTGCACAAATTTCAAAGATCTTAAGCTCACATGTCCAAAGGATGACTTTCCTTTACCAAGTATAGATGCTATAGTGGATTTGACAATAGGTCATTCAATGTTCTCTCTTATCGATGGGTTTAGCGGCTACAACCAAATAAAAATTGTACCTAAAGACCAAGATAAAATAGCTTTTACATGTGCATGGGGGACATTTTTTTGGAATTTTATACCCTTTGGTCTTAAGAATGTAGGAGTGACCTATCAATGAGCCATGACCACCATATTCCACAAAATGATGCATAAATTTTTATAAGATTATGTGGATGACATACTTACAAAATACCACTCAAGGGAGGAACATCTACCAATTTTAGAGAAAATATTAACAAGGTTAGAGAAATTCAAGGTGAGACTCAATCCAAAGAAATGTGCCTTTGGGGTAAAATTTGGAAAGTTGCTAGGGTACATAGTCTCAGCAAAAGGAATAGAGTTGGATCCCACAAAATTCAAAGAAATAGTGGAAATGGGGGTATATAGAAATATGAGTCAAATGAGATCACTCCAAGAGATAATTCAGTCAATCAAAAGATTCATATCACAATTAGCAGAAAAATGCCATTCTTTTACTCAACTCCTCCATAAGGACACAATATTTAGATGGGATGATAAGTGTGAAGAAGCTTTCATGTTACTCAAAAATTACCTGATGAATCCACTGATAAGAGGAAAGCCTTTGATTTTTTACATTTCAATGACAACATTCTTTAGCGGCACTTTTGGCTCAAGAAGATAAAAATGGAAAAGAAAAGGCTATTTACTACATAAGCAAAACCTTAGTGAAATATGAGTTGAATTAAAGTTTCATAGAAAGAGCATGTTTAGGGATAGTTTTTGCTTCCCAAAAGATACAACATTATATGTAATCTCATAAGATCAAACTCATAGCAAAAAATGATCCATTAAAATATATTCTAAGAAAAATAGCTTTGATGGGAAGGTTGGACAAATATGTCATGGTGTTGAGTGAATTTGATATAGAGTATGTGGATAGAAAGGAAATCAAAGGCCAAGTTATAGTAGATCAACTAGTAGAGGCACCATTAGAAGATGAACATCCTATTCAAGTAGAATTTCTAGATTTAGAAATAATCAATGTTGAAGCAAAAACATGCAAATTATACTTTGATGGTTCTTATACTCAACATGGCTTAGGAGTGTGCATACTATTGATTACACCCAAAGGATCAACAATCCCTAAATTATATAAGCTACTATTTCCATGCACAAATAATATAGCTGAATATGATGTATTAGTCATTGACATCAAATTGGCCTTAGAATGGAAGGTGACGAAATTGCAGATATATGGAGATTCTCAACTAGTCCTTAATCAGATAAATGATGAATATCAAAAAAAAGATGACAAGTTGATATATTATAGAAATATGATAGAAGCTCTCAAGAAATATTTCACCTTGATCACATTTGAGCAAGTTCCTAGAGAAAAGACCAAAGCATCAAACGCCATGGCTACATTGGCTTCACTCCTCCAAATGCCAAACCAAAGTGCAAGATATTAATTATTGGTAGAAGAAATTGGACAACCTACAATTGACCCTTCTAATTCCCACATAATTTTCCTATTAGTGGGACATGACTCACTTTGGTATGAATCCATATATACTTACTTAAAAGACAAAACACTACCCTTGGACCAAACCTAAAACCATAAAAGTAAATTTATAAGACATGCCTCTCATTATACCCTTGTATTTGACAAATTGTATCGTAAGAGTCTTGAAAAAATGCTTTTAAGGTGTTTAGAGAAGGAAGAATCAAAATTAGCCTTACAAGAAATCCAAGAAGGAATATGTGGGTCACATTCAAATAGGTTAACCTTAGCAAGGAAACTTCTAAGGATAGGATATTATTGGCCTTCCATGGAGAAAGATGCATGTTATTTGCAAAGACTTGTCAAAAATGTCAATATCATGGGAACCTAATTCATGTACCAGCTCAGGAATTGCATTCGATGACTACACCTTGGGCCTTCTATCAATAGGGGTTGGATTTAATAGCTATGATTTAACCATCTTCATCCAATGGTCATAAGTTCATTATAACTGTAACTAAATACTTCACCAAATGGGTCAAAGTTGTACCATTATCCACCACAATGGGAAAACAAATATTCATGTTCATACTGAACCATTTAATTTGTTGATATGACATCCCTCAAGCCATCATAATAGATAATGCTAAACACTTCAAGAACAAGGACTTGACAAAATTATGTGCAAAGTTCCATATGATACATCATTCATCTTCAATATATTACCCGCAAGGAAATGGACAAGCAGAAGCCACTAATAAGAATGTTTTGAAAATATTGAAGAGGACAACTGACAATTCAGGGAGAGATTAACATATTTAGATAAATCCTGCTTTATGGGCATATAGAAAAAGTGTGAGGATGCTAACAAGAGTTACACCATTTTCATTAGTATATGGAGCTGAAGTAGTACTACCATTATAGGTTAAAATTCCATCCCTAAGAGTTTCACTACATGCATTGCTAACTAAGGAAGACTATAGGGTTGCTTGATTATAAAAATTGGAATTGCTTGATGAAAGACAACAAAAAGCCTTTGATAATCTCAAATTGTATTAGAACATAATGCCAAGAAACATATCAAACTAAGGACATTTCAAATAGGTGATTTGGTATTGAGAGAAAACCCTAAAAATTAGGTAGAAAGAGAGAATAAAGGGAAATGAGAAGAAAATTGGTTAGGTCCTTTTGTGATTACTTCTTTTGGAATAGGTACATACAAGCTAGTTGATTGTGATGGAGAGGAACTACAAGAACCCATCAACAACATACACCTGAAAAGGTTTTACACCTAAAAATAGATGAAAGAGTATTAGAACATTAGATGGAGAAGCATCCTATTTATTTTGTATAGTCAAAAGTGATCCTGAAATAATTCAAAAACATTGAAAAATAGAAAAGAAAAAAAAAATCAGAAATGCATAAAATTTCAAAAACAACAAAAAGTGATCCTGAAGAAATAAAAAATAGTGGAAAATTGAGCATGAAGAAATTAAAAAACATTAAAAAATGATTATGAAAAATATGTTGTCTTGGTGAAAACCTAGCAAAAAGACACCTTGATGATAAAACAAAAAAAAGGAAACAAACAAAAAATACAAAAAAAATTTGAAAAAGAAAGAAAAGTGCCTTGGTGAAAACCTAGCAAATAGGTGCCTTGGTAGTAAAAATAAAAAAATAAAAGGAGAAAAAGAGCAATAAATTCAATCGGTGAAAACCTGGTAAACAAGCACCATTGAAAGTCAAGTCAAGTCTCATGCCTTGTCATCCTTGTAGATATTGCATTCACTAGCATTTGTAAATATTGCATAATAAAATCCCAAAGTTACATTTGCAAAATACCTAAAGCTTTCATCATAGATCTGGAAAGTGTCCAAGTTCAAATAATGCAATGAAATCAAACTAGGGGAAAATCTATCCTAAAAAGAAAAAAGAGGATTCATCAAACAAATATCAATTGACACAAAACAATGCATCAAATCACAAGAATAACACCTAGATGATCAATTCAAATCCTAATCCAAATGATGATTCGACAATGAAAACTTTTGATCCATGATCTCAAAATGACCTTACCTTTATCAGGATTAAAACGAATAATCAACTATGAAATGGATGGAACTCTAATTGAAATATGGATTTGAAAAACTGTGCAATTTTTTTTTTCTTAAGTGACTACTTGATTGATGAAATCATGTCTTTTTAGAAAATTGATGAAGTTTTGGACCAGATAAGTGATGATAAAAGCATGGTATTTTATTGATTTATGCATGAGTGTCTTAAGATCAAGGTTTAAAAATAGGTTTCATTTGTCTAATGACATGATCATCAAAGAATCATTGAAGACATGTACATAGATAGAAACCAAGATCTCTGTTTGTTTACGCAACAAGATACCTTGGATATTTTGATTTTCTATATCATAATGCCAAAATCCACTTGCAATATTGAATCCAACAAAAGCGGTGTTTAGACTATCATGGTTGGATCTAACTAGTGATAGTTTTACCAACTTTAGGCACGTAACACAAAAGGAAAAGGTATTCATATCATCATGGTTGTACCAATGATGATTGTACCAATTTCAGGTCTGAAAAATGCTCGATGATGAAAAATAAGCTTCCTAATTCTGAATAGTGACAATTAGCTGCATTCATACTATATTAAATGCATTTAGTTTGCATGGATCCTTTTCTCAAAACTAGTTATGAAAGATAAAAAGGGGGTAGAGTTAAGCTAAAATTGAACAATTTTATCATTATTTTACGTGATCAAATGTTTTGGAAATTGAAAAGCATCATAGATCAAAATCACATTAGATTAAGGTGCATTATAGTAAATTGCATTAAATAAATAGCATCATAAATCAAAGATATTTTAGTTGCATTAATTTTCATTCATTGTAGATTCATTGCATTAAGTTGCCTTCAATATAATATGCATTCATTTTAATTCATCATTAAGTTGCATTCATTATAGATTCATTATATTAAGTTGCAATCATTATATCTCATTGCATTAGATTGCATTCATCATTAGGTGGAATTAATTATAGTTCATTACATTTTAGTTACATTAGGTTGCATTAACATTGTTCATGGCATAAGGTTTCATCCATTTAAGGTTCATTACATTTAATCATTCAATTGCATTAATTATAGTAAGTCCATTATTTTTTGATTAAGGTAAAAATAGGTTTTGAAGGGACCTCAAAACCCTTTACAAATCTGGGATGAAAGATAAGTCTATTGAAGTTCCATTAGTACAAAAATCTAGCCAAAAGCAAAGGACTGGACCCCACAAGTGCACACAAATGATAAATCATTACAAGCACCCACAAAAAAAAAAACCATCCAAAAAGAGGAGGGACACCAAGACCAAAATGCCAATCCTAAGACCCCTTTTTATGAGATTGGAGGGTCATATTGAAAGAAGAAGAGGATTTCTTTGAATTTTTTCCTTTGACAGTAATCCAACCATCTTCAACAATTACTGCCTTCTTCTGCCAGCAAACCAAATCCAAAGAAACAACCCCTAGTAGAGAATTTGATAAACTCTGAACAAGAGGGACAGTGACAACATTACCCACAACAGAAATCATACCAACAGAAGTGACAGGAAAAACAATCTCAGGAGCATGGCTTGCTAGACTTTTAGCAAGAGGAGTGACAACACCAGAAACCTCACCAATAGGGCTAGTAGGAACAACGTCCATTGATCCACCAGTAGAGCTGGCAGGAACCATAGAACCATTAACAGAAGGAGAGACAGATCCCTGTAAAGGCACAACAAAGCTAGCAGGAACTCCAACCACATAGCCACCAATAGGGGACCTAGGAATATCCAAATCCAATGAAGATTTAGGAGAGCTTTTGAGAACTGTATAATGTTCAATGGAGGCATCCTTCCACCAAGTATGAGGGCCTTTCTTCACTTTGAAGTTAGAACCACATTTTGAAGCATGATGACCTATTTTGAAACATTTTTTGCATCTAAGGGGATACCTTCATAGTCCAGCTATTGCAACCATGAGTCTTTAGATGATTGAATATTAATTTCAATAGGAAGACCCTGTGAAATATCAATATCTACCAAAATGCGGGCAAAGGTAGAATGGAACATATTGGAAGTGTTCTCATCCAAAATCAAAAACTCTCCCAGAGCCTCCCCCACCTCCTCCAAGAAATCACCTTGCCAAAGATGAAGAGGAAGGTTGGGAAGCCTCACCCAAATCAGCATATTGTTGAAAAATTCAGAGGAATGATCAAAATTTGGGTGTCGATGAAACAACTTTAGCATAATATCCCTTCACGCCACGAGCCGAGGCATCAATCATAGGCTTGGAGGAACCATGGACTTTATGGGCTTTTGCAGGATCTAAAGCTGCACCCACCAGAATAGGCCCTTCTACAGAAGCAACATCAAAAACATGGCCATTAGACACTTTATTTTGAAAAGAGTTTGGGAGGGAAAGAGGAGGCCCCTTGAAACCAAAACCCTCACCTGAAAAAGACAAAAAGGGCACAGCTAGGGAAAGACTCATGGCAATAGGGGCTAGATGCAAAGCAATAGCCACCTAAGCATCCAAGCAACCAATGTAAGGCACTGCGGGAACCTTAGGCCCTGCAACCGTAGGTAGAGAACTGGGACACGTAGCACCCGCAGGAGACAAATAAGTTTTTTTGTTACGTCCCTTATCAAGTAGGGCCTCTACTACCAAGGCTTCTGAGCAACCCACATAAGGCACAATGGGAGCCCCAAGAACAATAGCCACAAAAATAGCACAAGGGTGCACAACAGCTACAAAAGACATTTTTCTTCACAAAGTAACCAAAAAAAATTAAAAAAACAGAGTATATATATATATATATATATATATATATATATATATATATATATATATATAGACACACACACACACACACACACACACACACACACACACACACACATATATATATAGTAAGTCCATTATTAAGAATTAATCATTAATCATTAAAAATCATTAGATTATTTCATCATTCATTAAGTTAGTTTGCATCATTAGGTTAATTGCATTAATTTTCATCTATCATTAGGTGTAGTCATCCTTAAGTTAGTTCATCCATTAATCATTAAATCATTAAGTCATCATAATTGCATTAAATTCATCAATAAACATTAAAGCACTAAATTCATCATATCATTGCATTACATTTCATTATCCATTAAACATTGCACATCATTGCATTACATACATTACATCTCGTTAAGCATTAAAAATCCATCCATCCATATCATTGCATATCATTAAATATTAAAAGAATTAAATATCATCATTAGAGACCATTAATCATTAAACCATGTAATAAATGTATCCATCTAATCCATGTTATAAATAAGACATCCATCCATATTAAACTAAGCATAGCATGTGCATTCACATACATAAAGATAAAGCATATAGACATAGGATCATGAAGAACTGCATATCATAAATCATTTGAAAAGTAAATCCAACGCATAATGACATCATATAACTTAAAGTCCATAAAAGTAAAACAGAGTCCATGGTATCATCAAAGTCCATATAATCAGAGTCCAGAACATAAAGTATCGATGAATAATGAGCAAAATCTGATAAAGAATATGTAAAATATACAAAGTCTTGATCAAAGAATCATAAAATACATGTATCAATCAACATAGACATATCATATCCATCAAATTCCACCTGCACCTGCACTTGCACTACCATCTATGTCAGGACCATCAGGACCTGGGGTAGGACCTTTGCTCAAGTTGGCCTGTAATCCATGCTAACTCATAATAGACATAAAGGTCTACATCATGGTGCTCAATTGTGTGACTTGCTACTTGATCTCAGTCACATCATCCTATAACAACTCAAGATCTGAGGCCAATCTTTTAGGTGGCTGTGAAGATGCCTGTGATGGAGGTGCCTATGGAGCCTATGAAACTTGTGGGATCTATGTCATCTGTCATCCAATCTGTGCTCCAACCTATACAATGGCCTGTGCACCCATATCTATTGCTAAATTAGGGGCAAAATGCATGTAAATCATAGCCCTATGCTAACCCCATCTACCTAATCTCACCTAATGAACTTGATGCAAGGCTTAGAATGGTACCCCTCTAACACGTGCTTGACCACCACACATACAAATAGCACCTCTAGCAGGATCTAGGGAAATAATAACATGAATCACCTGTAGTACCCCCATAGTTTGCCTTCAATTTTCAGTGCCATACTCTTTTAGGCCACATTTCATGTGTGCGGATATTACTATTTCAGTGGTTGTTGATGATTTGGATTATGATTACTTTATGTTTCCATGTGATTTCATAATTAGATGATGGGATATTATGATGTGATATTATATGTTATATTTGGTTATTGATGTACTTACCCCATACTTGCATGTGTATGGTGATTAGATGTATGTGCTTATTTGATGTGTCTGCATGGTAGAGGATAGAGGCATAGTTACTTGCCTTGTTGAGATCCACATGACTGACCGTACCCTATCATTGTCTACTATATATCGTATGTACATGCTTTATTTTGTGATGATAGGTTTGTAGGTACAGGGCATCATCTTCCTTGAATTGGCAAGATTGAGCGTGTCCATAAACATTCATCTCAATGGTAAAGAGGGGAGATAACAGTTAGGCCCAAAACCTAAACCTAAACCTTTTTGTCCTAAGATTGGATAAGTATCTGATGACTACCTTTCCCAGATTTGTCTGGTTGACATAGTTCATGGTTCCCCTCCTTGAGTGTGTTTGGTTTATTTGTTGATCTCAATTTATTGCTTCTTGAGTATGAGTTTTCTATAGTTGTGGAATTTAATATTATAGTTGAAAATAATATTAATTTAATATTTATGCTTTTGAGAGGATAATTAATTAAAGATCAAATATTAAAATATTTGGATTCAATTAATTAATTGTTTGAAATTAGAATTGATTATGTTCCATTAAATGATTAAATATTTAATTGCATGTGTGAATTGTGCTTTAAGTATTTAATTTAATTAATGTGAATTTTTATTAAATGCATGTGCTTTTATTAAGTTGAATGTAATTTGTTTTCAAAAAAAATAACTTGTCTTTAGGAGTCTAAGTTGTGTTGTGCAAAATAAAAGATATTTTTAATTATTAATTAGGATTTTCTTTCAAACTTGAGAATTGGAGTTGCATTAGGAGTTATCTATTGACTCATCTAGGGTTTGCATGAAAGGAGGAGTTGAATCCCTAATCGGGGGAAAGACATTCATTTGGAGTTTACACACACACAAGTTTCAGAGAATTGGAGAGAGAGCTTGATTTTGGTGTTTTGAGATTTCTTGGGTGTTTTTGCATTGCTTGGAATTTGTGAAGATTGTTGTGCATCTGGATTTTATTTGGCATACCTTGTGGATTCAGAGCTGTAGGATTGAGTTCTTCTTCTAAAGGATTTGGGATTTCTTCTTCTCAAAGGCATCCTTTTTACAGTTTCTTGCATTGGATTTGAGGTGGGGTTTGTGAAAATCTCTTTACAAATTTTTTGCATAAATTTTTAGTAATTTTATCATGCCTGGATAGTTTCATTTGATTTATTAGTTCTATTTTGCTTTGTTAGTGATTTTGGGTATCAGAGAACCCATAGATCCATTATTCTATGTTTTTATTCAGACTTGGCATAGTAGGGTTATGCTATCAAATTTTTGTGAGAAAATTCATCCTAAATCTCTTAGAAAATGAAAAATTGAATTGGCTATAGTGTAGACTATTGAACTATTGAATTAAATTAATGGGTTTGTGAGAAAAACCCAATTTGGGTAGAAAATCAACATTTTAGAAAAAAAAGATAGGCTCTGTTAAAAAAAATACAAGCAAAAATACAAGAATATAAGAAGTAAAAAAGAAAACAAGAATATTATTAGCTTTGGATTCCGTTTTCAGAAATATGTTTTCAAAAAAAAAAATGCCCTTTTTTGTTTTAAAATGCATTGAAATTGCTTTTAAAAAAAATTAAAAAAATAATAATATTTTGGTGGGGGCGGGGGCCACCAACTCCCCAACCCCCACGGTGGCCAAGCCACATGACCTACGCAGGGTGGGCCATGTGCAGGCCTGGTACTATGCACGATACCTGTGCACAGTACTAGTACTGCTCACAGGTACCTAAGTCTACTGTGCATAGTCAGGTACGGAGGTGGCAGTGGGGAGTGGGCCCCACTTGGCTTTTCAAAAATTTTATTTTATGTTTTGTTTTTTTAAAAAATCTTTATTTATTTAAAAGTTGTTTTTAATAAAATATGTGGTGTGTGAGTGTTTACACCTTCATGAAATTAAGACAATTAACTACAATTCAATGAAAATACAATGCAAATTTAATCTAAAGAATTGCATTTAACATCTATAACATCTCATGGTTCTCTATCTAAGCTTGGTAAGTAGAGCTCTCAGCCTTATTCTCTACTAGTGACACTCCTAGAATGAGAAATATGATAAAATGCCTAATGATCTAGCTCTCAATTCTCAATTGATACAAAGATTAATTCAAATGCTCATGATATTGCTCTCAAATCTCACTATTTACTCTCAAATACTCAAAATATTGCTCAATTGCTCTTAAATTGCCTATAGTGATGAAGCTTTGCATTTGAATTTTCTAGGATTCTTATGCTCTCAAAATGACTTCTATTTATAGTAAAATCCCAAGGGTAGGGGGTAGAGTGACTTGATCATGATTTAGATTTGGTTGAGTCAAAAACTTTGAAATGTTTTTAAATTGGGGGACAATTTAAATGATTGTCTCAAATGTTTGGACAAATAGACAAATTTGAGCGATTGAGATTCAAAGTTGAAAATGAGTGGTTGAGATTCAACAATTTGGAGTGATCCATGTGTTTTGTGTTCTCAATTCTTATTGGTTGCTCAAATTATGTTGAAAGATATTAGGATTAATTAAATTCCATCAATTAATTAAATTAGCCATGTAAGGGAATAGGTTCAATTTGATTTTTGATTTAAAACTATACAATTAATTGATTAAAATCAATTATATAGTGTATTTGATCCCTTTAAGCTTGTATTTAATTATTTAATGTCATTATTTGATGTTTTCCTTTGATTTGAATGATTTTGTCTAATTTTGATTAATAAATATCCATTTACAATTGATTTGATCCATTTTGATGTAAATTAGAGCATTTGATTGAGATTTTATCAATTTGAATGATTTTAAGACACCTGCCCAGTTTTGAGTGTCTACAAATGCCCCTCTTTGAATTGATGTGTGTAGAGCATTGATTCAAAGAAATTTGTATGTCCTGATTACTGATTTGATTATTTGATTGATACAAAATTGATTTGAAACCTGATTTGAAACTGATTTGATTGATGATACCTGATTTGAAAAATGATACAACATTCCCCACTGATAATAGTTTGAAAATTTTAATGCCCCAAATTCAAGATTGATGCCAATTTGATATTGATGCAGTTTTGATACTCTTATGATGCCCCCTTAGAAATGAAATAGATTGATCTCTTGATAGAAAAATTTGTTATAAAATTGATTAAAATAGATCCAATATGTTTTCATTTCTGGAAAACATTGATGATAATCAAGGTGTCAACAAATGCCCCGGTTTGATAGATATGCAGATATAGGTTGACAGGTCAAAAATTTCCTCAAAATTAGGTCAAATAGCATAAATAGGTTGAAAAACCTAAATTTACTATTCATTTTCACTTTTTACTATCGAGATTTTGCTCTAATCCTTCGAAAGTTGATTGCGATGGTGGTCCCTATTCGAGAGCATTGGTTTGAGAGAGGTCGACGATATCAGAGACCCTTGGAATATAGGCCTCTGATAAGTGACTTTGACCTTGTGCATTTATTGTAATTTTTTTAGCATTTATTGCATAAAAATTTGATTTTCAGTTAAAATTTTGTAAAATGCCACCTAGGAAGTTTTAAATGACACTTAGGAAGATTAAATGCCACATCCACACATTTAAATGATGCCTCCATGCTGTTAAATTCCACCTATGAACTTTCATTTACCGCCTACAAACTAGGGTTTTGCGTCCAATTATATGTAAAACACCACTTGAGAAAACCCTAGATTTTAAATGACGCCTAGTCATGGTTAAATGCCGCTTAGGGTCATAAAATGCCACATAGTAAATGAAATACCATGTGCACATGATAAAGTGATGCCTATGCAAAATGATTCACCACATGTGGTGAAATGCCGCCTCTGCGCAGGCAAATGACACCTAAGGAGTTTTAAAAAATTTGATGCTCAAACTTGATTTTTCATGAGAAATTTGATGTCTTTGGCTGACTGATTGAATCCCCAAGCTAGATAGGTCTGTTGTAGTTAAGAAAACAAGTGATTAGGATATCAGGATAGTCATAACAATGAATGTTTGATTTGTCAATCTGATAGGATAGAAAACTGATAGGGTTGATAACTGATAGGAATTGATTACTGATAGGATTGATTGACTGATTGGATTGATTTGACTGATATGATTGATTACCGATATGATTGATTGATTGATAGGATTGATAACTAATTGACTTAATATAATCCACTAATATAGAATACTGATATGATTCCCTTGATTTGCAAAATAGGCACATTTTCATAAGTTGTATATAAGGACCGTGGCCTCTTGGATTTTAGATTTGGGTCAGGCTGCTAACCTAGCTAGAGTTCCATGTTATTGAGACGTGTGGTTTGAGCTTCCTTCTAGATATTCCTCAGTTTCAGTTGAACTGGGGTCTTTTGATAGTTGTGGTAGAGTGATGGCACTTTGACCATAATACCTTCCACTTGCCATTAGGGGAGATGACTATCACTCTTGAGGATGTTTACAGATTACTCCATATTTTGACTCATGGAGAGAGAGTGTACTATGATTCTATATATGATGACACTATCTAGAGATGCATTTTTGATGATCCTACCATTGGAGATGATACCATCACATGGGCACAATTTTCTTCCTTCCCGACATTGTCAACAGTCTTAGGTGCTCTAATAGGAGGCTTACTACTTCTAGACCAGTAAGGGTGAGCATTCTCCATTGGATGGGGATGGGTTCTAGAGGATTTTCTCGTACATCCTTGGCATCTTGTTTGGGGTTCCTTTGTGTTAGCATAGTTGTATCATGATTTACATGAGGTCATGCATAGATAGAGTGCATCCTTGTTAGTAGGTGCAGTTGTATTACAATTATGGATATGGGAGCATCTTCCCATCACTAGACTGATATCAACATGTACCCGAGCTTGTGGCTATCCTTATGCTTTTCTATATAGTGGCATGGTTGTTCAGCATCATCTGGGAAAACTAGAGTATTGGCATCGCGTGATTGATGATATTGACCAGGTAGTTTGGAGGCCATATTTGTTTTGCCAGGGTTGGTGGGAGGATGATGAGGAGATCCCATACATGTTTGCACCGAGATGGATGATAGGTCTATCACCACTTATGGTTGAGAGATTATTCTTTGGTTGAGTATCTCGATAGTATGGTTGTTATTAGGATATGTCCCAGGGTATGGCATTGTATGCTCAAGTCCAGGCTGAGAGATCATTGTGGGGTCCACAGATTGATTACCAGTTTTCCTGTGATTAGATTGAAATATTAGTATACATCAAATGTGATATGTTAGATCATGTAGCATATGTGGGGATGTCCATTGAGTTCTGAGATTGGTTTGCTCAAAATAGATTTTTTAGATTCGCAGATCCTACAGAGCCAATCCTAGACAGAGATGAGCCATCAGATGATGAGGATGGAGATGATGATGGGGATGGTGATGGTAGACCTAGATGATGGCAAGCTTGCTGAGGATAGAGACCTCCCAGGGGGATAGGTAGAGGATGAGTAGGCCCATAGGTATGAGGTGGTCATATCAGGGGCAGGGATAGAGATGGAAGATAGGTACAACAAGGACAAGGACCTAGATTCATATAGCCTAGAGCTATAGTAGTAGAGGGACAGTAGAGATTTAGACAATAGGTTTGTGTTGATGTCGCTAGACAGGTTCCTGAAGGATAGGTTCCCTTGGTTTAGACACAGTAGGCTCCAGTGATTCAACCTGGACAGATTCTGGCATAGTAGGTGCCTCCTCAGATGCCTAGGTCTCAGGATATGGGCCAGACTTCACATGCTTCTCCTAGCATAGACACTCTGACACAGGATGTGTAGACTTTGTAGACAAGGCTAACAATAGTGGTTGGCCAACTAGATCAGGTGGCTATGATGATGTAGTAGTTTATGACCATGATGGCTCAGAGGCCAAGTGTTTCTATCACCAGTTAGGCTCCTCCTACTTAGGATAGACCAAGTGACAGGGGACTAGATGGATTAGGGATGGGTGATGGAGCGGGTGGCCCTACATGATATTGAGATGCTAGATGATGGATCTTCCTTATTGATTTTCTTTGTATCATGTCATATTATTGATTAGGACTTTGACGTATCATTTTGTTGATAATATTGTATCTTGATATAAAGATTTGATGGATCTTTGATGTTTATGGACACTTATATGATTATGGACTTTCCTTGATTCTCGTGATGTGTTTATATGAGGTTATCTTTCTATGCAGCTCTATATGATGTTTATGATGCATTTACTTTTGATTATGCTATGGATGCAATGTTCTTACATATGATATAGATAGATGAATGCATATGATAATGTAACTTTAATATTTTTTTTCTGATTTTCAATGTATGGATGCAAATGTGTTTTATGATGGAAATATGGATAATGAATGCAACTATGTATTTGATTTTTTGATGTATGCAACTCTTTAAAATGTAATCCTTAACTAAATGTATGCAAATGATTAATGATTAATGAATCTTTTTTTCTTTTCCTCTTCAGATATAAGGATAATGAATAATGAGTAATGCTATGAATGAATGCAAAAAATAATCTCACATTATTGATTGGAACCAAGGATAAAGTATTTAATTGAAACCCCCTTAATGATTGAGCAAGATAATAATGAAACCCCTTTCACTTGGAAAAATATACTACAAACCAATGCACTTAATCTAACATGAAAATGCAATGCAACTAATTGTCACTAGCTTTTTGTGAAAGATCTGCAAATGAGAAATATTTTCATCATTGAGCATTGTAGGACTGGAAAGAAAGTACAACCATCACTAACCATATCATGATGATATGAATACTTCTTTATATCATATTTGGTAACCTCTTAGGAAACTAGTACAACCATCACTAGTTGAATAACCAACTACAGGAGTATGAATACTGGTTTCAATAGATTCATTGTTGCAATTGGATTTTGGTATTAAGATATGGAAGATCTAAATAGCCAAGGTATCCATTTGCATAAAAAAACAAAGGTTAATCCTCCACCTTATATGAAAGTCCTTGATGGTTCTTTGATGAGCATGTCATTAGATGAATTCACATAAGTTGTTGGATCTCTCTCAAGAAAATCACTCAAAGGCAAGAAAATATCATGTCTCCATCATTACCAATCTAGTCGGAACATCATCGATTAGCTAAAAAGACATGATAAAAAGAGATTCAATAAAAATCATCAAAAACTTCAAGTGTTTTGCAATGTATCAAGATTTTCAACAAGAATTTCCAAACATTCTGATCATTTAAGTGATGTCAATTTTTAATCTTGAGTAATAAAGTCAATAAAGGTTCAAGGATCAAGTTATAGGATCAAAATACTTGGTTGTGAACAATGATATCCATCAAAGGTTCAACAAAAATCTCTCTCTTTTGAAGCTCTGATAAGTCCTCTGATGCATGACCGAAAGTAGCACTATTGAATCCACTTGTACCAAAAATCCAATCCTTTCCTGCCCCCAAGTGATAAATGTGATCGTGTGATAAAATTAAGGCAATAGGAAACGTAAAATGCAACAATGTAGCTGAAAGGTTTTATTATGACTATGCACAAATGATGGATGTAATGAAGGTTTACAAGTGAGATGATGGAAATGCAATATGTACACATGCAACTTAGGGAAGACTTAGGGGAAACAAAAGGCACTTGATTACCAAGTTTTCACCTTTTGGGTTTATTGCTCTTTTTCTCTTTTTTTCTTTTTTTGCTACCAAGGCGCCTAATTGCTAGGTTTTCACCAAGGCACTTTTTTATCTTTTATCTTTTATTTTTTGGTTTTTTCTCTTTTTTTCTCTTTTTGATTTTCTCACGTACAAAAGTGATGCTTGAGTCATCGGATACACACTCATTTGATACTCTTTCTTCTTATACTCTCTTATCTAATTAGGTATGAAACCACTTTAGATGAATGCTATTAATGGGCTCTTGTAATTCTTCCCCATCACAATTGGCTAATTTGTAAGTTCCCGTTCCAAAAGAAGAAACAATGATAAAAGGACTAAGCCAATTTGCTTCCCATTTTCCTTTCTTTTCCCTTTTTGCTTAATTTTTAGGGTTCTCCCTTAGCACTAAATCACCCACTTGAAAGAGTCTTGGTTTCATGTGTTTGTTATAGTTCCTTGAAATCCTATTTTGGTAAACTTTCAAATGTTTGTAGGCTTGTGCTTTATTTTCCTCTAATAATTCCAATTGTTGAAGTCAGGAAACCCTATAATACTCATCTATTATTAATCCTTGCAATGATACTATTAGGGACATGATTTCAACCTCCAAAGGTAAAACAACTTTGGCTCCATAAACCAATGAATATGGTGTAGCTCCTATAGGTGTTTGGATGCTAGTTCTATAAGCCCACAAAGCTGGGTTGATTTGTACGTGCCAATCTCTTCCTAATTTGTTCACTGATCTCTTCAAGATTTTAAGGATATTCTTATTAGTAGCCTCGGCTTGTCCATTTCCTTGAGGATAGTAAATGGAAGAAGAGTGATGGGTAGTATGAAAAGTATCACAAAGTTCATCCACATCTTTGTTCTTGAATTGTTTTCCATTGTCTATAAATATGGCATAAGGAATACCATATCTACAAATGATGTGATTAAGGATGAACATAGAGATTTTTTTTCTTGTAGCCATGATCAAAGGAATGACCTCTACCCATTTAGTGAAGTATTTCATAGCCATGATAATGTATTTGTACCCATTGGAGGAAGGTGGATAAATCATGCCAATCAAGTCAAACCCCCATTGATAAAATGGCCAAGGTATAACAAAAGGATGTAATTCTTGAGCCAGTACATGTATCATATCACCATGATATTGACATTTGGTACATATCTTAACAAAGTGACAAGCATCCTTTTCTAAGGTTTTCCAAAAATACCCATGCAAAGGATCTTATTAGCTAAGTTTAAATCGCTTGAATGTGACCCACAAATACCCTCGTGAACCTCATGTAAAGCTGCCTTAGACTCTTATTCCTCTAGACATCTAAGTAAAGTTTCATCAAGACCTTTACGATACACTGTGTCGGAAAGGATAATATAACAAGCTGATTATCTAATGAAGTGTCATTTTTGGGCTCATGATTGGTCTAAGGGTAATACTTGGTCTTTGAGGTATGTGTAGATAGGGCCATACCAAGGTGAGTCATGTCCATTAAGTAAAGTAATAATTTGGGTATCAGGAAGGTCAAATGCCAATTTTTCCAACTCTTCCACCAAGAATTCATACCTTTCATTCTGATTAGGCTTTTGGAGTAATGAAGCCAAGGTAGCCATTGCATTGGCAGCTCTATTCTTTTCTCTTGGAATTTTCTCAAAAGTTATCAATACAAAGTAATTTTTCCAAGCATCAATCATTGTCTTGTAAGGCATTAATTTTTCATCTTTTGTATTGTACTCATCATTAACTTGATTGATCACTAATTGAGAATCACCATACACTTGTAGCTTGGTGATATTCCATTCTAAAGCCATCTTGATACCAATGACTAAAGCTTCATACTCGGCTATGTTGTTGGTACATGGGAATGAGAGCTTGTATGATTTTGGAATAGTATACCCTTGAGGGGTAATCAAAAATATGCTGGCTTTGGAACCTCCTTGTGTGTATGATCCATCAAAGTACAACTTCCATGTTTTAGTTTCTATATTAACAATTGCTGCATCAAGAAACTCCACTTGAATGGGATGTGTAGAAACCAATGGATTTAAAGCTAAGTGATTTGATAGCACTTGTCCTTTAATGGAATTTCTATCCACATATTCAATATCAAACTCACTCAACACCATGACCCATTTTTCTATTCTTCCCGTTAAGGCAATTTTGCTAAGCAAGTATTTCAAAGGGTCAATCTTTGCAATGAGTTTCACTTTGTGCATCAACATGTAGTGTCTCAATGTTTATGAAGCAAAGACAAAAACTAGGCATGCTCTTTCTATGAAAGTGTAATTTAATTCATACTTAATCAATATTTGACTCAAATAGCAAATAACTCTCTCTTTTCCTTGATCATCTTCTTTTTCCAAAAGAACACCTAAAGGCCTCTCGGTTACTGCGTTGTACAAAATAAATGGTTTTCCTTTGATACGAGGCATTAGAATTGGTGGATTGATTAAGTCTTCAACAAAGTAAAAGCCTTGTCACATTCTTCATCCCATGTAAAAATAGTGTCTTTGTGTAGCAATCTAGTGAATGAGTGACACTTTTCAGCTAGTTGAGAAATGAATCTCCTTATTGATTGACGTTTTCCTTGAAGAGACCTCATTTGGATAATGTTTCTATGAATTTCCATGTCCATGATTTCTTGAACCTTTTTGGGATCCACTTCAATGCCTTTTTCTGAAACTATGTATCCTAATAATTTCCCGGATTGAACACCAAAGACACACTTTTTTGGATTGAGCCTTACTTTGAATTGCTCCAAGTGTGTAAATATATTTTCTAGGATTTGTAAATAGTCCCCTCTTTGATGTGACTTAGCCAATATATCATCCACATAATCTTCTAAGAAGGTGTGCATCATATCATGAAAAATAGTAGTCATTGCCCTTTGGTAAGTAGCTCCAGCATTTTGAGGCTGAAAGGCATGACATTCCAACAAAAAGTTCCCCAAGGGCATGTGAACACTATCTTTTCTTGGTCTTTAGGTACAATTTTAATTTGGTTGTATCCACTAAAACCATCCATCAATGAAAACATGGAGTGACTAGCTGTTAAGTCCACTATTGCATCTATACTTCAAAGTGGGAAGTCATCTTTGGGACAACCAAGATTAAGATCTCAAAAGTCTGTACATATGCAAATGGATTTATCATGCTTGGTAACTGGTACAATATTTGATATCCATTTTTCATAAGCAATTTCTCTTATGAACCCCACCCTTAACAATTTCTCCAATTCTTCTTTGACTAGAAGAGCTATATGTGGGTGCATTTTCCTCAATTTCTGCTTGACAGGTTTAACCCCTAGTTTGACATTCAAGTGGTGCATGATAAAGTCTGGATCTAATCCCAACATGTCAACATTAGACCATACAAAATTCACTTGCTTGGATCAGAAGAATTTGATGAAGTTCTTTCTCTCTAAAAGTGTAAGTGAAGTTGCTAGATGTATGAATTTGGGCTCCAATATAGTTCCAATATTGAATTTTTGCGTTGGTTCTCTAAGAATTGGTGATCTTTCTTCCTCATGTGCTGGTAAGGTATCCAACCTCCCTTCCTTTGGTGCCACAATTGGGTTTTCACTGTCGAAAACATCCTTTATTTTTACTTTTTTTTGGTTCTAGTATTGCCACATGGTGGTTTTCACCACTAGAACTCTTCATTTTTTTGCTTTTTATCATTTTTTCTTTTGGATTAAGAGGTTGGACCCCTTCCTTTCTCATCATGTTTGGATTAAACTCATCAGTGGAAGAGGGGTCAACCGCATTTAGGTATTGTGTTATTGCTTGGTCATTGGTAAAGTATAGTAAATCATTTGGTTTGGTTAAGTCCCAATTGTTAATCTCTATTTGAGCATTCAAGGTTCTCATTAGTATCAAAGGATATCAAATAGATTGGTCAGTCACTTATATTGAGTTGGTTGGTAACCTGAAGTAAGATAGAGCAGTCGATAAAGCCTTTACACTGAGCATCACATAGTTTACCGAGCACCAGAGACACCGAGCCTCATAGTATACACCAAGTAGGATATACAGTGTTTACCGATGATCACAGAAAATGGCATAGTAATTTGAAATGGCACATTATTCTATGAAAATGGTTACAATAGATCGTAAAATAGTTTACTAAGATTGAGGAGCATTTATTGTAAAAGATACTCATTAAATGTAATGTTTATCTTATTTGTAATAGTTGATCTAGGTTATTTTTGCACCGTAGATCTTAGGGTTATGATTATCTTTGTAACCTAATTTTTGCTTGAGTGGAAAAATAGAACACTATATATTTTGTATGTTCGCATCATTTATTTGGTTGTTGAACTGATATATATGAATCACGAAGCACTTGAAGCCATTAGCCTAACTTCAAGTTAATCGGTTAACAAAGTAGAACATAGTACATAAGTTATCAGATTGAGCAGAATTAGAGAAGGCTACCAAGAAGATTCAGAGCAGAGATTCATCACAAGTAAGGTGATATTTTATCAGAACATATAGATCTGTTTCAGAAAATTGAGTTTCAACTAGCAGATAATTGCATATTACTTTCTGACATTTGTAATAGAGCTTTGGATAAAATCTCTTAACATAGTAGACTTAACAGTCTTATGTAAATCTCTTAACTGAGTGCACACTTCATTAGTGTTGTCAAAATCCTATAACTAGGTAGATCTAGCTGATCTAATATGTTACTCCTCACAGGGTAAGATCACCAAAAGTGATCAAAACTTGTAGCCTTAATAGGCAAACCTTTTCTATCTACAGTAGTGAAGAATTTGTGGGTGTCATCCCCACCACATTTTTTACCTTGTAACAAGGGTTTCCGCATCACCGAAATACTTGTGTTATGTGATTGTTATTTTGATTTCATGTTGTTTACTTTCACAAGTTAACTAGATGAATGATACATGCAATTAGATTCAAGTTATTTTGGTCGGTTATTACTATTTACTATTTTATATAAGAAAGGCTTACAAGTGAATTTTCAAAGGGCACTGATTCAACCCTCCCCTCTCAGTACCTATCTCTCCTAATTCCAAAAATTGGTATCAGAGCTGATTTCTCTTGTTGAACAATCTAACCACTGAAGGGTAAATATCTAAGTCATGGAGAGATACAAGCTTGACAAGACTATTGAGAATCAGAGGATACAAATACAAATGTTTGTGGAACAGTATAAACAAGCCAAGGAAGAACTGAAGAAATTATTGGTTGAAAGGAAGAACCTTGCAATTTTGCAAAATGAAATTGGTTATCATGAAGAGCCTATTGGTGAAATATTTGATCATATTGGATCAAGTTCTGGAAGCATCTCTGATGGATCTGAAAGCATAATCACTGATCTATCTAAAAAGAATCAACATCTATCTAAACAAGTGAAAGCACTTCAAATCGGTCAAGAATCTCAGATGGTGAGAATGGTGGAAATCATGAACAATGCTAGACAAGTTGAACAAGATTAGAATCTGGCAATTGAAGACCAAAGACTGATGACTGAACAACTCCAAGAAAAAGAAAGTGAAATACAGAGACTCACTGATCGTCACTTCCAAGTATCAAATTAGATAATGACAGTTAATCAAGAATTGAACTGAGTAAATGAAGAATTATCAAGAAGACTTGAAGATGTTGCAATACTTAGAGAAGACAATGAAAAATTGAGAAATGAGATAAAGACACAAAAGAAACATAATGAAATGATGAAGATAGTTGAGGACAGTTCTAAAAAGATTGATGATTTCCTAACTAATCAAAGAAGATTTGGAAGTAAAGCCAGTATAGGCTACATCGGTGAAGGAGAATCATCAAAACAAGCTAAAAAAGTCAACAACAATCAAAGTTAGAAACCTAAAGTTTTGACATGTTATCACTGTGGAAAACCAGGACATACATCTAATGTGTGCAGAAGCAAAGCACAAGGTAAATCTCTTGTCATTCCTAAATTCAATGGATATTGTTATTACTGTGGTAAGTTTGGACATCCAGCTTATGAATGCAGAGCTAAGTAGAATGACATTGCTAATAATAATACTGTGGAGAAAATATGCTATACTTGTAATAAGCATGGACACACTGCAAGGGAGTGCAAGGCAAAAATGAAACAAGTCTGGACACCTAGAGAGAAACCATAATGAAATCCATATCAACCGAAGAGACAAGGTAACTCTTATGTTTGGGATTATAATACATGGACTAATTGTACTGTATGTGGTTGGTATGGGCATATTGCAGCAAATTGTTACAGAAAAGGTCAGACTAGACATTCAAGAAGCTAGAAAAACACTAGAATGGCTTGTATGCACTGTCACAAGGTCGGTCATTTAAGCAAGAACTACAGAGACCGAGCACCAGATGAAAACCATATATTTGAGAGTGGATATACTATTGCAAATATCATGAAGTTAAGGAACACTATGTGGAAGAAGGCATCTAATGAGAATGCTAAGTCAAGTAACACTGTCAGTGAAACCTCATCCACTGGATTGGGTGACATCGGTACCTCCACTTAAGATGACAAAGGTATGTATGGGATTGACATTTTAAATGATCACATTTTACATATAGTTCCTTATACATGATGTACAAATACTAAATATGCATGAATAAAGATGCACTATGGTTTATGTGGTATGGGCTATCAAATGTTATATAGTCGGTAAAAGAAGAAACAAGAGTTGGTTACTTGTTGGTAATCACTATACAAGGTTAACCGACAACAGTACAAATTGATGAAGAAATTCTATGTTAACCAAGCAAAGAAAATTGTAGACATTTCTGAGCTGACAACTATTTCATACTAGAAGTTAGGTCATGCATTTGATGCACGAAAATTTGAGCAGGAATATTGAAAAGTCTATAAATACGCGAAAACAGAGTTCATTGTTACTTTTCAATTTTGAAGAATAGAGATTTTACAGAGAAGTGTTTGAGCTAAAGATTTTCTAGAAAAGATTCAAATCTACTATAGATCAAACTGACAACAATTCTTTGATGATATCGAGTAAGTTCATTTGCCTACCGAACACTGGTTATCTATTGCTTGCCAAAACCCTAGAATTGATTTATGGCATCAACATCATTTGCAAGCAAATTGCAAAACATTGAGGAGGAAGTAGAATTAATTGTTAGAGCTAATTTTGCCGAGGCAAAATTCAAACCTCACCCGAAGGTTGTAGCACAAATGGATGATATGGGTGCATTTTTGAGTATTCCAGATAGGGTTTTGTTAACAAAAGATGTTAGGGCCTACATTCATTGCAAAATTAGAGAAGTAGGTGATTTTGAGACTATTGCTGCTTATCAACAAGTTTGTGGACCAGACGGAAAGTTGAAATCTGAATATAAAAAGATTGAGGAGTCAGGGTTATACTATTTCACATGCTTCCCACAAACATTCAGCACAGATTGGATAAGAATTGTGCTAAGCAGATTTCATGATGGAAAATTTTGGTTAGATAAACCTGTTGAGGTCACAAAGAAGATTATCAGTAGGGTTACTGGGTTCCCTACAACCAACAAAGAAAAAGACTTTCAAATTTCATCTCGTCCTGACGTTGAAAAGAACACTGGAGCTCAATGGGATATGGTAGGGCATTGAAAATCTCAACCATCAAAGACCCAGTGGTAAAATTCATAGCACATGTCATTGGGTACAAGATATTTCAATCTAGCAGACTAAATAGTGTACCCTACAACACCGTGGACATGGCATATAAAATTGTGAAGAAAGATCACCAGGTAGATCTTGCCGAAATTCTACTAAACCAACTTCAAGAGAATATGATGATAATAAGATCAAAGAAGTCCAACACATGTAAGTATGGATCATTGCTTGTTTGTACATTTTTCTATCTACAAAAATATGTACCTAGTATTGGTAAGGTAAACTGGGAATTAGATAAACTGATAACTGCATAAATTGGTGATATGATGAAAAGTTTAGGAAAGAATATGAACATAGAATTTGATGCATATTTCAAAGAATTTAAGACCCGAATGCATCAAAGAAGTAGAATTATGATAGAATTAGTGAATAAATTTGAAAATGACATATGCTTTGTAGTTAGCATAGACCACTCTATGATAAAGGCAGTAGAACCGAGAACAAAATGGCTGGCACCGATTGGATATGAAATGAACTATGATTTCACTTTGAAATCTATTAATGCATTGCTAGCATTACCGATAGACATCACTGCCACTAGGTTTGGCACATATGAGGAAGCTAAGTCACGAATCATTATAGACATAGAGATTGGTAAAATGTCTAGAAGGGTGAAGAAAATGAGGAAAGATCTCACAGCAAGATATGGAAATGCATTAGACTCATCTAAGGAGTCATCGGTTAAAGAAGCAACCGAAGGTTAGTTACAGTTGGCTGACAAGCCCTATGATGGTGAGGAGACTGAGTCAGACAAAGAAAAAGATCCCACACCAGTTCCTCCCACCAATGATGAATAGGAAATGTAGTTACATGAACAAAAAGGTATGAAAAAAGGTCATCAATTGCAGCCTCATCCCCTCTGACGAAAGAAGAAATAAAAGTTAAGAAAATGAGGGCAGCTACACCGACAAGGAAATATGTTAAGAGAAAGACAAGGGTTGTAACTAAGGCAACAAAGAAAAGAAGAAAATTGGTTAGAAGTAAAGAAGATATAGAGGAGACTGAAACTGAAAATGATCCTAATCAATTCAAGATAGTTCGTAACAGGGAAAGTACAATAGAAGAAATAATTGAAGATATAATTGAAAATGGAAATCTTGCAGATCCAGGCATAGGCAAATTTGACAAGATGTCAACTAAGGACAAGACAAAGCTAGAACATGCTATCATCCAGATGATGATTAAATTCAAGAGAGTACCAATGGAATTCGCATGTCAATTACCGAAGGAACTAGATGACAGAATAAATGAGAAATGGGCTATTGCACTAGACATAGAGAAAAGGAAAAGAGAAAGATCATTAGTTCGTGCAGCCTCACACTTTAGCTATGATGTTGTAAGTGAATACTTGACAAAGTACCAGGCAAGATTTCTAGTCAAGAATAGAGCTATGTAGATAATGGATGAGAATGTGGGTGATATGGATGTCACATGTGATTCTCTATGGACATCAATTTTGAAAGTCGAAGAGAAAGCTGAGCAGGAAGCATTCCTAAAACTATCTAAGAAGAGACACAATTCCAAAGGCAAAGGTATTTACATAGATGATGATAAGGGAAAGAAGTTAAAGGACACCGGTATATCAGTTACTGAGGTACTTGATATCATCGAGCAAAAGGAAGAAATAAGAATTTCATAGAATGCATTGGATCATGTAGAGATCCAACTAAAGAAGAAAATTGATGATGATGCACTCATTGAGGACATCACAAATGGTGATCCTGATGATAAGGATGATGAAGATGTGACAATTGCACAAAAAAAAGATGAAGCACTAGACACTGATAGTGTGTTCACATCTCTACCAGGTGAACTTCCTGTACTTGTAGAGGTAGTTGAAATACTTTTACAAGTACAACCCGATGCTTCTCATCCTGAGAAAAATAAAGATACAACTAGAACACACAAACCTAAGCAACCTGCAGATACAAATGAGTCTGCCAAAATAGAGGCATAGTCCATAGAATCAAAGGACCTAGAAGGAAAAAAGTTGACCGAAGTGAACCCCTCTGACACTACAACCGAGACTCCCACACCATCTACCAAGGAGTAGAAGAATGACAATATGGTGTCAATTGGGAAGGATACTCTAAAAAGTAGAGAAAAAGCTATTGTTATTAGTGAGAATAAGTCACCTCTTGCACAAGAGAAGAAGAAGAAGAAAGAAAAAGGGCCGGTCACCATTGATGAAGTCATAATTATACTAGAATGTGACCCGAGAACCCTAAGCCCTGAGGAACTAAGTAAATATGGGGAGCTATGTTCAAGAAAGGTGGTACAAGAAAAGCTAAAGCAAGAACACAAATGAAAAGAAGTGTTAACTAATGTGAGGGATATTCTGCAACAAATAGTACCGGTGACAAATATTGATGAGAATACTCCCATCATAGATCAACTTGCTACACTTGCCAACAAAATCAATGCCCCTGATATAGATGCAGACAAAAGAATAGAAGAAAGGGTAGAATCAAAGATTTAGGACAAATTGGTAGCAAGAATAAGCCAAGAAGTGGCACTTAAAAAGGTAAAATTATCTGAGGTCATTACTAAGGTAAAATCTATCACTCAAATAATTTGTCAATTTTTGATCAAGCTTTGTACTTCAGACACCTTCACTGTAGAAGTCAGTGAAAAGATAAAAGGTTTAGAAGAAGAAATAAAGTTGAGTACACAAGCAGCTATAACTGAGCCAAATGCTTTCTTAAAGCATATTCACCAAGTTCAGGAACTTCGGCAGTTGATAGCAGATCTAATAAAACAAGAAGAACAAATCATTGATCAGGTCACAGAGTTATAAATAGAACTCACTCCATACCTAAAATTTTTTGAAGCACATATTGTCAAAGCTGAACAACTAGTGGCAACACTAGAGATTTCAGTGTTAGATAATATCTTTGACATGCATGCACAAGTCGGTCTTGATCATATTGCTCTTAGCAACTTGAAAGAGGAGTGGGACAACCTCTTGGAGTCTGTAAAGAAAACCCACCAACACATTTTTGATAAGATGTAAGTATACAGTATATCTTTTGTGTTTGGCATTATTATCAAAAAGGGGGAAAACATGTATATGCCAAATAAGTATACTTTGAATGTATATTACATACTACCAGGAGCATACATCGAGGGGGAGTACTTTGTACTTAGAAAATTGTATATGGCAGAGATATAAGGAATATATAAGAACATTTGGTCTATATACATTTGAAGTTTTGATACTAATGCCAAAGGGGGAGATTGTTAATCTCTATTTGAGCATTCAAGGTTGTCATTAGTATCAAAGGATATCAAACAGATCAGTCGGTCACTTATATTGAGTTGGTCGATATCCTGAAGTAAGACAGAGTAGTCGGTAAAGCCTTTACACTGAGCATCACATAGTTTACCGAGCACTAGAGACACTAACACCGACGGACAGTAAACACCGAGCCTCATAGTATACACTGAGTAGGATATATAGTGTTTACCAATGATCACAGAAAATGGCATAGTAATCTAAAATGGCACATTCTTCTATGCAAATAGTTACAACAAATCATAAAAAAGTTTACCAAGATTGAGGAGCATTTATTGTAAAAGATACTCATTAAATGTAATGTTTATCTTATTTGTAATAGTTGATCTAGGTTATTTTTGCACTTTAGATCTTAGGGTTATGATTATCTTTGTAACCTAATTTTTTCTTGAGTGGAAAAATATAACACTATATATTTTGTATGTTCGCATCATTTATTTGGTTATTGAACTAATATATTAGAATCATGGAGCACTTGAAGCCATTAGCCTAACTTCAAGTTAATCAGTTAAAAAAGCAAAACATAGTACATAAGTTATCAGATTGAGAAAAAATAGAGAAGGCTACCAAGCAGATTCAGAGTAGAGATTCATCACAAGTAAGGTGATATTTTATCAGAACATATAGATCTGTTTTAGACAATTGAGTGTCAACTAGTAGATAATTGCATATTACTTTCTGACAATTGTAATAGAGCTTGGGATAAAATCTCTTAACAGAGTAGACTTAACAGTCTTATGTAAATCTCTTAACCAAGTGCACACTTCATTAGTGTTGTCAAAATCCTATAACTAGGTAGATCTAGCTGATCTAATATGTTACTCCTAACAGGGTAAGATCACCAGAAGTGATCAAAACTTGTAGCCTTGATAGACAAACCTTTTCTATCTGTAGTAGTGAAGAATTTGTGGGTGTCATCCCCACCATATTTTTTACCTTCTAACAAGGGTTTCTGCATTACCAAAATACTTGTGTTATGTGATTGTTATTTTGATTAGATGTTGTTTACTTTCACAAGTTAACTAGATGAATGATACATGCAATTAGATTCAAGTTATTTTGGTCGGTTATTACTATTTACTATTTTATATCAAAAAGGCTTACACGTGAATTTTAAAAGGGCATTGATTCACCCCTCCCCTCTCAGTACCTATCTCTCCTAATTCCAACAACAATCAATAAGCTTGGGATGAATTAAGGATAAAGATTCAATTGGAAAATTGTCATTGGCTGGGTTTAAGGACATGACCTCATTAGATGGTTCATACATTGTATTGTTAAGGTGAATAACATGAGCTTGCTCAAGATGTTCCATGGAAGAAGGATCAAAGTCTTCTTAGATTCTTGTGGATTGGATTACATGTGTGTAGCAAGCATCTCTAAATTTTCACTATCTTGAGTTTGTTCTTTAGGAACATTAGCATAAGAATGTATTATGACAACCTCTTTGTCATTGGATGAATCTTTGGATAAAGAATACCACTCATATTCTCAGGAATCATCACTATCAATATCAAACTCTACCATGTTTACTTGTGTATAGAAATCATGCGTGGGGCTAGAACTCTCTCCTTTGTGTTGATAACCTATTCCTGATTTTTCTTCCTTTGATCTCCAAGAAGGTTGATTACCTATTTCTTCTACCTAAGGGTCCTCTTCCCTTATACCCCATTTTTTGCATAATTTTAAACCCCTTTCCATATTGGTCAGTTTGAATATTGATGTTCTGAATTCTTTGCATGGGGTTATTTGAAGTATCACTTTCATCTTTGTAAAGCCATTGTAAAACCTCATTATCTTCTTTCTCAAATGCTGACTTGTCACTTTCACTTACAAAATAAGTGTTGTATTTGTGAGGAAGGTGCTCCTTGTAAGATTTTCCATGTGTTCTTGGAGAAGTAGGTAAATCAAATAGGGAAACATAATATTCCCCTACTTCTTTTGAATTAATTCTACATTTCTTTTTGAACTTGTGCATCATCTCACTCATTTGTTTATATTGGTCTTCTTTGGCTTTGTCTCTCTCCTCTTTGGTGGGTTTAGAAAGTTCCACCTTTGGTGTGGATGCTTTATCAGAATTCTCCTTTGAACTTGGATCCTCATAACTTAATTTTTCTTTTCCCTTAGCCGTTGTAGTTGAGTTAGTTTGAATAGGGTTTGAGGTAGAGGTAACACTTAATGTTAACTTAGGATCATCACCTTTAGTGTCTTAAATGGTAGCCTTTGGAATAATCCCTTCTCTATTATGAGGAATAAATAATTCATGAAGAGGCTTCAATGCATTACAATATTGGAAAGGATTTTAATCCCCTCCAATTGTGATTTCTTCTCCCATGTACGGAAATTTGATACATTGATGGTATGTAGAAGGAACCGCTTGCATCTCATGTATCCATGACCTCCCCAATATGATGTTATAAGTTAACTTCATGTCTAGGAATTGACATTTTGTGTCCCTTTTGATGGGCCCAACTTGAATAGGTAAGATAATCATGCCTTTTGAAGATCTCTCCTCCTCATCATAAGCTTTAATGGTAATTCATTTCTTAGGATCAAAAGAAGATTCAGATAAACCTAAAGACTTGACAAGGCTTAAAGTACAAATATTAAGACCAACTCCCCCATCTATGAGAGCTCTCTTGACCCTATGTCTTTGAATGAGGACTTCTATATGTAGAAGCAAATTTTGAGGATGAGTGATGGACATATCATCTTGGTCTGAAATGAGAGACAATGTGGTGCAATGAGGTGTCCCACCATATTTTAAAACTTTTCTTCCTCCAAGTTAATAGAAACATTAGTCTCCACTAGGGATTTTTCCAAGATCTCCTTGTGATTTGGAGATAATTTTAAAAACTCCAAGATAGAAATTTGAGCCGAAGTCTTTTGTAATTGGTCCACCAAATTATATGGCTTTGCTATTGTAGATGGTTGTTTAGCCAAAATACTTGATTGTGTAGGACCAATAGGTTTAGGATCAACCCCTTGTAGGGTAATCCTTGAATTTTTCCCCCTAGTGATAGCATAAGATGTTTCCTCTTTGGGTTGTTCCTTGATTACAATAGTATTGACAACATGCTCATGTTTGGATAATGTGTTGATAGTGTTATCATAATGATGAGAAAAGTTGACATTATTGTTGCCTTGTTTATTTAAATTGGAAGATTCACCCTTCTCATGGTTATAGAAAGGTTTCTTAAAGGCCATGTGATCTTCATTACTTTGAGGCCCTTCTATATTGATCACAACATTATCAATCAAATCTTGTACCACATTTTTCAACTACAAGCAATCATTTGTAGTATGCCCTCTATTTCTATGGTATTCACAATGACTAGACTCACTCCACCAATTGGGCTTGTTTTGTGGTTCATAGGGTTGAGCTCTAGGTAAATCAATAATCTTATTAGCAATGAGAGTTCTCAATGCCTTCTCAAGGGGTTCACCCAAAGGTGTGAATGTCCTCTTGGGAGATGGTGCCAAGAATTGCTTGGACTTGTTAGCCCCTTGATTGTTCCCAAAGTTATTATTATTGGTACTATTTTTAAAAGGCACTTTGGGATCCTGATTTGCATTATTGACTTGATTAGGTGTTCTTGTGAGAGTAAAAGGAGTGACCTTCAAATTATTAGTGTCAACAACCCCATCATTGACCACACCTTTGTTGTTTTTCTTCAACCCAAACTAGTTATAATTGTTAGAAAGATTCTTATTTTGATTGTTATTGTTGTCGGAGGTATTGTTGTTGTTGTGATTCTTATTATCCTTGTAAAGCTTTAGTTCTCCACTTTTAACCAATACCTCCTCCGTAGTCACTCCATTTTCAATAAGATCTTGAAAAGACTTAGGACATTGTATCCTTAACTGATAGTTCATTTCATTACTCAAGCTATTTATAAAGATATCCATTTTTTCCTTTTCTGGTACACTTTGAGGGTACCTAGCAAATACTGCTCTCCATCTTTGTAAGAAAAGTAGGAATCCTTCTCCATCTCTTTTCCTGGTGTTGCATAAGGTAATCATTGTAACCTCATGCTTGATATTATATGAATAATGTGTTACAAACTTAGAAGCTAGTTCTTCAAAAGTTCGAATGCCAAAAGGTAATTTTGAAAACCATTCCATGGCCATGCCTCCTAAACTTCTAGGAAACAACCTCATTAAATAAGTGGTGTCATGCATGAACTCCAAGCTTAATGCACAAAATTACCTTAAATGATCTTGAGGATTAGATGCTCCTTTGTATTTGTCATACTTAGGAAAGACAACATTACTAGGGAATGGTATCATGATTAAACTCTTGTCAAATGGAAAAGGACATACTGCCTCTATTGAAAAGGGCTTTGGAGCCCCACTTTGCTTTATTATGTCCAATTTCATTTGGAATAACTTAAATTGTTTATTCATAATATCAATCAGATTATCTTCAACTTCCTTTTGATTAAGTTGATTGTCATCATAGTCATGAGGGAGTTTAAGACCTGCTCAGGCTAGGTCTAGAAAATACTTCTCCTTATCTCTTTCTAATGCTTTTTCCATGAGCTTCATGAAGTATGGGCTTTGTATGGCTTCATTAACCTTTTCATCGGTTGCATCATCAACAGTTGGCTCACCATTGCCCTCATTATTATTGTTGTTAATCCCTTGATTGTTAGGGTCTATTCCTCCTCCATTATTGTTATTCAACCTTAGATTGTTTGGGTCAATACCTGCTCCATTTCCAAAAGGAAAAAGCCATGTTAATTTCTACCTCTTGAATGGGTTCTTGTGGTATTCTTGGTGACGTAAATGTGTCACTCAGAAAATGAAGTTCTTCCCTTAGGTAGGTTCCATTTGGTTGCAAGGTTTTATTTATGTAATGAGATCAAGTTAAAACTAGTATGAACATAAATCTCTTGGAAAATAGGCCTTATCTCACTTGCTTGTGATCAAATCCCCACAAAATTTTCAAAAATGTTCTAAACCAGGATTTCTGACTAGGTGGAATATTGGAAGCGATAAAACATCCAAAAGGGTATCCAAATATGAAATCCAATTTTTTTGAAACCCTCAGGAAATATCCACTATTTTCTCTTCTTTTTTTTTGGGCGTCACTTGCCTGTGTGTAGGTGTGACTTGAAACGTTATACGCGGTGATTGGAATTTCCTTAGGCGGCACTCTACAGAGAGCAGGTGACTTTTCACTGTTGATAAGCATCTCTTAAATTTTTCTAGGCATTTCTTCAAATGTCACAGGCATGACTTCATTGTTTATAAGCGTTTCTTGAATAATCACAGGCGTGACTTCACTGTGTATAGGTAGTTTTTCTCTATGTGCAGGTGACACTTTGCAGACTAGGTTGTAATTTCTAAAATTTTTAAAAGTTTTAAGATCAGATCTACAGTATATTCTTGCTTGAAAATAAAATACAAACTCAACACACATGTAAAATTGTACCATATACCTAAAACCACACTAAAAGTGTATGTTCTTGATCATTTTCACAAGTATAAACAAGAATATCTTCCAAGCAATCTACCTAGAGTCAAATTTGGCTTTTAAACACATTTGGCTCTAAAAGGAAGATTACTACTTAATAGGATTTTAATGAACACCTCCGTTCTAGATCATGTCAAATTCTTCTACCCCCTTGCAGGCTTCCCACACACATGAAAATATGATTTGGCACAATCCCGAAGAACTACTCGAGGAAGTGAAGAAAACTTGCACACAACCTAGTCACTCTCTAATTAAGGAAGAGTGTATTTGTTTATAGTGGGCCGGATAGTATCGCGGCTAAAGCAATTGTCTCCCACTTTGGGTCATTCCCTCTCACCATCCTTGTAAGGCAACTCTCAGGAGGCAGGCCCTCTAAAGATCTAATTTATCTAGCATATATAGAAAACAAGAAATTGAACTTAGTTCAACAAGTTTGGGAGTTTTATTCACCTAGAAAGTGAAACTCATATCCTTATTGTTGTTCCTTGTTGCAAACAATTCAAGCAAAAATTGTTCTTTTTCAATCTCTTGACAAGGAGATTCTTATAAACAAAATGTTTGGTTAATTCCTCATCCTTTTCTTTCTACCAAATTGAACTCACACTTTTTCCTTTTTGATCCACTTCATAAAATGGAGAGCCTATGCCTAATGTTTGTTCAATTTGGAAAATAATAAGGTTTTTCCTATTAAGCTAGATCCAAATAAATGCCACAATTTAAGCAATGCAAGCTTGATATGAAAAATGCCTCATTTTGTAGCTAGCAAAGGCTAGGCACTTTTTTGAAGATTTTTAACTTTTTATTTGCTTACTCACCTAGTGGCAATCATTCCCATTTTGGCTCCTCCAACAAATTAGTCAACAAAGTAATACAAAGTGAAGGAAACCAAAAGGAACAAATTGAAGTGCAATTAAGTGTTCTTAATAAGATTTTGCAAAGAAAACTTTAACAACTTAATGCAAATAATTTAATTCAAGTTAGGAAATTTTTGTTTATAGGCATCCAACACTTTAATATAATGCTTATAAAGTTTTTCTTCTAATTCCAAACTAGCTAGAATTGAAGCATTATGTATTTATTTTTGATATTTGATTTGAATTCTCACCTCTTTGCTCTCTTGAGTGACTCTATTCTTTGGTTTCTGCACTTTCTAGTGTCTACTCATTTGCGGGAAAAACACAGATAGAGAGTAAGAAAATAAAATTTAATGATCTGATAGCAAAATTAAGCAAAAAATAGTAGGTGTCATTTATTAGCCAGTAAGCATCACTTGAAAGCTAGTAGGTGTGATTTTAAAAGTAGTAGGCGTCACTTTCCAGTGACTCAAGTGGCTTTTAAAAATGACTAAGTGTAAAGCTTTAACTACTAGGCGTTAAGCTTTGCTGTAAATTGTGTAAGATAAAATATTCAAAGTGGCAAAAGTCAGCTAACACGCATCATTTAAACATTATTAGGCATTAAAAAGAACTATAAATTGCGTAAGATAAAATATTGAAAGCAGCAAAAGTCAGCTAATAGGCATCATTTCTTAGATTGTAGGCGTCACTTTACACTCTCAGGCGTAATACTTTATCTCGCAGGCATCAGAAGAAGAAAAGATAGAATAGAAGGAATCTTGTAGGTGTCAGTTAACTCCTAGGCATAGTCAAAATGCTCATAAGCATCATTAGATTCTTCGTAGGTGGCACTTCTCCTATTTTCTACAAAATTCATGTAAAAGTGAAGCCAAAAACACACAATATTTGATAAAAATGATGGAAAATGAGGCTCAAAGCCCCATGGTGGGCGCCATTTGGGTGTGTGAGTGTTTACACCTTCATGAAATTAAGACAATTGACTACAATTCAATGAAAATACAATGTAAATTTAATCTAAAGAATTGCATTTAACATCTATAACATCTCATGGTTCTCTATCTAAGCTTGGTAAGTAGAGCTCTCAGCCTTATTCTCTACTAGTGACACTCCTAGAATGAGAAATATGATAAAATGCCTAATGATCTAGCTCTCAATTCTCAATTGATACAAAGATTAATTCAAATGCTCATGATATTGCTCTCAAATCTCACTATTTACTCTCAAATGCTCAAAATATTGTTCAATTGCTCTTAAATTGTCTATAGTGATGATGCTTTGCATTTGAATTTTCTAGGATTCTTATGCTCTCAAAATGATTTCTATTTATAGTAAAATCCCAAGGGTAGGGGGTAGAGTGACTTGATCATGATTTAGCTTTGGTTGAGTCAAAAAATTTGAAATGTTTTTAAATGGGAGGACAATTTAAATGATTGTCTCAAATGTTTGGACAAATAGACAAATTTGAGTGATTGAGATTCAACAATTTGGAGTGATCCATGTGTTTTGTGTTCTCAATTCTTATTGGTTGCTCAAATTATGTTGAAAGATATTAGGATTAATTAAATTCCATCAATTAATTAAATTAGCCATGTAAGGGAATAGGTTCAATTTGATTTTTGATTTAAAACTATACAATTAATTGATTAAAATTAATTATATAGTGTATTTGATCCTTTTAAGCTTGTATTTAATTATTAAATATCATTATTTGATGTTTTCCTTTGATTTGAATGATTTTGTCCAATTTGGATTAACAAATGTCCATTTAAAATTGATTTGATCCATTTTGATGTAAATTAGAGCATTTGATTGAGATTTTGTCAATTTGAATGATTTTAAGACACCTGCCTAGTTTTGGGTGTCTACAATATGTTATTTAAAGTTATTATTAAATTTTATTAATATTAATTTTTTTCATATTTTATTTTATAATATGTTAATTAGTGTTTTTAAATATTAATAAATTCTATTTTAAATAAATAAATATATTTAATGTTAAATTGAATTTATTTATTTTTAGTAAATAAGATTTGTGTAATGCTTATTTAACTTGTTTAGGTATTAAAATTATTGATTCAGTATAAATTAATAAAGTTTATTTATTACTTTGAGAAGTAACTTTATTAATTAATATGTTTAATATGAAATGATTGGTATTTAAATTATCTCATAATTTTAGTCTACATTGATTCATTTTAGAGTATATTTGTCAACTCAATTTGGACATAGATTACTCAATAAATTTCAAGGTCAATTATTTAATTTAGATGGACTTTAAAACTAAATTTGGCACATTTATTCGGACGTAGATTAATTAATTAATCTTGAATTAATTACTTAATTTAATCTAGATTAATCCTGTGAGTTGTATAGATAATTTCTTGGATGTGCTTCCTTTTATGTGTGTGTTTGGTCTTTTGCATAATTTTGAAATGCGTGTTTTATCTTGTAACTGGATATGCACATTTGTACATTGAAATTGGCTATTTTTATGCAATGTGACTCTAACTTTCCTAGATGTTGAGTTCTTCTAATTTGTGGGCATTAGATGACCTAGGGAAAGTACAGAGGCTAGGGTTTTGTTTTCTACAGACATGTTTACTACTTATGTTTGGCGTGAGTGTGATGTGTATTATTACCCTATTTGACCATTTAGGCTCATGATGTACTGAATCTTGTAAACACATATCTGTAGTCAATCCTAAACTTTGTGTATGTTTCTAGATGTGGGACTACCTGTTTTCTATTTGTGTTAGATCTAGGAAAGATCTATGAGCCTAGGGTAGTTTACCTAGATATGTAGTAGGGGGTGGCTTGCAATAAGTGTCAAGGCCCACAAGTGGCTGCCAAGATCACTTATTGTAAGTAATTATAATCAAGTGATAACCTAATATAACATTGAGAGACATTAAAATGAACCTAATAAGCTATGATTCCTCACCCATTCTTGAGTGCTAGTACAGACTGAGATGGAGGATGAGATGATACTTGCTGCCTATAGAGGTGTGTGTTTTGGCATAGTTAATGGCTTTGTCTGTACAAGAAGTCATTGATACCGTGTATGGTCACTTGAGTACCGGGATTCAGAGAGATTTCTAGAATGAGACTCAAGGGTTAGACATACATGATGACACCTTTCTATACATAGTCTAGTTATCCTACATGTGTCGGTTGCCTCTAGATTAGTGAGTGTTACCTATCACTATACTTGTTTACCATGAGTTAGAAAGCTTTTAGGATCCCCTTGCCTAATAGTGTGTCTTGATTTAGCTTTGGTTATCTGAGTGGGTCTAATGTTATCTCCTCAGCACGATGGGATAGACCTTTGTGGATCTACATGGACGAGTGGTAGTGATTCTTTACCATTTGAGATTTGAAATCCTAGATCCAGTGCTTGATGGTGCTTCTGCAGTTGGAATTCTTATCATACTTCATTACTATATCTGTTCTTATATTCCTTTATTGTAATTCTAGTATTAGAGTATCGCATGTGATACCTAATCTGGATAATGTAATATTGATGTTAGAGTGATTACTACATACCTTGTGACATGTGTAGTGGATGTGAGCTTATTAGGATTCATGGATGACCATGTGAATTGTAATTATTATGATTTAATTGCTTAATTTAATTTATGGAATATTTTGTTGATGCTTATTAAATGAGTCTTATTAGTAATTAATTCTATGTCATGGGACCCATTAGTTTTGTAACCTATATTGTTGTTGTGTGTTATGTGAGTAAATGGTTATTGCTTCCGCATGAATGTTTATCTTATATGTAAACTTCAGAAAAAAAATTGTTCACCAAACTTAGTATCATGTTCTAGGTTGTTCTCTTTTGGGTTCCCTGGCGGGGTGTTACATTTGGTATCAGAGCAGAGTTTCTACATTAGGTTCCCTAGCGCGACAAACTTAGGTACCTGTGAGCAGTATTGGTACTGTGCACAGGTATTGTGTGCAGTACCAGGCTTGCACACGGCCCACCCTGCACAGGTCATGTGGCTTGGCCACTGTGGGGGTTGGGGAGTTGGTGGCCCCTGCCCCCACCAAATTATTATTATTTTTTTTAAAGCAATTTCAATGCATTTTAAAACAAAAAAGGACATTTAAAAAAAAAAACCATATTTCTAAAAATGGAATCCAAAGCTAATTTAATATTCTTGTTTGCTTTTTGACTTTTTATATTCTTTTCTTTTTGCTTGTGTTTTTTTGTCTTTACTGGTAAATATTTTTTGACTGCCATTTTTTTAACAGAACCTATATTTTTTTTCTAGAATGTTGATTTTCTACCCAAATTGGGTTTTTCTCACAAACCCATTAATTTAATTCAATAGTTCAATAGTCTACACTATAGCCAATTCAATTTTTCATTTTCTAAGAGACTTAAGATGAATTTTCTCACAAAAATTTGACAGCATAACCCTACTGTGCCAAGTCTGAATAAAAACATAGAATAATGGATCTATAGGTTCTCTAATACCCAAAATCACTAACAAAGCAAAATAGAACTAATAAATCAAATGAAACTATTCGGGCATGATAAAATTACTGAAAATTTACTTAGACAAATTGTAAAGAGGTTTTCACAAACCCTACCTCAAATCCAATGCAAAAAACTGTAAAAAGGATGCCTTTGAGAAGAAGAAATCCCAGATCCTTCAGAAGAAGAACTTAATCCTACAGCTCTAAATCCACAAGGTATGCCAAACAAAATGTAGATGCACAACAATCTTCACAAATTTGAAGCAATTTAAAAACACCCAAGAAATCTCAAAACTCCAAAATCAAGCTCTCTCTCCAATTCTCCAAAATCGGCGTGTGTGTAAACTCCAAATGAATGTCTTTCCCCCTATTAGGGATTCAACTCCTCCTTTCATGCAAACCCTAAATGACTCATTAGATAACTCCTAATGCACCTCCAATTCTCAAGTTTGAAAGAAAATCTTAATTAATAATTAAAAATCTCTTTTATTTTGCACAACATAACTTAGACTCCTAAAGACAAGTTGTTATTTTTTTTGAAAACAAATTACATTCAACTTAATAAAAGCACATGCATATAATAAAAATTCACATTAATTAAATTAAATACTCAAAGCACAATTCACACGTGCAATTAAATATTTAATCATTTAATGGAACATAATCAATTCTAATTTCAAACAATTAATTAATTGAATCCAATTATTTTAATATTTGATCTTTAAAAAATTATCCTCACAAAAGCATAAATATTAAATTAATATTATTTTCAACAATAATATTAAATTCCACAACTATAGAAAAATCACATACTCAAGAAGCAATAAATTGAGATCAACAAATAAACCAAACACACTCAAGGAGGGGAACCACAAACTATGTCAATCAGACAAATCTGGGAAAGGTAGTCATTGGATACTTATCCAATCTTAGGACAAAAAGGCTTAGGTTAAGGTTTTGGGCCTGACTGTTACCTCCCCTCTTTACCATTGAGATGAATGTTTATGGACACACTCACTTTTGCTAATTCAAGGAAGACGATGCCCTATACCTGCAAACTTATCATCACAAAACAAAGCATGTACATATAATATATAGTAAACAATGATAGGGTACGGTTGGTCGTGTGGATCTCGATAAGGCAAGTAACTATGCCTCCATCCTCTACCATGCATACACATCAAATAAGTACATACATCTAATCACCATACACATGTAAGTATGGGGTAAGTACATCAATAACCAAATATAACATATAATATCGCATCATAATATCCCATTATCTAATTATGAAATCACATGGAAACACAAAGTTATCATAATCCAAATCATCAACAACCACTAAAATAGTAATATCCACACACATGAAATGTGGCCTAAAAGAGTATGGCACTGAAAATTGAAAGAAAACTATGGGGGTACTACATCACCACTCTTCCACCCTATCTAGCTTTGCCAACACATCTACCTTGTCAACCTCCTCTGTATCCACCACCGTCACCACTATCATCATCATCTAACCTATCATTGATACCTAGATTTGTGAAATGTGGAAATGGGTTCTGAATGAACCACTAGGCATAATCATCAGTCATGCCGACATCAAAAATGTGCTCCCTCATATCCCAGGACAAATGTGGTAGGCCTAGGAGCTCATCACGGGCTATCCTAGAGGCTATTTGAGGACCCTAGAGGGATATCTTTGCCTGAATGCGCACATAAATTGCCAACCCCTGTTGCATGCCCTGTACTCAGCCATACTATCAAAGGACTCTATAGAAACATCAGCACTTAATAATCAATGGTGTACTCCCAATCATCCATCAGGTCATACACAAAAGGAAGATCTACTGCATCCTCATCCCATGGCTCACATCCAAGATATGGCATCCATGTCACCTGATCTAGATCATCAATAATGTGTCACCAATAGTCAAGTTTTCCCAGATGAGCCTGGATAACCATGCCCTTGTAAATGAATGAAAATGACCACCCAAGATCTCTTCGTTATACTATTATGTGACGTGTGAAAGGGAGATGTTCCCATGTCCATAACTGTAGTAATAATGCACCAACAGATAATGCAAAACCTACCTATATACAACATCATGTTACTGATGATATAGCTGCACAAATACATGTGAACCCCAATCAAATCTCTAAGGATGACTGATCACATCCTCTAGAATTTGACCCTAACCAACTGCAAAACTGTGACCCTGTCAGTTAGGAAGAAAGAAACCACTGACCACTACTCCAAGTACTGTGGGAAGAACATGGAAAGAGGTGAACTGCACCCATAGGATTCTCTCATCTCTAATGGTGGCATGACCAAATAGTCATCTACACATGATCTCTCCATGCGTGAGAATGCAAAGAAGCTGGTACACATCCTCCGGAGTGATAGTCATCTCCCCTAGTGGCAAGTGGAAGGTATTATGGTTAGAGTGCCATCTCTCTTTCATAGCTGTAAGTAATCCTTGATTCACTCAGAATTGAGGTATAGCAAGTAAAAATGAGAGAGTGCATTTCCCTATCAGTCGATGCTCCTATCTAGTCAGATCATCTATCATCTCCAAAGGCCAAGGATATAACCCTCAAATAGCTAACTTCCGAAGGGGAGCGTGTGGAAGCAAGTTAACACTACATTAGTAATCAAATTATTAAATGTTGAATCATCACAAGTTAATTGACATCCTAAACCTATCAAACCATCATCAATTTTCCTAATTCTACTCAGAGAGGAAAAAAAATTCATCATCAAAATCAACCAACCAATTAGGATTGACAATTAAAATTCATCATCACATGATCAGAACTGACACCAAACAACTTTTTTCATCACATGACTCATCAATCAAGCCGATTGACAAATCAACATAATCAATCAAGCATGACAACTAACTGAAAGAGCTAAAAATTTCAAAAAAGGGTGTACGCATTATTTCATAGCTTGTACACGCTAAAAGGAAAATGCACCATTAAATTATTTGAATGCACTATTAAAACTATCAAACGCACAAAAACAAGGTGTACACACTGCATAATTTTAAATGCGCTACATGAAACATGTGCATGAGCTACAAGAAGTTTCATTCAGGCAGATCTAATCATACGCGCTACAGGAAATCTAAAATGTGAAATTCTAATCTAGGGTTTATACTTGTACACGCTACTAAATAGCTTGTATGCACTACTAAAAACCGCAGATGCGCTTAAACTATTTTATACGCACTATTAAAATTATTGTACGTGCTATTTCATCTAAATTTGGAAAAAAATATAGTTTTTCCTAGAAAATCCAAAAATTTCAAAATTAAATGCATGAAATTGACAAAAGAGGTTTCTAGGGGTACTCGACGGAGTTCTATAATCCAACAGATGCTAATATCGTCAGTTGCACTTGAATCTATGCTCCTTATAAGACACCACCATTGTCGAAGCTTAGAGAGGTCAGAGTGAAAAGTCAAATTGAGAGGTGAAAATGAATAGTAAAATTAACTTTTTACCCCTATATATAGCCATTTGACCTAAAAAGGAGCCCTTTTTAGCAAAAAATTGACCCAAGATCAAAATTGAACACCAAATCAGCCAAATTACAGGCATTTGTCATTAGATCATCATAAAAATAATATTGGAAATGAAATCAAAATTAATGCAAAATTGAAAATATTTAACGAAATTGATAAAAAATGAAAAATTCTTCACCACAATCAAATTTCATTTCATTTCTGAGGGGGCATACACTCAAATCATCATTGACACAATCAAATCAGTGGCACAATCTTTCAACATAAAAATATTCAAATTCATCAGTGGGGCATTGAAATTAGTGAATTAGGTCAAATCAAGCATCATATCGAGGATCCATCATCAAAACGACCATCAAGAGTATCAATCAATCATGATTTTATCAGGGAATCTACATCTATCATTGGAATCAAATAAGAAATCAAGAATCTGCATCAGGACATCAGGCATTCTTTGAACTAATGTGCTTCACACATTGATTCAAAGAGGGGCATTTGTAGACACCTAAACATTGTCAAGATCAAACCAAGTGAGTAATCAAAGCAAAATCAAAGAATTAATTATAATCAAGCCAAATATCCAATATTAATTAAAATCAAAAGCCAAAAGAATTAAACAAATTAAAATAATCAATTAATTATACAATTAATCTAATTAATTGTATAGTTTAATTAAAATCAAATTGACCCTTTCAAGGGGTACACATGGCTAAAGAAATAAATTAAATTAAATTAATTAATTTCTAATTTCTCTCACCCACCACATGGGAGGAAATTATCTCAACCAATAGGAATTAAGAATTGGAATCACATGGATTAAGCCAAAATTGAATCTCAATCACTCATAAGGTGAGAGCATCTTGACCACTCATTTTGTCTCATTGTCCCAAGCTTTGAGGACAAAATATTTAAATTGTGCCCATATTTGAAACCATGGACCTAACCTTAATTCAACCATGATCAAATTAACTCCACCCCCTATGCTTGCTAAAATTTATAAATACGGGGCTAAAATTAGAAGAAAAAGACCCACACATCTGAGAATTGCATCCAAGTTATTGTAAATTTGAACAAGAAAGACATTTTAGGCATAATTAAGCATAGTTTTTTTTGAAATAGGCTTGAACTGTATAATCATTTATCATTTTCTCATTTTAGGATTGTCACTAATGGAAGCTTGCCAAGAGCTTATCATTAATATTCTTAATTAGATAGGATGTTTATTGACTTTATTTGCATTAAATAGCTTACTAATTGTTAAATTTTAGCTTATTTTGATCAAATATTGTCAAACTAATTCTATAAAGGTACTTCTAGTACAAAGTTCTAAGGCCTTAAAATTTCTTTGTCATTTAGTTTCAAGGCTCTTGTTCTTGAGGGGGACTCAAAATTAGTTATTGATGCTGCTCAAGGCATAGCCAAAGTCAACTAGTACTTTGAGGGTGTGATGGATTATAGAAAAATGCCTTTTCTTGGCCTTTATTATTTTTCTTTTTGCCGCACCTATAAGGAAGACAATGCAGTGGCTGATGCATTAGTTTCTCATTGAATATGACTTACTAGTTTTTGATGTTGGAGAGACCTTGGGGATCTTCCATCTAATGTGAAGTGTCTCCTTGAGGGAGAAAGTAAACATTAACTCTTACTATGGATGTTAATGTTGTCACAAAATATTTGCACTCGAAATACTTAAGTGTGATACTAAAAAATATCGTAAAACATGGAATGATCTTCAGGCCTGTGGGTATGCCTATGGTGAAGATCCATCTTCAAAGAAGGCCAAAATCCTCTCAGCATTCACCTAAAACTATTTTTTGAACAAGCAAAAGGGTAATAAGGAAGTTGTTGTGAATGTAAATAAAACTATAAAAGGCGATGCACCAAATATTTAATACATTTGTTGTTATATGGAGCCTAATCAGACTAAGAGGTTAAATTTTCCCCACTTTTATCAACATAGTTTCCCTCCAAATCATTGAACGGGGGTTCAGGAATAGCACTCCTTGCAAGGTCCATGAGCACCGCCCCTGGTGCGTATGGGGTTGAGGGGCAACACCTCCGCGGGGGTTTTTGGGGGTAGCACCCCTGAAAGCTCAAATAAATTTTATAATTTTATGAAGGCACAAAGAGTAAATTTTTCTATTGGTTGACATATTCTAACCCTAATTTGTAATTGACATAAGTCATGATAAAATGGCTTAGGGTTAGGGTTTTCATATGAGAACTTGGTAGCATTTTGCAATGACATTGAGTTGCAAGGGATTGTTGATTGTAATCGGTTGAAATTTCTAGATAATAATATTGGACTCTCTATTTGGTGGACATAGCCCAAGATTGGGTGAACCTCATTAAATTCTTTGTGTCTTATTTCTACGTGCATTTGTTTATCTATTTTATTGATTGAATCTGTATTTTAATTGTTAGATATATGTCTTCTAATCCTAATAACCTTCAAAATCCCTTAGCAATTGATAAATTACAACAATCTTGAACAAAAGACTATATGTTCACAACCCAAACTCAAATGCCAGATTAATATGAAGGTTTGAGCTTCAATCTCTCAAAAAGGGAAAGTAAATATTTAACAATTTAAATTACTGAAACATCAATAATATAACATGCTATTTGAATCAATGAAATTAACATGCAACAAGAAATTAATACTTGAATGAGATAATCAAAGGGTTTGCAAAACCTCAAAAATTGAGTCTAACTCAAAAACCCGACATTGATAATACACTGATAGGAGAAGGAACAATCTACTCTCTATTCAGAATCAAAGGAATGAATGCTACTAAAAAATCCAAAAATAAGTGAGGTTCATACAAAGATTCCTGAATTTGTAGAAGCAAAATAAGGCAAGGAAAAAAGAACTACTAAAAATAACACAAGGAAAAGACCTTATAGGAAGGTCAAAACCCCAAAAAAGAAGTGAACTGAACTGAAACTACACTCAAACTGAACTGGAACTGCACTCTCCTCCAAATGCCAAAAATATCCCCATGGTTGATTTTGAGCAAATATCATGCATGAAGAAAGGTGAAATTAAAAATTTTTTCTCTAGAAAGGGCTCAAATCCACCTTCAATCATGCATGCATGATGTAAGTATTGGAGTAAATGGTTCTTTTCCATTTTAATCTTCACTTAAGTTTGCTTAGGTGAACTTATTTATTAGGAGGATATTATTTAGGTGGATATTATAGAGTCCCACTTGGACTCTAACTACTCCTATGATATGGTTGAGTCCAATTTGGACTCTAACTCTTCTAGAGGATATTGTTGAGTTCTATGAAGACTCTACTTCCTCCAAGTTGAGACACTTGTCTCAACCTTGTCCATGCTTCCTATCAAATCTTTCTTATATAAACAAGCTACCTTGATTGTAATTGGCATATTGAAAATATTGGGATATTGGATATTGAAGATTTCTCTTGATGCTATTATGTCTTTGAGAACTAACATCAAGTTTATCTAGTATTGATATTCTGTCCATTTTATTTGCAGTTGTTTGATCTAACTCTTTTATTTAATTCTAGTTTAAATTTATTTTCTCAGATTCTAACATGGTATCAAAGCTTGTTTTGGAAGATTAGATTATTTAGAGATCTCATAAAATCTTGTTGTGTTGTCTCTTGCATTTTGCATGACCTAGCGAACCAACAAATGTTTATGAAGATCTAGTAATGCTTATTTAATATATATGTTTTTTTTTGGATCTTGGTGATTACAACATTATGGAAGTATTTATGGTTGTTCCATTGTGTTTAAGAGGCTCAAAAACCCCCATTTCCATATAAGGATCGCGCATATCTGACACTGGAGGTTTTGCATGCTATTTTTTTCCTTGTTGGAGGTGTTTTTAATACTGTGGCCACATTTTCTGCAAGTGATAAAGAAAATCACTTTCTGGTTTCTCTTCATCTCATTAAAAATATATTTGGGTATCAGTTAGTTTTTTTCATAAAACCAATAAATCATATGATAAGATTACATTAGAATGCTTCAGTTAGATCCCTCACCATTTAAGTTTTTAGTTTTTCACCTAATCTTCAAATGATTCGTTCTTAGTCATACAAAGGTATCTTTTAGTACAATATTTTTTGAAAAGGGGTAGAATTTCATCCTTTTTGCATTGGTGTAATCTTTTTCTTCTAAAAAATTCCCATTTTTCCAAATTTAATTTTTTCAAAAAATCTAAAGGGTGGTCCATGTTTTTTGAACTTCAAACCACTATAACTTTCACATATGATCTCAAATCGAGGTCATTCTTTTTTTGAAAGTGGATTTGTTTTTGTGCACAATAGATTAGTATTGGTTTGATGTTCTTTATCTGAGATTTTATTTTTACCATCAGTATTTGGGTCCATTTCTTGGACATTGTAAAACTCTAGAAAATAACTCCAGAATTGTAAATGCACTAATTATAAAGTGTGAACTTTTAGTATTTAAGGAGTGATTTCTGATCTACTAAAAAGGGGGGGTGGTCTCATGTGGTCTCTGTGTGTGTGATTTTTATCTCTTCTTTTTCACACAATAGTCTTACTTTCTACATTAAAATGGATCAAACAATAGCACCATTACTCACACCCTATAACTACCATGAGTGGAATTCAAAAATGGCAATCCATCTTAAGAAGTTAGAGTTGTTTAGAGTATCTATGGGACTTGAAACTGAACCACTACTGCTTGTAGAAAAACCAAAGTGGTTTAACAAATGTGATGAAGTACATGGTACTCTATGCATGTCTGTACCTCCTGATCTTCTTTTTTATGTTGAATCCTCTACAACTCCAAATGATGTGTGGACAACATTAAAAAGGTTTTTTTGTAAAAAAGATGAATTAAGGGAACACTAATTGGACAATGAGATAATAGGGTTAAATCCATGTAATTTTGATACAATTCATGTCATCAAAAAACTAAAGGCTATAAGATTACAATTAAAAGCGTGTGGGATAGACAAGAAAGATTCACAATTGATTCTTAGCATTCTTTCCAAACTTGGTCCAAACTATTCATTTTTTCATTTCTACATTCTATGCCACTAAAAGTTCCTTAGGAACTAGTTATAAAATGCCTTCTGTTGATGAGTTTGCAAATGAACTCACAAAATAGCAAGACAAGTTGATTCATATGGGCATAATTAAGCCCTCTAAATATCATGTGTTGGCTACAAATTAGGGCACAAGAGATCAAAAAGGGCCTTCCAAGAAAGAAAGGAAACAAAAGAACCAAGGAGAAAAGAAGCAAGAACATAAATTGGCTGCCCCAAATGCACCAAATGATGCATCTTCTTCAAAAGGTGATAATCCCAAGAAGGAGAAAAATACACGTTCCTGTTGTAAGAAAATTGGCCATGATGAACACAAATGTCTAAAGAAGAAAATTGATCACTTCTCTCATTTTCTTGAGAAAAAAAACATCAAGGTGCTTGATTATGTCAAATCAAGTTAATCACAAGAATGTTCAAAGGAGACAAGTAGAGGGAAAGGAAAGGGTAAAGTTCTAGTTTTTATTTCATAAGCAAATTCTTGGATTATTGATTTGGGTACTTTGCACCACATGGCTTCATCAAAAGGAACTTTTTCCTCATTGGAGTCATGTTCTATGCCATCTATTCTTTTGGGTGACGACACTCCTAGTGAAGTGCATGGGAGAGGGTTTTTTGATGAGATGAGGGAGCATTTCATGATGTCTTTTTTGTTGGACATATTTATCAATTAATATCCTATCTATCTATTAGATCACTCAGATAGGATTTGGCAAGTGGGTTGAGTTTACTCCAGAAACAATGGTAATTAGTGAGATGCATAATGAGTGTACAATTATAGTGAGAAAGGAAGATCATTAGTGAAAACTGTATCACTTTTATCACTTTGTTCCCGATTCTCCTTCACATACATTTCTCACTAACTCAGATGAGGTGAGTCATTTGTGGCATCAACGGTTTGGCCACTTGAAATACCACTTCTTATAGAAACTCAATCAACATGACATGGTTACAAGGTTGCCTTATATTCAATTTTATGATGGATTTTTTCATGGATGCATTCTTGGAAAGCATCCTAAAGAAAAAAATGATAAAGGCAAAGCATGGAGAGCCACACAACTTTTAGAGCTAGTAAAAAATGATTTGGCAAGTCCATTTCCGCATCCTTCTTTTAACAGAGCCAAATATGTGTTGAAATTCATTGATGATCTTTCATGGTATAAATTTTCATATTTTCTAAAACAAAAGTATGATTTCTTTTAGTATTTTTAGGATTTCAAATCTTTTGCATAGAAATAATCAAGGAAAACCATCAAAGTTCTACACATTGATAATGGGGAGAATATGTCAACCAAAGGTTTGAATAATTCTATATCTCAGAAGGCATTGATCTTCAACACATAGTTCCATACACTCCACAACAAAATGTAGTTTCAAAACAAAAGAATTGGTCCTTGAAGGAAATGGATAACTATATGATGCACTCCAAATCATTGGCACCTCATTATTGGGAAGTGGCCATAAAATGTGCATGTTATGTCTAGAATAGGGTTCCTTATTTATATGTGAAGGGAGTAACTCCTTTTTAAGTTTGGATTGGTCAAAAACCCAAAGTCAAACACTTTTGAATGTTTGGGTCTCCAACATGGTTCCATATTCCATTAGAGAAATGCAAGGCTATGGCTCCATAGAGCAGACCTATATTTTTTGGGTATCCAGATGGTGTCAAAGGCCACAGGCTTCTCCATCCTACCACACATGAGACTTTAATTGAGAGGAGTGATCATTTTGAGGAGGATACCTCCATTTATTCTTCTACCACTTCTTCACCCTTCATTCCTATGGAGATATTGTGTCTACATGATGATAGTTCTTCCAAGGATTTTAATCCTCCTAATCCTACTAAGGAGTCTTCTTCTTCCACTTTAGATGATGATGACAATGAGAAACCATCTTTCTCATCTCTTAGTAATTATTTTGAGGGTGATGTTTCTACTTTAGATTATCCACATTCTCCAACTACTGGGCCTCTTTGGACCTGTCAGACATTGGAGTCAGTAGGTGATTGGGTTGGTGATCCTTTAGATGAGAGAAGAACAAGGTCACAATTTGAGAAAAATCCACACCTCTTCATTGCTACAACTTATGATCCACAATACTTTTAGGAATCTTCTAATGTCCCTAAGTGGGATGATTCTATTCAATATGAGTTCAGATCCTTAAAAAGGAACTATACTTGGGATTTAGTCCCTCTTCCTAGGGGAAGGAAACTTGTTGGATGCAAGTGGATCTATCAAACAATTCTTTTTTATAGATGGGTTGGTTGATAATTATAAGGCTCACCTGGTCACAAAAGGATTCTCCCAAGTTCTTGGGATTGACTACTCTAAGATCTTTGCACTAGCTGCCAAGATGAATTCCATCTGACTTGTCATTTCCATTGCAATAGCTCATAGATGGGAAGTTCATTAGATGGATGTGAATAATTATTTTCTTCACGGTGACCTTTAGGAGGAGATATATATTGAGTATCCACTGGGGTTCATTCGGGATTCTTCACTTGTTTTCCATCTTTGAAAGTATCTTTGTGGCCTTAAACAATCCCCTCGATCTTGGTATGCCAATATAAACTCCTTCCTTATATCAATTGGGTTCACATAGTTCCATTATGATCTGAACATCTACATTTTGAAGCAAGATAATACTCTCACTTTCCTTGTTCTCTATGTTTATGAATTTTTGATCATAGGAACTCACTTATCCCACATCATGGCAGTGAAAATTGCCTTCATGATCAATTCTTGATGTATGAATTAGGCCTTCTCCACTACTTATTAGGGATTGAGATCACTCAGTCACCTTTTGGTATCTTCATTAGACAGCCTAAGTACACTCTTGATATGCTCTCTAGATTTCACATGGATGACTGCAAGTCTTCACTGACTCCATTTCTGTTAGGATTCAAACTTGAGGCTTCTTGTTCTTCACCCTTGGTTGATGCTACCTTGTATCATCAATTAATTGGAAGCTCATATATTTAACTCACACAAGACTTGATATTTCATATGTTGTGGGCATAGTCTCTAGATTCATGCAATAGCCACATGAGCTACATTGGAAAGTAGCTAAGAAGATTCTTCATTACAATTAGGGTACCCATAGTTATGGGATTTATTATGCAGCGGGAGTGGATAGTGGCTTGGTGGGATACAAAAATTGAGTTTGGGTAGGTGATTCTTAGGATCATATGTCTACTTTAGGGTATCACTTCTCTCTTGGTTGAGGTTCAATTTCTTGGTCACTATTGCTCATTCATCCATTGAGGCTAAGTATCGAAGATCAGTTAATGTCTCTATCAAGGTTATTTGGCTTCAAAACATCCTCACTAAGTTTAGAATTCCTTTCCAAAATCTAACTGTCATCTTTTGCAACAACTAGAGTGCCATTCATATTTCTTTCAATTTGGTCCATCATCAGCAAACCAAGCACATTGAGATTCATAGGCACTACATTTGGGAGTTGATTCATGAGAAGGTCCTTGATCTTCAATATTTTCAGACATCTGATTAGCTTGCAGAGATCTTCATGACAATATTCACTAAGAGAAAGTTTATTCACTTACGTTCTTTTCTTGGGGTGTGACATGTGTCTCCTTCTACTGGAGTCTTTTAGTTTCATATTTTCTCTCTTTTGGAGAGGAATTTTATCCCATTGTATTTTTTCCCTTTCATCTACTTATGAGAGGTTGCATTGTAGTTGTACATGGGTACCTAACATGGCCTTGTTGCAAGAACCCATAATCTATGTACATAATGTTGGAAACAATTGTCTGAAGGAAATTGCTACTCAATTATGTATTGTCTTTGATGTCACACTATGTCATAGTCCGCAGCAATCAGCTTCTACCGAGCTCAGTCAGTCTACCAGACAGGAATATTTAGTGTTTACCGAGTTCACTCAGTTGCCGAAGAAAAGATAGTGTTTACCGAGTTCACTCGGTTGCCAAAGAAAATTTAGTGTTTACCGAGTTCACTCGGTTGCCAAAGAAAATTTAGTGTTTATCGAGTTCACTCGGTTGCCAAAGAAAAGATAGTGTTTACCGAGTTCAGTCGGTTATCAAAGGTAAAGAATTGTCGGTGTTTACCGAGTTCCCTCGGTCACCGAAAGATTATAGAAAGATATGGTCACCGAGCACTGTCGGCCCTTGAAGGATTTTTGCAAATAGAGTTTACTTAATTCAGCCGACTGTTATACTAAATAATGTCGATTTGACTAATCCAAAATCATATAAATAAAAGGTCAAAAGTGAAAAGTAAATAACAATATAGCAGAAGATTTACAGAAGAAAAGAAGGAAAGGTATATGCGAACTTGTGAAGGATGTTCAGATATCCTTGAGGAGCATCAGAGATTTATTTGATCAGAAAGGATCAGAATTATGCAGAACAGAGATCTGTAATCAGCAAGACAGTTGCATTATTATACAGGTCACTTTTTCATTGTTACCTTCTTATCATTGTAACAGTGAATTCTAAATCTCTTAACCGAGTTGGTTTAACAGCCATAATATAAATCCTCTAACAAGGTGACAATTCCATTGAATTGTTTTCAAGACCTCTTACCAGGCCACTCCTAGCAGGGTGTTTTAAATCCTCTAACAAGGTCACACCTAACAGTGTGTTTTGTAACCTTTTACTGGGTTGGCTTCTAACCGGGCATCACTTCAGAAAAGTGAAAATCAGTATCTAGATACATTGGTGGTTTTTCCCATATTGGGTTTCCACGTTAAATCTTGTGTCTCTTGTGTTCTTAATTGCTTTCACAATCATATACATGTTTTGATGAATATCTAAAGATAATATTGATAATACTTTCTGCATCTTCAAAGTTACTGCAATCTATTTACCGAGTGCTAAAACAGATAACAGTGTTAAGATATCCTAAGGGATCTGCAAAGAATTAAGAATCAAAATTTATGGTTGTCTGATTCACCCCCCCCCTCTCAGTCACTTCATCCATATTCCATCAATTGGTATCAGAGCTTTTGGTGCTTGCAGGAAAGGTTTCAAAGACCTAAGCTAAAGATCAGGATGTCTTACAAGAGGGAAATTCCAAAGCTTAACAGAGATAACTTTTCAGCATGGCAAGGTCTCATGCGACTTCATCTGGCTTCCATTGGTGATTCAGGATGCAAATACATTGATGAAGAATACACAATTCCTAATGGCGCATTAACTGTAGAAGACATTGCAGATAAAAAGACTCACAACACCATGATGATAGACATTGCATCTGCTCTCAGCTATGAAGAATTTGATGATATTAAAGACTGCACTACTGCATATGAAATGTGGGTGGCACTGAAGAAAATATATGGTGGTGATGCAAATGTGAAGAGAGCCAAAGCAGAAAGCCTAAGAGGACAGTTTGACAAGATGAATATGAAGGAAGATGAAAACATCGCAAAATATGTTGAAAGAATCAAAGCAAGTGTAAGTGCAATCAAAGCTTCTGGAGGAACAATCTCAGATGAGACTGTTATAAGTAAGGTACTCAGAACACTACTCCCTATCTATGCAATAAGAGTATCAGCTATTCAAGAAAGAAGATGTGAAACAAACCACAGTATAACCTTGGATGCTTTAGTTGGAAGATTGACAGCTTTTGAATTAGACAACTATGACAACTATGTTCCTAGTTCCAAAAATATTGAATCAGCATTTGAGGCCAAGGTTTCACTAAAGAAGAACAAGAAAATTAAAGAAGTTCAGACAGACAGTGAAGAGGAATCAGAAGAAAGTTCTGATAGTGATCTTGAAATTGTAGAAGCATTACTTGCAAAGAAGTACTCCAGAGGGAAAGGTAAATATAAAGGTAAAACTCCTTTAATCTATTTTTCATGCGAAGAAATTGGACATATTGCAACTAGGTGCCCAAACAAGCAAGTCAAGGAAGAAAAGAGAAGTCACAAGTACTATGGCAAAAAGAATTTCAAATCATACAAGGATAAAGGTAAGAAATCATGTTTTATGGCTAAAGATTCTGATGATAGTGAAGAAGAAATTGTCTTTATTGCTATAAAAGATGAATCTGATGATGATGAAGATAAGATAGCACTTATTTCTCATATAAGCAAAGATGATATATGGATAATAGACAGCGGATGTTCACACCACATGACTGGTGATAAGACAAAATTTGAATATCTAGAAGACTGTGACAATGGTAATGTAAGATTTGGAAACAATGAACCTTGTTGTATAAAAGGAAAAGGAAGAATCTCATCAACCAAAGAACTCATATGTGATAATGCTTACTGGGTTGAAGGACTAAAACATAATCTTCTAAGTGTAGCATAGCTAATCAACACTGGTTTCAAGGTTGAATTCATGAATGGTCAAGCAAGACTGCTGGATGGAAAAGGAAAACTCATTGGATCAGGCAAACAAACAAAAGGTAACCTATTTTATCTTGATCTCAATGAATATTCATGCCTTATTGCTCAAATAGAAGAAAGTTGGCTATGGCACAAAAGGTTATGTCATGTGAATTTTGATAACATGATAAAAATAAGCAAATTCAAGAAGGTTAGAGGCATTCCTACTTTGAAGAAACCTGACACTGGTCTATGTAAGAATTGTCAGATTGGCAAAATGAGTAAAACTAGTTTCAAAAGTAAGAACTATCAGTCTAAAGAAATTCTGGAAATTGTGCATACTGATTTATGTGGACCTATTGGAATACAAAGCTATACTGGAGATAAATTCTTTATTCTTTTCGTTGATGATTATTCTAGAATGATGACTGTTATGTATTTAAGAGAAAAATCAGAGGCATTTGAAAAGTTCAAATGGTACTTAGCAAGAGTAGAAAAAGAAACAGGGAAAAGATTGAAATGCTTAAGATCAGACAGAGGTGGTGAATTCATCTCCCATGATTTTAACAACTTCTGCATTGAAAGAGGAATCAAAAGACAGGTATCAGCTCCTAGAACTCCTGAGCAGAATGGAATAGCAGAAAGAAGAAACAGATCTATTATGGATTGTGCAAGGACTCTAATGATAGAAAAGAACATCGCTATAAAGTACTGGAAGGAAGCTATCAGCACTACAGTTCATACCTTGAACTGAGTACAACTGAAGAAAGACACATTCAAAACTCCTTATGAATTATGGTATGGCTATAAACCTAATGTAAGTTATATGAAAATATTTGGTAGCAAGTGTTATATCTTAAAAGAATCCAGAAGAAATAAATTTGCTGTGAAAAGTGATGAAGGAATATTCCTAGGATATTCTAGCAAAAGCAAGGCATACAAATGTCTGAACTTATCTACTCACAAAGTCATAGAAAGTATACATGTAAAATTTGATGAGTTTGCAGAAAAGACTGAGGAAGAAAGCAAAAGGGAACCTGAGAACTACAGAAGATTCGTTTACATTGAACCTGAAACATTGACAGACACAACTATCAATAAGGAAGCTATATCTACCGAGCCGAGCACAGTTACCGAGTCACAGACCGAGTCACAGGAAGAAGTTCAAACCGAGTCACAGGAAGAAATTCAGACCGAGTCTCAGCCTGAAGTTACCGAGCAAATATCTACCGAGTCCGAGCAACCTGAAGAAGAGATCCTAGAAGACAACAGCATGATTCATTCAAAAGGCAAGGAACCTATACTAGCCAAATATGTCAGAAGACATCATACACCAGATCAAATCATTGGAAACAAATCAGATGGTACTATGACAAGAAGCAAGCTAGAGGTACATGTCTACTTACTGATTTTGAACCTAGAAATATCAAAGATGCATTAGAGAATGAAAGTTGGATTGAAGCAATGAATGAAGAATTAGAACAAATACAAAAGAACAAAACTTGGACTCTTGTACCTAGACCTAAAGATAAGAATGTAATTGGAACAAAATGGGTATTCAGAAATAAACTGAATGAAGATGGTCAAGTATCTAGAAACAAAGCTAGACTGGTATGTAAAGGTTACTCTCAAGAAGAAGGTATAGATTATGGAGAAACTTTTGCTCCTGTTGCAAGATTAGAAGGTGTAAGAACTCTACTTGCTTATGCAGCACACAAAGGATTTAAGGTATATCAGATGGATATAAAATCTGCATTTCTCAATGGAATTCTTGATGAAGAAGTCTACATTGAACAACCTGAAGGTTTTGTTGATCCAGACAAAAGGGACATGGTCTGCAGGTTACACAAAGCATTGTATGGTTTGAAACAAGCTCCTAGAGCATGGTATGAAAGACTCCATAACTATTTGATTCAGATTAATTTCAAAAGAGCTAATGATAACAGCAATCTGTATATTAAAGAAGGACCGGATGACAAAATTGTATTGGCAGAAATATTTGTGGATGATACTATATTTATAGGGAATGAGGATCAGTGCAAAGAATTTTCAGAACAAATGAACAGAGAATTTGAAATGTCTATGTTTGGTTTAATAAAATTCTTTGTTGGTCTTCAAATTCAGCAAAGCAAAAATGGTATATACATTACTCAATCCAAATACATTAAGGAGATACTTAAGAAGTTTGGAATGGAAGATTCAAAACCAGTTGGTACACCCATGTGTACTGGACTGAAACTTACCAAAAATGATGATTCAAAAGAAGTTGATCAGACCCTATACCGATCTATGATTGGAAAATTACAGTATGTGGTACATACAAGACCTGATATTGCCTTAGCAGTCGGTATAGTAGTTAGATTCTCAGCAAAACCTAAGGAAAATCACATGATGGCAATCAAAAGAATCTTAAGATACTTAAAAGGAACTGAAGAGTATGGTTTGTGGTATAAATTTGGAGGCAATCTAGACTTGAAAGTGTTTACTAATGCTGATTGGGCAGGAAACATTGATGACAGAAAAAGCACAAGTGGTGGAGCATTTTTTCTTGGAAAAAGACTGGTATCCTGGACTAGTAAAAAGCAGAATTGCACATCTCAATCCACAGCTGAAGCAGAATATGTTGCTGCTGCAGTAAACTGTTCAAATATTGTTTGGTTTAAACAGCTATTAGAAGGTATGAAGGTTGAAATCAAAGAACCAGTTGTTATATTTTGTGACAATACCAGTGCAATAAACATTTCTAAGAATCCAGTGATGCATTCCAAAACCAAGCACATTGCTATTAAATATCACTTTGTCAGAGAATTGGTGCAGGACAAGGAAATCAGATTAGAATATATTCATACAAAAGAACAGATTGCAGACATTTTTACCAAACCATTACCTAAGGATGCATTTATGTATCTAAGAGGTAAGTTAGGGGTCATTCCCCTATCCGAGGCTCACTAAATACAGTTTTAGTGATGCATCAACCAGAACATGATTGAAAATCAACTTGTTGATGCAGCATATTAAAGGAATCATTGCATATGAATCAGTACTTGAGGTACATTAATTTTCACCGGTAATATGTGAATTATCTTTGGCATATGTTGTCAAAGAGGGAGTGTTTGCTATGTCTTTATGTTTGCTATGTCTTTACTATTACTTCAAGAAATTTTCAAATAGTCAGAAGGAGAAATTTTCAGGATACAGGAAGTTTGCTGACAGAGGGAGATTTGAATCTAAACCGAGCTAACTCTTTCAAATTTCTTATGATATGACATATTGTGTTGCCATCAATGCCAAAGAGGGAGATTGTTGGAAACAATTGTCTGAAGGAAATTGCTACTCAATTATGTATTGTCTTTGATGTCACACTATGTCATAGTCCGCAGCAATCAGCTTCTACCGAGCTCAGTCGGTCTACCAGACAGGAATATTTAGTGTTTACCGAGTTCACTCGGTTGCCGAAGAAAAGATAGTGTTTACCGAGTTCACTCGGTTGCCAAAGAAAATTTAGTGTTTACCGAGTTCACTCGGTTGCCAAAGAAAATTTAGTGTTTACCGAGTTCACTCGGTTGCCAAAGAAAAGATAGTGTTTACCGAGTTCAGTCGGTTATCAAAGGTAAAGAATTGTCGGTGTTTACCGAGTTCCCTCGGTCACCGAAAGATTATAGAAAGATATGGTCACCGAGCACTTTCGGCCCTTGAAGGATTTTTGCAAATAGAGTTTACTTAATTCAGCCGACTGTTATACTAAATAATGTTGATTTGACTAATCCAAAATCATATAAATAAAAGGTCAAAAGTGAAAAGTAAATAACAATATAGCAGAAGATTTACAGAAGAAAAGAAGGAAAGGTATATGCGAACTTGTGAAGGATGTTCAGATATCCTTGAGGAGCAGCAGAGATTTATTTGATCAGAAAGGATCAGAATTATGCAGAACAGAGATCTGTAATCAGCAAGACAGTTGCATTATTATACAGGTCACTTTTTCATTGTTACCTTCTTATCATTGTAACAGTGAATTCTAAATCTCTTAACCGAGTTGGTTTAACAGCCATAATATAAATCCTCTAACAAGGTGACAATTCCATTGAATTGTTTTCAAGACCTCTTACCAGGCCACTCCTAGCAGGGTGTTTTAAATCCTCTAACAAGGTCACACCTAACAGTGTGTTTTGTAACCTTTTACCGGGTTGGCTTCTAACCGGGCATCACTTCAGAAAAGTGAAAATCAGTATCTAGATACATTGGTGGTTTTTCCCATATTGGGTTTCCACGTTAAATCTTGTGTCTCTTGTGTTCTTAATTGCTTTCACAATCATATACATGTTTTGATGAATATCTAAAGATAATATTGATAATACTTTCTACATCTTCAAAGTTACTGCAATCTATTTACCGAGTGCTAAAACAGATAACAGTGTTAAGATATCCTAAGGGATCTGCAAAGAATTAAGAATCAAAATTTATGGTTGTCTGATTCACCCCCCCCCTCTCAGTCACTTCATCCATATTCCATCACATAATTACTATACTCCCTAAGTTGCACTTAAGGGGGGGGGGGGGGGGGGGGTGTTGTAGTAAATGGTTATTTTCCATTTTACTCTTTACTTAAGTTTACCTAGGCGAACTTATTTATTAGGTGGATATTATTTAAGAAGATATTGTTTAGGTGGATATTGTAGAGTCCCACTTGGACTCTAACTCCTCCTATGATATGGTTGAGTCCAATTTGGACCCTAACTCCTCCTATGATATGGTTGAGTCCAATTTGGACTCAATCTTCTAGAGGATATTATTGTGTTCTATTAGGACTCTACTTCCTCCAGGTTGAGACACTTTTCTCAACTTTGTCCATGCTTCCTATCATCTCTTGCCTATATAAACAAGAGATACCTTTATTGTATTTGGCATATTAGAAATATTGGGATATTGGATATTGAAGATTTATCTTGATGCTTTTATGCCTCTGAGCATTCACATAAATTTTATCTAGTATTGTTATTCTATCCATTTTATTTCTAGTTGTTTGATCTAACTCTTTCATTTGATTTTGGTTTAATTTTTTTTTCTCATATACTAACAATGAGCTCTAAAATAGATGTAAAATTATTAATACCTATCCCAAATGGCTCCATAATCCATGCAAAAACTCCTTTGAACAATTTGACCCTCAAGGTGCATACATTTATCCTTCTATTTTTGTATTAAAATAAAAGTTACATTATGTCCAAGACTATGTTGGCTTTGCACGATAATGGATAAAGGTATTAGAATGTGGTATATTTTTATAAGGTTTATGGCAAGTGGTATTTTAAATATTTTAGCACTCATCTTGACCTTAATAATTAAAATTATGGCTTATGTGGTGAGCATACTTGGTGACATGTTGGAAAGTTGGAGACATGGCCATGTGATCAAGACCAAGTACATAGAGAAGGGTGTATTGCATCACCTTTGCATGATTACAAGGGTTGTGGTTTTCAACATTTATTACATGGTAAATATTTTGTAATTTGACGAGTTCTTATTATTCATTTTTGCATAGGGTGGCTGCACGAGCAAAGTGCCTCAACGAATTGTGTTACTTTTTTGGGGAGTGCAGAGAAATTATAATCATATATTTTGAGGAGTGGAGAGAAATTATAATTATTATCATTATTTTATATATAAAATAATGGTAATAATTTTAATTATATATAAATATGTATATTTACATATATGTGAATACACAAATATAAAAATATGCATACATATATATAAAAATATTATGTGAATATATATATATATGTGTGTGTGTGTGTGTGTGTGTGTATGTATGTATGTATATGCACACACATACACATACACATACACATACACATACACATACACATACACATACACATACACATACACATACACATACACATACACATACACATACACACACACATACACAACAAGAACAAGATAAATAGGCCAGCCACCATCCAAAATCCTACGGGGAGGAGAGGCTGAGTGGTGCCTCCAACCTCCACCATTGAAAGAGCGATGAGGATCCTAGGATCAAGGAGTCTGGGAACATTGAGACAAAGAACTACAACCATGATGATGATCACAGGGTGGAGTGTAATCAGTAGAAAGAGAATCCAATGACACTCTAGAAATCATACATGGAGCATTTCCCCAATGTTGTAAAAGCTCCTAAAGGTGGACAACCTTCAAGGAAACCTTATCTGCCTAAACCTGAATCTACAACATTACATTATTACATATAGAAGATTTAGTATACATGGAAACATCAATATTTAGAAAATTATGAGTGAACAAAACAATATTTTTATCTTTCCAAAGCGAAAAAAAAATTCCATCATGAAAGCATGCCAAATCTGGGTATAGAAAAAGGGCATTCTAGGAGGGTCACCCAACAGAGCCATGTGCCACAAAAAGGTATGTAGATGAAATGGCCTAAAAAAGTCATGAATCCAACTCCATTATTATTGAGTTCAGTGACAAAACCATAAAATATTTAAACAAGACTTAGGGAGACCACAAAAAGGGCACCAAGGATCTGAGACTCCCAAGTGCCAAAGCCTAGAGCCTAGAGGCAACCCTTGATAAAGCGCACATCAATAAAAATGTGCAATCTTGGGCTCTATGATAGTAGACCAAATGGTAGTGAAGCACATCCTCTAGGTCTTCTAGGAAGAAACTAGATGCCACTTGCGATTAAGAATGTCAACCATCGGCAAATGGGGCACCAACCAACTATAACCCATACTGGGTGTGTAGCTAGTGAGATGATTCCAAGGATACCATTTCCAATCCTTCCACTAGGGCTTGACAGATTGAATACCAAGATTATGAAATAACTATGGTGGAATAGTAGACACCAAAAGGTCATAAGTTCATCGATTTAGGAGAGAAAGCCTGAATTGAACTTGTAGGTCTTCCTATGATTGAAGACTCATAGTAGCTCTGGAAAACAAATCTTTGGGCACAAAAACCATGAATCCAGGAAAGAGGATGACCTTGTTGGTGGAAAATAGGTGACCACCAGATGTTATGTTGGTTAAAAGATAGACCATCTCAAAATCCATCGCTAACCCATCGAAGCCATGATTTGACTGCTTCCTAGGCTCTCCAAATGATTTTGACAACAAAAGTGCCCTAGATCTGAACTGGGCTAGCCATGAGAATAATGTCTTGAAATCCAATCCCCTTCAAGGAAGGTCTATTAACTAGAAACCTAGAAGAGACATCATGTCTCAAAAGAATCTTCAAGGATTCATCCCTAGAAAAAGCCCGAATCACCCATTTAGCGCAAAGCACAATAATTTGCTTTTGTATGGAAAGGAGACCAAGCCCACTAGAATCCTTAGGAAGAAAATAGTATTCCCAAGCAACCCTATGAAATCCATGAGAATTTTCTCCCTAGGCCCACAAGAAATCCCTTAGAATATTTTCCAATTTCATATAGGATGCTTTTGAGGGCATCGAATAGGAAGAGTAGTAAACATGAATAGAAGCCAACACTTTTGAATAAATCTAGAATTTACCATCCAAAGCTAAAGGTTTGGTGATCCATTAATCCACCTTCTTCTCAATTCTAGCAAGGACAAAGTTCCATAAATCCACAAGAGAAGCTTGAAAGGCAAAGGGAATACCTCAAAAATGAAAAACCTCACCATGCTGAATTCACTTCTAGCCAAATTGAGACACACAAGAAGTAGATGGAAGAATGGATTATTTGTAACACTGAGTCTTATGCCATTGAATAGAAGAACTAGAGGCAAGAAAAAAAGTGTCGAGGCATTTAAGAGCTGCTGAAACATTATCCTCATACTCAAGGAGAGTGAGAAAAGAATCATCTGCAAAGTGGCCATTGACAAGCTGAAAAGAGAATCAAGAAAGGAAATTCCTCTGACCAGCCTAGAGGAAGTGACTGTTACCCAAAATTTTCCTATCATTCAATTTTGGCCACAATCTTGTTTTCACTTGCAAAGTTGATCCACAAAGTTTTATGATTTGCACCCTTAACCCCATGTTCTTTAATGTGTCACCATGCCCCAGTTCAGATCGCATGTGCTAATTCATAATACCTAGGGAGATATTCAATTTTTGATGTCTGTAGGAAATACTCAGGTCGCAGGGTTCCAAAAAATGTTCAAAGTTGAAAACCCTCAGTGTTTTCTACCTTTTCGATCGAGCAAAAACCTTGGTTGTTTTCGACCTCTTCCTAGCTTCGCACTTCTTCCCTAATGACAACTTTTTTCTATCCGTGCAACTCCGACCAAGTGGGGCCCAGTGTATGGTTTTCAAATTGCTAGCAGTTTGTCACATGATCGCATAAGTCTTTTTCCCCTTATGCGACCATGTGACTAATCGTGATCCTATTGAAGAACTGCTAGCGGTCTGTTGCATGTTTGCATAACTCTTTTTTAGGCTATGCAAACATGCAACAAGCTGTTAGCCACGATGATAAAGGCTTGCAGTTTGGTGGTGGGTCCCAGTCTGATGATCCGATGGTTGTCGTGTATTCTCATGAAGGTTTTTTGACACACACGATCATGCGATGGTTGTTGATCTTCTTTCAAGTGCAGTGTCCATTGGCGGGTGGGTCCTCTTTGGTGACGTGCCCATGTTTCAATGGTCGGCTGGTGACAAGGATTTTGGTGGGCCTGAAGTTTAAGTGGGGTACCAATGCGGTGAAGATCCAATGATGGTCGCATGTTCTCATGGGATCTTTCAAGCCCATGAGATCATGCGACAACCATTCGATGAGGATCTCGGTGGGTCATGGGTCTGAATTTCTTAAGGTAGATCAACGATGGTCATATGATCTCATGGAGTCTTTCAAGCCCATGAGATCATGCGACAACCCTCTGATGTAGTTCTCAGTGGGTTGTGGGTCCTTTATGTGCTGATGTGTTTGATGATTATTCGTTGAGCTGGTGGTGACAATGCGGTTGTCAGTGGGGCTGGATTTTTAATGGCGAGAGGTTTAGAGGAGGTAATTTTTGTCCTCTAACTTGGCGGTTTCTGATAAAGGGTTTCTTTGTTCACATGATCGTGAATGGTTTAGCAGAGCTCCACCTTTTTAGTAAGTGCATGGTTGCATGGATAATGGTTTCTCGTAGTTTCTAGATGTAACCTAGGGTTAGTAAAATATCAAGCGACCTGGCGACTAAAGGAAAATGAACCTAGGGTGAACTCAGGGTTAGTCAAACCTCGTGGTGGGTCCAAATATGCCAACATGTCAGTATGCTGGCTCTTGATTGGCCGCTGACCTCCACGGTGGCTTTGACTTGTCAGAGATGGGTTTTCAAGCTATTTTCAGATGTATTTGGGCTGTTCATCTACCAGGAGAAGTCTTCATCAATAGTCATGTTTTAATTTTGAGCTTGGCCAGCCGTTGGAATTTGAATTCAAATTTTTATCTCAGGGTTTTGAAGGTTTTTCGAGCCTTCTCTACGTGCATGGCGCTCGGTAGCTCGGGGATTTAATTTCTAAGGATGAAGGTGGTTGTGAGGGACTTTGAGGTGATCTTTGTCAGCGTTGTAGAATCCTGTACCATGTGTTCATGCCACGGGTTGATGAATAAGTGCTTGGTGCCATTATTTTCTACAGTCCTTTCTCAGGGTGGTATGATTGATTTTGAGAGAATTCATGGCTGATTGGAGTTGCAGGTGAGATTGTTGGTGAAGATGGTGTGTCTACAGGCGATGTAGTACAGAGATGGGCATGCACAATATCTAATCGGCCATGTTGTTGTAGAAATTTATTTATGATTAGATTTGTACCTAGGGTTTGTTATTATATTATTTAATCTATAACCCTAGTTAGTTTTTTTTGACTCCTGCCTGCATGCAGTTGAGTATGTATATAATGTTTTTTGAGAGCTTTTGAGCTTAGAGTTCACATTTTGTAAAGAAGAAAGTCTCTTTCTTGGGAAGCTATCCATGGCATTTCTTCCCGCCCTCTCTTTTCCCACATTCTGTAAATTCCCATTGATAATACAAATATTGCAGAGGTAGTTTGTGACAATCCTTCATGTCCCTATGCTTCCTTGTTTGGATTATCTCTTATTGGATTAAGGTTTATGAATGCTTTCAGTGATATTTAGGGTTCTTGATCCCTCTTACTTTCTACAATTTTGTGTGTTACTATGTTTGATCTGATTTAGATGTGTATGTGGGTCTACTTCAGCCCCCTAGTAGTCTTGTCTCAATCCTACATCGACTTGTTGAAAAGAATGTTTGCTTGTAGGTCATAGGTTGTGTTTAATGTTCAAGCCCTCCTATGAAACACTTATGCAAGATTATTCAGTAAGTTGTGATCTACTAGACCTAAGTCATTCACTGGTTTCATCCCTCTATACTGAGATCCAAGCCCTAATTTCGGTGCATCACCTAGTAGGTAGTTTGCTTTCCTGTTATTTCCCTTTCCAAGCATTCCTTCTATCCCTTTTCCCCTCAAGATATAATTTCCTGTCAAGAGAAAACTAAGGTGATAATCCAAGAGGAACTAGCCTAGAACCTGGAGGTTTCATCTTGGTTAGCATAGGTCCCACAACCTAGAGATGATTCCCATGTTATACTAAGTTATCAAGACCAAGAGAGCTTGAAACAAGGTGCAAACTTAGTGTATAACAATTCTGGCATGCTTGATGGGACCAAAGTTTAGATTTATATAACAATATGCTATCTCTGATATGTTGATAGCATGCTACAGACCTAGAAGAGGTCATTTTGTTTCATATCTGGTGACTCTGGAAGGTCTACTAGTTTCAAAGATCAAGTGTTGGTATGTTTCAAATCTTTCATATTCAGATTCCAGTTAAATACATGAGTAGACATGTCAAGTTACTATGGATAGTCAAGTTACTCACTATCCTATTATGAGAATAATGCTCAACTAGCTAGTTATCAGCCTTATCAAAGCTACCCAAGGCCCCCTTTTACCCCAAGCTTCCATACAATACAAGGCTGTCATTATATCCAGCACGCCCCAAATGAATATGCCCTCATGCAAGTTTATGAAAGGGCTCTCTGACAAGATGGGTCATGGGGAAAAAGGGCACAATAACAAATGCAAAGCCAGCTGCCCCATCCTTCTTACCACCCACCCTCCCCTTCTCAGCCTATTCAACAATAGATATAGATTCAGAGCTTAGATTTCAGAAAAAAGAAAGAAGAGACAAAGAATCTATTGCTTGATTTGATCAAGCAGGTGTATGAGATCAGGGAGCAGAGAGAGTAGGAGACTCAAAGTTATTATGAAGAGGTAGTTCCATACCAAATGGTAGAGACTCTTGTTGATGAGCAACAAGTAAAAAAATTCCAAGAAGAGATCAGACACCGAGCTAACATTGAGACACCAAGGTTGAGATCACAAATCGCTCAACAAGAGGCTCCTAGGCCTAAGATCCCAAGCTAGAAGGCCCATTTGTCTGCACCTTCTATGTCTCCCTCTGAGCCCCCTCAATTTCATATCCCAGGTTTTAAGGAAAAAAATCCTTTCCAAGAGCCTATACTTGAGATGCAGCCCACCACTCTGCAAGAACAATTTGTGCAAGAAAGTTTAGACTCCCAAGAGACCCCTCTGGTCTCTCAGGATGATGGAGTAATGTGGATACCCTAATGGACTCTCTCTCCTAGCTGTTAGAGGCCAAGTCTTTTCAAGGATACTAGTCTAGTGTCTGAGCAAGAAATCATGGCAAATGAGCTTTCATTTGAAGAGTAGGAGAAGAAATCTGAGGTATCAGTGCAGAGTGATGACTATGGTGAAGTGAAATAGCAAGGTGAGGAGGTGGAGGTTGATGCTCAGCCTAAGCTCTTGGCTGGTTTGTATGATGAGCTTCCCCTCTTTGTTGATGATGAAGAAGAGACCATGCCATTGCCTATGGTTGAAGGTCAATCAGAACAAAAAGTTCACCATCAATAGGAGGTTGATATAGAAGAGGATGCCATGTCCTTAATGAATGAGCTTCCTGGTTTCATTGAGTAGGATGATAAGGATGTGATCATAGCCACCTCTTTGAAGTTGTAGCAGCTAGATGAGATGATCCTAAATATATGCCGATTCATGAGCTTGATCTCATATTTGAGGAGGAGACTTCCCAATGTGCAGAGGATAACCAGAGCCTTGACAAAGATTGTTTGGAGCACCTCATAGGAGGCTTGTGTATGGAGCCTGATTGTAAAGAGCCAGTCATTCCTAGGGATCTTCAGGATATTGACAACTTTGATGAGCTCTTGGCTTGTTTAAAGGAAGAAGATGACAGTCCCCTGTCCACAGATGATGAGTTGACATGGCTATCCATGATGGAGGATGACCATAAAATAAAAGGAGAAGCAATCAAAGGAGGTCCTGCCTTCAAACTTTCAAGAGGTTGCCCCATCAGATATTTGGCGTAGAAGGAGTTTACCAAGACCTCCCCATGTGATCAATTAGAGGAAGGTAAACTCGATCCTATTTTTGTAGAGGTAGTTAATAATTATTTGACAAATTTTTATGTGCCTCACATCTTTGTAGCTATCCTCATGAGTCCAATGAAAAATACCCTAAGGAGAAAGGGTAGCTATTTCAACATACCAGTGAATGGTTTTGTTTAACTAGGGTTCTGTAACCAGTTAGTTTAGGCTAGGTTAGGTTTTCCTTCTTTTCTCCAGTTTTCTAGTTTAGTCTTTCCCTGTTTTCAGAGAAGTGCCCGTGCACAAGTTCCTCTTTCTGGTTAAGTTTTTGTTCCTCTATCAAGTTTTTGTGCTCCTGAGATGACTCCTATGCCCAATGGATTGCATCAAGGCCACTGGTCTAATGTCTAGCAGGCTGACATCCTGCAGAAGTCACCAAAATGTTACCCGAAATTTCCCTGTCATTCAATTCTGGCCGCAATCTTGTTTTCACTTGCGAAGTTGATCCACAAAGTTTTATGATTTGTGCCCTTAACCCCATGTTCTTCAATGTGTCACCATGCCCTAGTTCAGATTGCACGTGCTAATTCATAATACCTAGGGAGATATTCAATTTTTGATGTCTGCAGGAAATACTCAGGTCGCAGGGTTCCAAAAAATGTTCAAAGTTGAAAACCCTTTGTGTTTTCTGCCTTTTCGGTCAAGCAAAAACCTTGGTTATTTTCAACCTCTTCGCAGCTTTGCACTTCTTCCCTGATGAAAGCTTTTTTCTATTCGCGCAACTCCGACCAGGTGGGGTCCAGTGTATGGTTTTTGAACTGCTAGTGGTTTGTCGCATGATCGCATAAGTCTTTTTCCCCTTATGCGACCATGCAACTAACCGTGATCCTATTGAAGAACTGATAGCAGTCTATTGCATGTTTGCATAACCCTTTTTTAGGCTATGCGAACATGTGACAAGCTGTTAGCCGTGATGATAAAGGCTTGCAGTTTGGTGGTGGGTCCCAGTCTGATGATCTGACGGTTATCATGTATTCTCATGAAGTTTTTTTGACACACACAATCATGCGACAGTCGTCGATCTTCTTTCAAGTGCACTGTCCGTTGGTGGGTGGGTCCTCTTTGGTGATGTGCCCATGTTTCATTGGTCGGCTGGTGACGAGGATTTTGGTGGGCCCAAAGTTTCAGTGGGGTGCGAGTGCGGTGAAGATCCGACGGTGGTCGCATGTTCTCATGGGATCTTCCGAGCCCATGAGATCATGCAACAATTGTCTGATGAGGATCTTGGTGGGTCGTGGGTCTAGATTTCTTAAGTAAGGTAGATCTACGGTGGTCGTATGATCTCATGGAGTCTTCCGAGCCCATGAGATCATGCAACAATCATTTGAAGTAGTTCTTAGTGGGTTGTGGGTCCTTTCTATGCTGATGTGTTCGATGCTTATTCGCCGAGCTGGTGGTGACAATGGGGTTATCAGTGGGGCTGGATTTTTAATGGCGAGAGGTTTAGAGGAGGTCATTTTTGTCCTCTAACTTGGTGGTGTCTGATAAAAGGGTTTCTTTGTTCGCATGATCGCGAATGGTTTAGCAAAGCTCCACCTTTTTAGTAAGTGCGCGGTTGCGCGGATAATGGTTTCTCGTAGTCGCTAGATGTAACCCGGGGTTAGTAAAATATCAAGTGACTTGGTGACTAAAGGAAAATGAACCAAGGGTGAACTCAGGGTTAAGTTTGTAGTCAAACCTCGTGGTGGGTCCAAATATGCTGACATGTCAGTATGCTCGCTCCTAATTGGCCACTGACCTCCACGATGGATTTGACTTGTCAGAGATGGGTTTTCAAGCCATTTTCAAATGCATCTGGGCCGTTCATCTACCAGGAGAATTCTTCATCGACGGTCATGTTTTAATTTTGAGCTTGGCCAGCCATTGGAATTTGAATTCAAATTTTTATCTCAGGGTTTTGAAGGTTTTTCAAGCCTTCTCTACGTGCACGGCACTCAGTAGCTCAGGGATTTAATTTCTAAGGATGAAGGTGGTTGTGAGGGACTTTGAGGTGATCTTTTTCGGCATTGCAGAATCCTATACCGTGTGTTCATGCCATAGGTTGATGAATAAGTGCTTGGCGCCATTATTTTCTGCAGTCCTTTCTCAGGGTGGTATGATTGATTTTGAGAGAATTCATGGCTGATTGGAGTTGCAAGTGAGATTGTTGGTGAAGATGGTGTGTCTGCAGGCGATGTAGTACAGAGATGGGCACACACAATATCTGATCAGCCATGTTGATGAAGAAATTTATTTATGATCAGATTTGTACCTAGGGTTTGTTATTATATTGTTTAACCTGTAACCCTAGTTTTTTTTTTTTGACTCCTGCCTTCATACAGTTGAGTATGTATATAATGTTTTTTGAGAGCTTTTGAGCTTAGAGTTCACATTTTGTAAAGAAGAAAGTCTCTTTCTTGGGAAGCTATCCGTGGCATTTCTTCCTGCCCTCTGGTTTCCCACATTCTGTAAATTCCCATTAATAATACAAATATTGCAGAGGCAGTTTGTGACAATCCTTCATGTCCCTATGCTTCCTTGTTTGGATTATCTCTTATTGGATTAAGGTTTATGAATGCTTTCAATGATATTTAGGGTTCCTGATCCCTCTTACTTTCTAAAATTTTGTGTGTTACTATGTTTGATTTGATTTAGATGTTTATGTGGGTATACTTCAGCCCCCTAGCAGTCTTGTCTCAATCCTACACCGAGTTGCTGAAAAGAATGTCTGCTTGCAGGTCATAGGTTGTGTCTAATGTTTAGGCCCTCCTATGAAACACTTATGAAATCCTATTTAGTAAGTTGTGATCTACTAGACCTAAGTCTTTCACTAGTTTCATCCCTCTATACTGAGATCCAAGCCCTAATTTTGGTGCATCACCTAGTAGGTAGTTTGCTTTCCTGTTATTTCCCTTTCCAAGCATTCCTTCTATCTCTTTTCCCCTCAAGATTTAATTTCCTATCAAGAGAAAACTAAGGTGATAATCCAAGAGGAACCAGCCTAGAACTTGGAGGTTTCATCTCGGTTAGCATAGGTCCCACAACATAGAGATGATTCCCATGTTATACTAAGTTATCAAGACCAAAAGAGCTTGAAACAAGGCACAAACTGTGTATAACAGTGACATTGGTGAGAAAGTAGCCAAACCCTTCGGTCGCAAGGACATACAAAGATGGATCCAAAGGGAAACCCTAATGAATAGACCTGAACAAACCAACATCTTCTAACTTCTTTCCATTAATAGTAATGCAAGATGAGGTGTCACCAAAAATAATTTGGACAGATTGGATGAATCTGGGCTCAAAACCCAAAGCTTGAAGCATAACCGAAATAAAAGGCCACTCAATGTGGTCATATGCCTTCCCAAAATCAATTTTAAGAAAGAGAGTCTTTTGGTTTGACTTGTGGGCCCATTCCATACCTTCCTAGACAACAATAATATTGGGTTAAGAATAAATCTAGATTTGATAAAACCAGTTTGTTCAGGTCTGACAATCATAGGAAGGATGTGACAAATTTTTATAGCTAAAGCTTTGGCTATGATCTTATAAGATATATTAAGAAAAGTGATAGGCCTCTAGTTGCAAATGTCTTCTAGGTCTCTTGCCTTGAGAATGAATTTTATGTTTCCCTTATTTATGATTTCCCCTAGTGAGCGGGAATGGAAGGCTTCCAAATACACTTTATGAAGATTTGGGCCAATAGCATCGCAAAGAGCCTTGTAGAACTCATAAGGGAAGCCATCATAACCAGGGGCTTTGTCACTATCCATAGAAAAATGGCTTCTTTGAGATCATTAATAGTGATAAGTTGGTCACAAAAAGACTATTGGCTTACAGAGAGACAACGAGGAATAATTGCTAGGAAATATGCAAGTGCTTTCTCTCTAGCAGAGGAAATTTCATGCACAATGAACACCTTCTCATAGTGTCTGACGAAAGATTATAGAATATCAAGAAGCTCTGTAAGTAAATGCCACCCTTCTTTTATTTTTTTAATACAAGTTACTGTATGGCGAGATCTAAGAGCCAATAAAAATTACTTTGAGGCTCGATCTCCAACCTTTAACAAATGAAGTTGAGCCTTGATTTGAACACCTCTTGCAACATAATTATCTACAATCTATTTCTCATGGTGAATCTGAGAAAGCTTGATTTGTAGGTCTGTATTGAATGGATCAAGAACCAAAGCCTTAGAAGTAGTACAAAGAGCTTTGGTAGTGGCCTCATAATATCTTTGGCAATATCTAGCAAGATGTCTTCCATAAATGTGAAGAAAGCAAGTTGTATGAGTGATGGGATCATTCCACCACTTGACCCAACCAATAGGCTGATGTGGCCTTGGCTCAAGGTTCCAAATTTTAAGTATGTGGGCCAAAGTTGACTGATGACTCAACAAAGATGTGTTAAGATAAAATTGCGTAGTGGGAGGTCATGCCTTAACTGTCTTCTAATCAATACTAATAGAAATAGGGAAGTGGTCTGACAACATCACATCATAAAGAGGAATGATAGGCACCTCTTTCTTATCAAAAAAATTAAAAAATGATTGTGTGGAGATCATGATGCAATCAAGCCTTTTGTAAATCCAGTCAAAGCCCACTCTAAAATTAAACCAAGTATGCCAAACCCCATCATTATGGCGGCGACCAACATTGGGATAAAAAAAGGCTCAATTTATTACGCATGTAAAACCAAGCTTCTCTTTCTCTAGCTGTCCATTGGAAAGGCACAATCCCATCTTTGTCAGAAGCCACCTTAACCATATTAAACTCCCCACACATGAGCCAGGTTGCAGGTGGAAAAGAATTGGAAAGCCATCTCCAGAGATGTGATCTTTCAACATCATCATTGGGAGCATAAACATTAACTATTCCAAAAGAATGATTTATAATTGATAAAATAATCCAAACAGATCTCTACATGGGGTAAGAACCATGATTAAAAAGAAATAAATTCTGATAAGGGGAAATGAGAGTAGCTATTCCACCTTGACTAGCTTCATGTTGCAAAGAAATAATAATGCTATCAGGCTAAATCACCTGACATGAATCTTGAAAGATGAAACCAACAATTTTCACTTTGTAGAGACACAAGATATCCAGGCCAGAAGCATGACTATGAACATCTCTCACATTATATTTTCTTTGTAGGTCTATGAGCCCCCACACATTATATGAGATGTAATTCATGGGAAAAAATCTTGCATCTCATCCTCATCCTCAAGAGAGGAGAAACTATTTTGCAAGAGCTAAGAGGTATCCTCAAAGCAAGGAGACTTACCTGAAATGAGTCACCACTTTTCAGAAACCTCACCTTCATCATTCTTAGCATGCCCAGAAGGGCTGTGAGAATGATGTAAAGTCAGAGAAGAAGAAATATTGGAAGCTACTTGCAGGGCATGAACCAAAGTTGGATGAGTAGCACTTGTTACCACAATATTCCCCTGCTGAACATGGTTTGAAACAAGAGACAAAAGAGATTTGTATGGAATCTCAACAGACGGAGAGGTATCCGAACCGCCACCATTTACCTTTGAGGCAGCCTTGTGTTTTGCCTTGCCACCCACAGTTGTCATTTCTTCTTTTTTTGGCTCCTCTTTATTCAAAATCTCTTGAGGATGAGAACCATAATCCTTGGGAGGGGATTTAGTTCTTGGAACCACCAAAGGGCATCTCTTGCAACCCACAGTCATCCATTCATCTTTTTTTGGCTCCTCTTTCTTCAAACCCTCTTGAAGACGAGAACCAGAATCCTTGGGAGGGGATTTAGTTCTTGGAACCGCCAAAGGGAAGTCTTTGATCTTGTGCTCGACTAACTAGCACTGATAACATGTGATAAGTAGGAGATATTTTCCACAGCAAGTCAAATTGTGATATTGCTATCAGGATTCAACTCTGTAGTTTTTTGTGTCAAACTCATTGACCCATGAGTTTGACTCAAAAAACTACACAGTTGAATCCTGATAGCAATATCACAACTAATAACATGTGTTTAGTAGGTTCATATACATGACCTTCTGAGAGAAGGTAGAGCCACCAATTTGAATCTCAAGGGTTTCTTTCAGATCCTGTGAGAGATCAACTTCAACACAAACCTTTTTTTTGAGGGTGAGAGTTAAAAAAAATGGTCATGTTCAAGACAAACCAATTTACCAACCTTTTGCACAATGGTTTGAATGAAAGGCCAAAAAGGAAAGGGAAGGCCAGGGAACTCAACCCACATAGGCACCCTAGGCTTCTTGTCATCTTAGACTATGAAGTGTCGAGACCATTTCTAGAAAATCAAAAGGGAAGACCTAACAGTCCACAACCCATGAGAAAAGATATCTTCAACATGGAAAGGGTTGGAAAACCGAAATAGAAAAAACCCTTTGGTGAGGTTTTGAACGCCATCAAGATGAAATCCATGAGAAGACTAGGATTTGACATTCCAATCTTTGAACATGGTTTTAGGAGGGGTTCTTCCCATAAAATAACCTATTAAAGTATGTTTCTCTAGCCAAGCACATGCATTATCAAAAACTTGAATATGAAGAACAACATCAAGAGATGGCATACCTCGTGAAACACCTTTGATACAAACTTGCGGGGTCTCTTTCTCAGAGGTGCCATGATTATCTATCACCACACCAGCACCATCAATAATTGCTAAGCTAAAGGTGGCCGAAGCCATTAAATATCAAGGTTGGTCTCACAGTAAATGTGGTTTGAAAGGAAAGAGAAAAAACTCAGAATAGCAAAGCGCAACACTAAACCCTAGTAGAGCTCAAAACCTTCATCACCAATTAATATTGTGACCAATACGTATACATTTTTTCTCATATTATTTATTTGCATTTGTGTTTAGTTTTGGTTTATTCATATTTTAGGTTTGTATTTATTCAATTTTTTTTGTGTGTACACACATTTCCATTTTTATTCATATGTGTTCTCATATATATAAATATTAATAGGTTTTACATATTTTCTTATTTATACATATGTATACACATATTATGCATTTGTGTTTAGTTTTGGTTTATTCATATTTTGTACTTGTATTTTTTCTTTATTTGTGTGTTTGTATGCATTTCCATTTTATTAAGAGGAAAGGCTTCCTATAGTGGCATCAAACTTCAATGTAAACAATTGAACTTTTGAAAAAAAATTGACAATTGCATGAATGTTTGTATATTAAATTTAAATTAAAATCCAATGTCACCCACCTTATGTAACTAATCAAGACAGATGAAATGGCTGCATGAAATTTATGTAACGGATGAAATGGTAATTCTGAAACCCTTTACGACTTGCAACATTATCTCCTTCAGATCTGTTTTCTAATTTCTACATTTATATCAAATATTGCATTAAACTCTACTGTATTCCAAGGTCATTCTACCATTTTAACCCATTTCCAAATACATGCAAATAGTTTATTGTACTATTTGTTGTTTTCTAATTATAATTTGTAAATTGTTTAATTCTATCTCACAATTTTTATTTTTAAATCTCTACCTCTAATCTATAGGTTATTTTGACATGCTTATATTTTTTTGAGAGTATGTATTCGATTTATATGATTCATTTAATTTAATACATCTCAACACAATTTATTTTATTTTATCAAGTAGTACTTTTAGTACAATCCTTTGAGCCTTTAATCAAACATATCTTAATCATCAGTATAACTATATTTAAAATCTTAGCTATACATTTTCATGTCTCTAGTAAATGAGTTGACCTTCCTTTCATATGAATCACTCAAATAAAATCTCTGGAAAAACTATTGGATAGTAGATAATCTCAAAGCAAATACTCATCATTACATGTCACTTGTTGATTTCAAGAATTTATGCATTCCTCCCTACTCCAATGCACATTTGTGCTATTCAATCCACTGGACTGAAAGGAGATCCAACCTTCAAGAGCTTAGCTGTAAGATCATGAACCTTTTCTTTCAATCCCACATAACAATTTGCATGCATGGTACACACCACATTTAGATATGTGCTAGATTCACAAAACCCACTAAAATGCTTTGTGTCTAGGAAGTGTGCTCTCAGACCTAGTCTAGTAATGCTCTCGGACAACTTTATATCATTCCACACATCTGCATTTGTTGCAAATCTCTGAAATGGGTTTCTAAACCACAGTATATCTGAATCCTGTGCAAAAACATAACTTTATGAACTTAATTACACTATTCAAATTGATAGAGCCCAAATACTTCAAACATATCTACTGATAAAGAAATAATGAGAAGAAAAACTCACAGAAAAAAGAAAATGGTAACCTTTGCATAGCACATTGGTGAGCAAAAGGATTTTGATTTATGTACAAGGAATTCTTTACATTCAAACCATGCGTGTGAAGCTTTAACTTTGCATGAATCTTCCACGGAATGTTGCATATAACAGATTAAAATTATGAGAAGTGACTAATACTAATAATGAGAGAGAGGGTGCCATTGCAACTGGTGATGGATATGAAATGAGGGTTGTAAGTTGATAATGTGGGTGATTGCATGAGATGCCACCACTGCTATTCCTCTCAAACCTGGCACACTTTTGTTTGGCGGCGGCTAAGCTTCTGATAAAATGTACTAAAAACATTTTTTTTTTTCAAATCTGTGAAAATGCAGTGAGTTTTTTTTGGAATTTTTTTGGATGTTTTTGATTCAAAACATGCAGATAGACCATGAAGAACATATGCTGAAAATTTCACAAAAATTTGTTGTGTTTTCGGATTTTTTAAATTTGGTCAATGGTACATTCTATCTAGAGCACAGCCGCATCCCTTTTGTTTTACAATTTGATTTTAATTATTTTGGAGCTTTTATTGACTTAGATATTTTTGTCCCACACACTTGTTAGCCGTTTCCCTTAAGTCAATGCTATGTAATGTCCCTCACTTAAGAGAAAAGTATTATATATAAGCTAAGTGAAATATGAAATATAAGAGTGAAAATGAGTTGTTCTAATGATTTTTTTAAAAAGTTATGTTTAATTATTTTTAATGGGAAATTTTTTATTTAGGAAACAAATTATATTATTTTTTAATATCAAAGTTATTTTGTTTATTTCAAAGATATATTTTTTCATGGAACAATCATATCATTTTATTTATATTGTTTATTATATTATATTTAATTAATATATTAATAATTAATTTTAAATTATAAAAATATATAGATATATAAATAAATTTATGAAATTTATAATTTTAATAAATATAAGATATTTTAATATATATATTTTTATCTTTCTATTTCTATTTTTGTTTTTGATGGGTAATAAGATGAAGTCAAAATCATAAAATCATAATAAAGGTGAATTGGATATTACATGGGACTTCCAATCAAAATATCCCTTTACTTGCATTCTTCCTGTATATATTCTATCATTTAAGCTCCATCATAGATTTGTCCTATGGAGAAGTCTTTCGACATAGGTACCATGACTATGGAGTATCTCTTCCATTATATTCATGTGGAAAGAGTTGTAATTGGTTTCATCCCTTGAACCATGTCACACTTGAGCTAACTTTGGTATTAAAAATAATAGATTTCTTATTGTAATAAAAAAATTCTTTAATTACATTAAGGTTTCAAATCACATTCTGTTATCTATTATTAAAATCAAAGCATTCAAATAATATCTATTATACAAATGAATTTATAAAGCCCGTCAAATGGATATAAATATAATTTTACAAATGAATATATAAAATTAGAATATTCTTTTTATTACTTATATGGAAGGTAATGCCGACATATATTTGTAAATGCAATTTCATAAATAAATGTATAATAGTAGAATGTTTATTACTTCTTGTCTCCAAGGCAATGTGACTACATGAATATTTTGCAATTTTGCAAATAAATAGATGAATGTTTTGCAATTTTTAGTTTCCTTTTAAAATATTTCTATTTTGTTTAGAAAGTTAAATTTTGTAGAAATTATATACTCTAAACACAAACTACATTTCATCCAAAGGCATTGATGCATCACTTTACATTACAATTGTAAAACTTTCATATACTATTGTGCACATCCATCTTTGTTTTTCAGCTTAAGTTATGGATATATCAAAATTCTAACATACTAATAAGAAATAAGCTATTGTAATAATTTTAATACTTTAATGTGAAAAGAGCGACAGGAGCGCAAGCAACGAAAGCAGTCATTCCTGCAAAATGAGCGCAAAGATCTCATCATGGGCAATCATTCTAGCGTAACCAGTTTCTCTAGCGAAATCTAGGTTTGGAGCGAGCTCGGAAGCCATTTTTGTCATCCAGAAAGGAGAAGTTTTATGCTTCTGTAGGGAGTTCATGATATGGATCTAGGGTTCCTCAATATGGTATTATGGGTGGCAGGAGTCAGGGATCGAATCGGGGCTTCCATAAATGGAATAACTATTCTAAGGGCTTCTCGCAATTTCCAAAACCCTCGACTGATTTTTATCGCCCTACGGTTCGGCCTTTTTTTGATATTTGTACAGGCTCTCTTCTTCCAACCCCTATTCATGTCTCTAATGGTTCCTTGATTAGATATTTTGATCCTAATGTACCTTCCTTTGTTTCTTGGCCTAACTTTGTTCCTCTTCGATCCCCTAAATTTATCTCTTCACCAAATAATATTCTGCTTCAAAACCCTCATATTGTTTCTTCGCACCCTTCATTCCTTACTGCACCAAATAATATCCCTATTCGGAAAGACCAGGGTATTTACAATCAGCAAGGGTATTCTAAACAAATGAAGATGGGTGGTTCTAGGAAAAAACCTTCTAATCAGTCTGCGCAACCTTGCTTTGGAGAAATTCAAACCAATGCTTTAGTTTGAAGATGGTATCTTGGAATCTTAGGTATTGTATATGCAGGAAAAAGTGCTTATAGGTAAGATCTGGTCCTTTCTTCCAATTAATGAATTCCGATCTTGGGCTAAAAGTAATTGGCTAGGGCTTCTAGATTTATTCCATCTAGACCATGCTTCAAATTTTTTCATTGTAATTTTTGATTCTACCACTGCACGTAATGATGTTTTTCGCCTCAATTACTGGTTTTGTAATGTCATTGGTATTTGTTTATCAAAATGGACTCCAAATTTCAAATTGAATGATTATGCATGTACCTTAATGCCTTTTTGGGTTGAATTTCCCACTCTACCATTGGAATATAGGGATTTAGATATTGTTGAAGCCATTGCCTATGAGATTGGCAATTTTATTCAGCATGATTTGAACCCTCATGAAGAATTGCATCGGTCTATTAGGGTTTGTCTCTCTTTAAATCTCCTTAAACCCTTCACTAATTTTATCACTCTTCAGTCCAAGTGGGGGTCTTGGAGACAAGAAATTATCATTTAGGATGCACAGACTATTTCATATTATGCAAACCTGCTAGGTCATTTTACAAATCAATGTGAGGATCCTAATTGCTCAAATTTGATTATCTACAAGGATCAGACTTCTTTTCCATCTAAATTTTATTTGGTTCTTTCTAATTTGGATGAGCCTGGTTTCTGTGATACCTCTTCTCTAGGTAATAAGGGCCTTAATTACAGTCAGAAGACTTCGGGTAATGCTCCTCAAGATACTAATGGGGAAAATCTATCAAAATTAGTTGGTCCAAAACAACCTGATTCTGTCCCCCAACATTCTAATCATATGCTTCATACTCATGGGTTTGTGATGGTGCCAGTGGTGTCATCTCAGGATAACAGTTCAGCTAGTGTTCTTTCATTGCGTACTTTTTCCCCACCTAATATTCCTTCTCATCTTATGGCTTCTTTTGCTAATATGTTAAAGGTTTATCTTCCTCCTATCATTGCATTCCTTAGTACCATAGATACTTCTCAAGCTGTTGTTTTGGAAGCTAAGTCAATCTTCAAATTTACGGATTTGCTAGTTTTTTATTCAATTGTGAAGTCTCTGATGTTTTCAAACAACCCTCTAAAACTAAGGAAAGTGACTAAAGAACATTCTGCTATTATGTCTATGGAAGTAATGTCTTCTATTTCTTATGAGTTTCATGATGATAATGATTTCGTTGCTGATCCTCTGTCTTAGTTTGGTTCTTCCCATAATGCTCTATCTAATGATGTGCCACAACAGATGAGCCAAGCCATTTCTGGTATGTGTCTTGAGGACTCTGTTGGATAATTAAAACTAATTCACAAGTCGGGTCCTTTTTTGGATGCTCAGTTAGTTTCTTCTCCCTTACCTCAAGAATCTGAGCAGCATATCTCTTCATAGGCTGTTAAAGTTGTTCATATTGCTAAGTCCTCAATTTTTCAGACATCAATTTCCCCTAAATCTACTGTTAAAACTCCCAAGACTAGAGGCAGAAAATATAAGGCAACTAAAGCCTTGGAGGAGATTCAAGCTGGCCTTCAATCTACCTTGGATGTTAATTTATTTGTAACTAGGAGATGTTTGACGAGGAGAACTAAAGGTTCTCCTTGTCCTCAATGAAGATCTTATCATGGAATGTCAGAGGCATCAATGCCTTTGACAAGAGACATAGATTTAAGGTAAGACTTGATTATGTTCGGGTTGATATTGTTCTCTTACAAGAAACTAAGTTGTCTTTGGATACTTTTAATATGTCTGTGGGGAAGTGGTCTTCTTGGCAAACTATCTGTGTACCAGTTGTGGGGGCTTAAGGTGGTCTGCCCATTTTGTGGAATAACACTAAAGTAACCATTTGGTCATTGTAGAATGGATCAAATTGGCAATTTGTTAATGTTAGGTTCTTCAATCATTCTTTCTTCCTTATGAATGTTTATGGACCCACCCCCACTTTGGATAAATTGCATTTATGGAAATCTCTGAATTCCATTATTCAATAGTACCCTGAATGCAAATTCATTATTGCAAGTGATTTTAATGCCATAGTGGGGTTTAATGATAAAAAGGGAAAATTTCTCCTCCTACCTGCTCAATCACTGATTTTAATAATTTCATTTTAGATAATGCGCTTTTTGATATATTGCCTCAGAATGGAACATTTACTTGGACCATTCATAGATCTGGCTTTTTGCAAATTGTTATTAGATTAGATAGGTTCCTTTGTTCTCAGATCTGGAAGTTGGAGCACATGTCTATGTCTGTGGAAGTTATACCTTTTTCAGATTCAGACCATTTTCCCATCCAACTTTGCCTTGATTTTCCCTGTAATGTTGGTTCCATCTCTTCTAGGTCTTCATTTAAGTTTGAATCAGTGTGGTTCAGGCATCCTTCATTTCATTCCCTTCTTAATCAATGGTGGATGGTTCAATGATGTTTAGATTTTACAAAAAAATGTGTTTCATTAAGAATTTGATAAAAGCTTGGAATGTAAATGTGCTCAAAAACTTTTTTGAACAAAAATCCAAAGTTGAGAAGGAATTGGCTGATATAAATCAGCAAATATTTGCTAATGGTTTGGATCCACAAACCTTTCTCAAGCATAAACAATTTCAGGAATCTTGGGCTGAATTGTGTGCATGGGAGGAAGAGTATTGGAGGCAGAAATCTTGGGAATTATGGTTGCAAGCAGGTGATCATAAAACAATTTTTTTCATGCCTTAGCTAAATAGAGAAAGGTGGCCAAGTCCATTTTTTCCATTAAAGATGATCAAGGAAATCTAATTTCTGATGAAATAGGCATTCAGGAGGAAGGGGTTTGATTTTTTTCAAATCTCCTTTGCCCCCCCTCTTCCCTTCTTGTTGATGAGGATAAGGTTAACTCTGTGCTTAATGTCATTCCTTCTTTGATATCTCCCCTTGATAACCTTTCTTTAATGGCTCCATTTACCCTTTCTAAAGTAAGATTAGTTGTTTTTTCCCTTCAACTAGATAAGGCTCCAGGGCCAGATGGGTTTACGACTCTTTTTTTCCAAAAAACTTGGGATATTATTTGTCATGATCTTTTGGCCATTCTTGAAGAATATAGGAAAAATACAGCTATGCTGAAATGCTTTAATACCACAAACATTGTTCTTATTCCTAAAAATGATGACCCTCAAACTTTTACAGAATTCAGACCAATTTCACTTTGTAATACTATCTATAAAATTGTTACAAAAGCTATCTATTTAAGGCTTCAACATCTTATCCCCAAGATAGTTTCACCTGAGCAAGGGGGTTTTGTTTAGGGGTGGGAAACTATGGATGGGGCTATTCTGGCTCATGAAACTCTTCATTTTATTCATGAATATTCTATCCCGTCCTTTATTATTAAGTTAGATATGATGAAAGCTTATGACAAATTGAACTGGTCCTTTCTTATTAAGGTTTTGCTTAAATTTGGTTTCTCAAAAAAATGGTGTAATTGGATCAAGGCCTGTATCTCTGGAGCCCATTTTTCTGTTATAATTAATGGGGTTCCGACGGGTTTTTTCCCTTCCTCCCAAGGTGTTAGGCAAGATGATCCTTTGTCACCTTGTCTTTTCATCTTAATGGCTGAATCTATGAGTTGCCTTATTAATGATTACCATGTATCAAATCTTTGGTTAGGTGTTAAAATTAGAAATACATCTATTTCAGTTAATCACTCCCTCTTTGCTGATGACACATTATTGTTTGGAAATGCCTCTATTCAAGAAGCAAAGCAAGTCAAGAAGGTCCTTGATGTGTATACCCAAGCCTTTGGACAAAGAATCAATGCTGAAAAATCAAAAGTATACACCTTCCATATTGATCCTAAGGTGTTAGACAAGATTGTTAATATTCTAGGCTTTCCCTTAGATGAGCTTCCTTCTACATATCTAGGTATTCCCTTCTTCACATGGAAGAATAAGCCCTCCTTTTGGCAATCAGTTATTAATCGTATCAAATCTCGAGTAGTTGCTTGGAAGTCTAGATGGTTGTCTCTTTTGGATAGGATCCTCCTTATTAAAATAGTCTTATCAGCAATCCCTAATTATTACTTTTTAGTTCTGCAGGCTCCTAAGTCAATTCTCAACCAAATTGAAAGTCTTATTAGGGATTTTCTTTGGACAACTAATATGATAGGTCAGAAGAAGATTCCTCTTATTTATCTCTCTAACATGTCGCTCACCCCTCCCACTGGAGGGGTTGGTCTTCATAACCTCTCCAATAGAAACCTGGCCTTTGGTGGTAAATTGGTGTGGAAAATGTATTCTCATCTTGCCATTAAATGGTGTCAGCTAATGCAATAGAAATACCTAGATAGCTTAGAGTCTTCTAGGATTATTTCTATTTTAAACCCCCCAAAAGAGTCTGCCATTTGGAATTTTATGACGAATTCTAGGCATATCATCACTTCACATGTCTCTTGAGAGGTGCATAGTGGAGAATCTATTAAATTTTGGCTTGACTCATGGAATGGATGCCCTCCTTTAGTGCCCTTGGACTTATTTCATGATGTTTTGGAAATTGCTTCTTCTAGTTGGGGATCTTTCCTTGTTGATTATGTCTCTGCAATCCATATTCACTCTAGATTAGTTATTTGGAAGGATTTTCATAACCTTCCAATTGATGATCAAAAGGCTTCTAGTGAAAACCATTTGCTCTTAGACAAGGTGGTATTCTTGTCCAAGGCTTAGGATCACCTCTTTTGGGCTCCTTCTGAAAATGGTTCCTATTCTATTAAACAAGGTTATGAACTAGCTCAATCTTTTCATAATAATGTCATTAAACATAGAGCCTTTTCCTTTTTTTGGGACTCTGTTGTCCTCCCTAAAGCTAGGTGTTTCTCTTGGTTAGTTTTGAAAAAGAGAGTACTTATCAGTGATAGATTAGCTAGGCTTAATATTGTAGGTCTTTTCCAGTGTGTCATTTGCAATCAAGAGCTGGAGTCAGTCGATCATCTCTTTTTAAACTGCCCATTGGCTCAACTTTGCTAATGATTTGTCTTGCAAAATCTTAACTTCCATATGCCCCTTCCATGTTTAATTTGGGATTTATTTCAATCTTGGCCTATTTTGTGTCATAAATCAATGTTCTCATGTTTATGGATTGTTAGTCCATCTCTTGTTTTGTGGTCTATATGGTGGGAGAGAAATAAGAGGATCTTTCGTAATCAAACTTCTTCCTTAGATGTTGTTCTGTCAACTTTAGAAAGATCTATTGTGGAAGTTGTTAATGCCTATTCTTCCAAATTCAAGGGTGCTCGAACATTTTCATTTTGGGATAATTTTGTGTCCAAAAAATTTAAGGGATTATCATTTCCATCCCTCCCTTTCCCTCTGTGTCTTATGGATATATCTTTAGTTATATCTCAAGTCAAGTGGATTCCTCCCCAATAGGGTTTTATTAAACTTAATTTTGATGGTGCTTCTAAAGGGAATCTGGGAAATTCGGGAATAGGATTTTCTCTTCGGGATTGTTCTGGCTCTATTCTTTGTTTTGAGGTTCACCCTATCCCTCCTGGGACTAATATTTTAGTAGAGGCATGTGCTTTATTGTATGGTCTCTCCACTGCTAAAAATTTAAATTTTAACTTTCTCCATATTGAAGGAGATTCTTTGGTGATCATCAATGCTTGCATCTCTAGGCATGCTTTCTCTTGAAATATTCTTTATGTCCTTGAACAGATTTGGTCCCTTTTAGATTCCCTATTTGAATGCTATATCTCCCACATTTTTAGAGAAGGTAATAACTTGGCAGATGCACTTTCCAAGTTTGGCTTGGAGGGTTGTCAGTTTTGGTTCCCCTCTCCCCTTGTCTCTCCAGAAACCTACCCTTCCATTTTCAATATAATCGACACTGAGTTGATTTCTAAGTCTCCCGATTAATTTGATTTGCCCGATATGATTTGGAGGATGGTTGTTACATTATGAACTTGGTGGATGTCCATTTCATTATGATTTTCCTAATCATTTTTTGTTGGGCATTTTTCTTTATTCATTGTTTTGTGGATTGGTTATTTATGTCACTTATGCATATGATTTGACTCGCTATTATGATTGGTAATGCTTCGTATACTACAGTTGGCTATGTGGAAAGTTCATGATTACATCATATCACGTGCCTTTGATCTTTAAAATTTTCTTATTTATGAGACTTAATAGATCTGTACGGTCGCATGCTTCATCAGTCATTCATCATCTCATTTGTTTTTATGTATCAATATCTTCATTCGCTTGGTACCTTGCTCTATATATTCATGCCCTCTCTACTTTGTATTAATGTTGTTTTGGGTAAAATTCTGGCTAATCTGTGCTATGGCTGCTTCAAGACTTGCTGATGAATTCAAGCCTTTGAATTTGAGGGTTTCCTTTCCTTCTGATGATTTAGAACTCCCGTTTGAAGGTAAAATATCATATGGTTTTCTTGACTCTTTGTTTTGTGTCCATTGTCTGAAATGATGAAGGTGCATCTGCCAGCTTATTGGGGAATCTATCCTCTCTCTGAGCTTTAAGAGAATTATATTTCCCTCTCAAATCATCTCTGTATTTTGTTCAAATTTTCTGGACCTCTCACAATCTTGGTCATTGTTATTTCATGTGGCAAATGACACTCTTTGGCCTAAGTTTATTCAAAATGATAAGTTGTTGGTTGTTCAAGGATATAATCTATGGTAGGGGGATGCAAGTGTGGGTGATATCTTCCCACGGCACTTGTTGTTGAATTTAGATAAATTTGTTATGATTAATGGTGTGATTAAAGACTGCATAGCCTCCTCTTCTATCATGCCATTGGATATTACTATGAACAGGAATTTGGTTGATGCTTCCTACTGGGGGAAAGCATTTTCCAAGACATATGCCATCTTGGGTCTTCTAGCTCATTCTAATGCAATATCTCGTGCTAATCTTTTTCCTCAAGATGCTTCATCTTCTATGGAGGGAAGAGCCTCTAATGTGGCTCTGCGCGGTTCATTAGTTCCTTTGATGGATTTGGGATTGGAACCGGTTAGAGGTGATCTTTCATCTCCTCGGCATATAGTGAATGATTCTGCGGCTTGTTCCTCTATTCATGCTGAGGCTAGCAGGTTATGGAGCTCTCTATTTTTTGCTCATCTATCTCATCTTGAGGGTGGCATGGACCAGTCTCAGGGTTGATTCTCACTTATTGGTTTTGGTTTATATTGTCTTTTACTATATATTCTCGAGATTTCACTTTTTTTCTACAGGTCTTTCCATGCTCTCATTTGGACAGTTCAGATTCTCGGCCTACCTAGTGTTGCTCTTTGTTCAGTGAAGTCTTGCCTTAGTTCATCTTTGGGGGCTTCTATAATATCATCTCATTCTTTTTGTTAATATGCCTTGGTGGCTGTTCATTGGTCTCTTGTATTTTTGTATGATGTATACAGATAGGGGCTTGGATTTTTGTATATATCCCCTCCTTTCTTATTTTGTAAGGGTTTGGGGTTGTTGGTTATCTTTGCCTAAATGTATTGAGGCTATTTTTGGATAAGTTGGGGGTTTGGATTATTGCATATATCCATCCCTTAAAACTTATGGGGGTTCAGGAATATTAGATATTTCTATCTAAATGTATTGGGATTTTGGATGGGCTATGTAGTTAGGATCAGAAATTTAAGGAAAACTTGCAGATTTATTTGCTTTTTGTATTATGGGTAATGAACGAAGTTTTTCTTGGTTGGTTCTTTTCTCTAGGAGCCCTTTTTTGAACTAGTTTTATTAATATAAATATAAAAATTTTGCCAAAAAAATAACTTTTTCTTCTATATCAATTTGTGACTTTTCGAACTATTGATTAAAGTAATATTTATCTTATTTGGATGGCAACACAATCACATTTATTTAATCACAATTGTCAATAAAATCTTTAAACGTAATAAAATATATTAAGTTGATTAATATCTAATATAAAAATATCTTGTCTGTTTAAATAATTGGAGTAATTCTAATATTTAAATTAGATTATTGACTATCAAATATTAGAGAAAATTAATGTATGTTTAAATGAGGAAAATTATATAAGTTAAATATATGGTAATGTGGTTTTTTATTGGTTTAAAAGTTTTCATCTAAGTGTTAGGTGCATTAGAAATTTTCACTCTATCATTGACTTATATGTTTTAGTTGACCTTATATATTTGTGTGTTGATTTGTTTGTTTGGTTATTGTATTTAATGACATTCATTCACTCTTATTGTATTTAATGTACCTTAATGCTACTATTTTGTTTATCTTATGATGACACATGCATGTATTCAACCAACAATTCATGTGATCAACTAACTATTGCAAGCAATAAAGCTATTGCAAAAATCATTCCTATTGCAACATTGCATCCTTATAGGAGCATATGGACAATAAAGGTTAGAGTTACTACAAAGACTCAACTTCGTTAGTTCAACAATGAAAAAGGAGATGGAAAAGTTTTTAGTTTCGACTTGTTTGATTTTGATAGTGGGTAGATAAGAGTAACGTGTTTTAATGCTATTACAAATAACTTTTATGATTGCTTAGAGATTGGGAAAGTGTTTACAATCTCAAATGGGAGCCTTAAACCCACACACAAAAATTTCAACCATTTAAAAAATGATTGGGAAATTTTATTACAATGTAATTCCACAGTTGAGTTGTGTTTGGAGAAGACAGTTTTATACCTAAACAACATTTTAATTTATATCAATAAGTGAAATTGATGGCATGGAAAGCAATTCTATTGTTGATATTATTGGTATTGTTTTGTTAGTTGATCCATCAAATGTTATATTAAAAAAGAATGCCACACAAGCTCAAAAAAGAACTCTTCAATTGAAAGACAGGTCAAGTTTCATAGTGGAGTTGACAATGTGGGGTGGTTTTTGCAATAAGGAAGGCCAACAACTCCAAGATCTATGTTAGTTAGGAACTTTTCCCATTCTTGGTATAAAGGTTGGATGCATCAGTGATTTTGGAGGAAAATCTATAGGGACAATCAACACAACCCAACTTCTTATAAATCCAAATCTTCTAGAGGCATATCAATTGAGATCTCGATTTGATACAAAAGGGAAATATCTTACTTCCCATTCTATTACAAAGGAAATCTTATTTGTTGGACAAGTTAAAATATTAAAAAAATATGGCACAAATTAAGGATGTGGGACTTGGTAGATCTAATGCACCTTGTTGGATTATGATAAAAGCTACCTTATCTTTTATAAAGGTGGACAATTTTTATTATACAACTTGCCCCTTAAAATTTGAAGATAGGCCCAATCCAAAAAGAAGGTGAACAGTGATGAAATGGTAATTGGTATCGTCAAAGATGTGATAAGGTTTTTCCTGAATGTGATTATAGATATATGCTTCAATGTAAAGTGCAAGACCATACAACTTTCACTTGGGCTACTATTTTTGGAAAAGGAGAAGAGATTATGGATGTTACACCAAAGGAATTAAACGTGCATTGAAGCATGAAGAAAAATATGATATCAAACTATGGAAAATTATATAGAAAGTCATTTTCAATAAATACATATTTGAAGTTCATGTGAAAGAAGACACTTATAATGATGAATAGAGGGTTAAGTGTACTGCCATAAAAGTAGAAAAGTTTGACTATGCATTTGAAAGCAAATTTTTATTGATTCAACTGCTGAGTTCTAGGTTTTATTACGTTCATTTACTTCTATGTATTTCTTTTTGGTTAAAAGATTTTCAAATAAAATAATTGGATATGTACAAGCTAGCACATCAAAAATTTTGAACAATGGAGCCCTTATATCATAAAAAATATTGGATCTTATGCATCTCATGTATATTGTAGATATAAACTTGTGATATTGATATTTTAGTAACTTTAGTTTTTGCTTATTTACAATCTTCTTATTTTATCAATACAAAATTTAATAAAATATTTATATTTATGAATGTTAGATATCTTGAAATTTGATATCTCTCAGCTTATTTTACAAAAACAATTAATTAAAAATTTAGTTATGCGAGTTTATATGCTTTCTCATATATATAAATATTAATAGGTTTAACATATTTTCTTATTTATACATATGTATACACATATTATGCATTTATGTTTAGTTAAATGATTTATTTATATTTTGTACTTGTATGTTTTCATTATTTGTGTGTTTGTTTATTTGTTTACACAAACACATATATACTTTAAATTATTCATATGCTTACTCATATATATAAATATTAATAGGTTTTATACCCGTGTTTCTCTTTATGTATAAATATTTGGTGTATATGTTCATTTTCATATTTATACATATGTTTGCGTGTGTGTGTGTGTGTGTGTGTGTTTATTTATATATTTAGTTTGTATATATGCATGTATTTATAGGTGTGTTTCATACTTATTTCTATATATATTATTTGTGTGCTTATTTAATTATTTTTTTGTTCTGTTATCATTTCTATTTTTATTTTTGTACTTGTGCATTTATTTATGTGTGTATGTGTGTGTGCTTACACACATATGTATCTTTTTCTCAGTGATTGGAGTTGTTTTGGTTTTCTATTTTGGGGGGTTTAATTTATTTTAGATTATTTATACTCTTGGATGTCTTGTTGGCCTTGATTTGCATGTTTTTACTCCTATATCCCTCCCTCATTCCCCTCTTTTTTTTCCTCTCTAGGTTTTCAATCTATAAATTTATTTTTCTTTACTCTCTTGCATCCTAATGATGGATCAAGTAGTTTGATTTGAGACATTGATGTTAAAAAATATTACACAATCAAACCTAGGAAAACAAGTAAAACATTTATATGGATTGTGGAAATCTAATAGCATTAAATTATATCTCTATTTAGTCAACCTTTTTATGGCATTATTTCCTTTTCTATCTTACTAAGAGCTTTCATAATCTTTCTAGACCTAACATTGTTGGGACTAGTTCGTTAACTATGGGAGGAGACATAGGGACAATTGAGCTGAATAAGCATGATGAGTTCAAAAATGATGCCAAAATCTAGCATATTTGTAAGAAAGGGGGGTGGCCCAATTCATAGAATTTATGAATGGGTATGATGAAAATCTCTTGATTCAATTTGCCTCATCTTGGTCAGAAAGAAGGGTTTTTGTAGGTAGCATCTCTTTTGACTTGAGCGAGGAAATTATTGCCAAGGCTACAAGACTCCCTAAGATGGGAAGAAAGTGGTAGAAATTGATTAGGATTTCTAATACCAAGAGTCTTAATCAGTTCTTTTGTGAGGATGAGAACCCTGTGAAACTTCATGGTGATTATGAATGTTAAATGCTTCCAGAGCCATGGGATCAAGTATGCTTAATGATTATAAAATATTTCATGCTTGAGGGTAGATTTAGGGTGTATTATTTCTACCATATACCCCTCTTGAATAATTTTTACAATCATTAAAATATTATATCCTTCCCAATCTTCCTACTAAATCTATTGGAAAATTATATTCGTGAGGTGATTGAAAATGCCAAAAACTTGGGTAAAAAACCAATCCCACTTCATCAAGGTCTCATCTTCCATCTACATCATTTCCACCTAGCTCTCTCTTCCCTCCCAGGTTGATTATGGTTCATGAAGCCCCTTTGTCCAACATACCCCTTTTGCTAGCATTGTTGACTCCTGTGGCCCTAGCAAGAAAAAAATCCTTAAAAACCTTAGTCTCAAAATTACTTCCCATAAAGCCAGTCTTGAAACCCATACTCATAGGTATGCCAAGTAGGATTCTAGTGAAAGGAAAAGGAGGGTCCCTTTTAAGAAAAAAAGGTAAATTTGGGGCTAAAAAAGCCAAATTTACATTTTAGGAAGTGGGGTTTTAATTTGAAGCCATGGAGGAGGAGAACACCCCTAGGCACTCCTAGAGAATTGCCACTTGGTCTACTGGTAAAGGTAAAATGAAAGAGGTGGAAAATCCAAAATCTGATGATTTAAGGGACCAGGAAAATGATGAAAATGAGGTTAAGAGTAAAGGCAAGGAGATTGAAAAGGATGGTGAAATGGAGATAGAGGGTAGTTCTGAGATGACCAATTCTTCCACCCATGTTTTTGAAAGCCTTTGCTTGAGGCCTATCAACCTCACTAAGGACATGATGCACGAGGAGGAGAATGATGTGACTGATACCTATAAGATTATTCGACATGGGATCTAGATGTTAGTTGTATTATGAATGTTAAATGCTTCCAGAGCCATGTGATCAAGTACGCCTAATGATTATAAAATATTTCATGCTTGAGGGTAGATTTAGGGTGTATTATTTCTACCATATACCCCTCTTGAATCATTTTTACAATCATTAAAACATTATATCCTTCCCAATCTTCCTACTAAATGTATTGGAAAATTATATTCGTGAGGCGGTTGAAAATGCCAAAAACTTGGGTAAAAAACCAATCCCACTTCATCAAGGGCTCATCTTCCATCTACATCATTTCCACCTAGCTCTCTCTTCCCTCCTAGGTTGATTATGGTTCATGAAGCCCCTTTGTCCAACATACCCCTTTTGCTAGCATTGTTGACTCTTGTGGCCCTAGCAAGAAAAAAATCCTTAAAAACCTTAGTCTCAAAATTGCTTCCCATAAAGCTAGTCTTGAAACCCATACTCATAGGTATGCCAAGTAGGATTCTAGTGAAAGGAAAAGGAGGGTCCCTTTTAAGAAAAAAAAGGTAAAGTTGGGGCTAAAAAAGCCAAATTTACATTTTAGGAAGTGGGGTTTTAATTTGAAGCCATGGAGGAGGAGAACACCCCTAGGCACTCCTATAGAATTGCCACTTGGTCTGTTGGTAAGGGTTAAATGAAAGAGGTGGAAAAGCCAAAATTTGAGGATTTAAGGGACCAGGAAAATGATGAAAATGAGGTTAAGAGTAAAGGCAAGGAGACTGAAAAGGATGGTGAAATGGAGATAGAGGGTAGTTTTGAGATGACCAATTCTTCCACCCATGTTTCTGAAAGCCTCTGCTTGAGGCCTATCGACCTCACTAAGGACATGATGCACGAGGAGGAGAATGATGTGACTAATACCTATAAGATTATTCAACACGGGACCTAGATGTTAGTTGTATTATGACGACTGAAGAGATTAGAAAGATGAAGACCAAAGTGGAGGAGTTAGACAAGATGATTAGTGTTAGCATCTCCAAATTTAGTTCAAGGCTAATGCAAAACTCATCCATGACTCTTTTCATGTTATAGAATATGTTGGGCATTAATACCAATAAGGAGGGGAATTATAAGGAACTTTTTAATTTCCTTACTAAATATTGGGAGAATTTGTTGCACCAATGTAGGTGTAGAATCAAATGAGTTGAATGGTGGGGGTTCCCTAGGCATTTTTTGATTATTTGTTGTTGTTGGTCATGGTGGCCTTATGTTTAATCTTTTATTTTTTAATGAAAATGTTAAAGACTGATACTAGCTTAATGCTACTAGTTAGGTTAGGCTCTATATGGGATACTCAGAAGACTAAGTCTAGCTATATCAGTGGTTTTAAGACATATCATATCTTTGATAACATAGTTAGTATTTCCAGTACTGATTGTTATACTTTTTGTTTGAATATTTTTTGATATATTTAGAGTGTTGTTAATGTGCCTTTGGTTTTCTCTTTCTGATAGCTTGTTAGGCTAGTTGTAAAGGTGATAAGACCCTAGTTTTTGCTACTTTTTATATAAAAAATAATACAAGAGAAGAAATGAGAAATATACACAATGTGTAGTTCACACCAAGCTATCCTAGATAAAAAATTTCAAGAAGTGAAAGTTTCAAATCTAAAGAAAAAGATATTCCCATTCCAAAATGCAAAGGGTGAGTATGTATATATTTCAAATGCCATAATTGCTTATCTAAGATCCCACAACATTTCTAAAGCTTCTACAACACATATAACTATATTCTCACCATGAAAAAACTAACAAACACACTTACTATAGTATTGAGATTGATTAAAATCACCTTTAGAATGAGAGCCAACTTCTTGTGGAAAATATTTATATTCCTATAACCTCCATCAAAGAAAGTGAAAGATAAGATGACTAGGTGGAAATGCAAACAATTAAGATCGCTACATCCATTCCATATTTTACATGCTTTGTGACATTTTAACTAGTTTTGCAATAGGGTGAATACATTTATCAACCATGGCATTCTAGATTCAACCTTAGTAACTCAATTTATTTCTATGGTTTGTGATTATTTTCTATGGTAGAGTGATATTTTTCCACAAGATATGATGAATATTTTTCTTGGATATACCTAAAAATTATGAAACACATTTTCTATTTCATTGTGAGATTTACAACTCATTTGGAAAACTTTGGTATATTTTTGACACCATCCCTAGTCCTCTTGAGACATCACTAAAACCTATTTTATAATGTAACAGGTAATAATAAGTGATTGAATCCATCTCCCAACGCCTTGTAAATATTCTCATGAACATGAAGCACCATAACCTTAATGGTCAAGTAAGTTTTAACCTAATTTTTTGGACCAATCATGCTTTATATTTGTATCCTTTTTATATGTGCATGTCACTTACTTTCATGTTAAATTTTTGTTTACTTCGACATGTATAATTCATAGAAATTTAAATACAATTTTATCTGGAGGTAAAATATAAGGATGAAAAGTACATCCTTAACATTTTTGTATGAGAACATTTTAGACTAACTTTAACCTTTTCCCTGGAATGCCATAACTTAGTTTCCAAATAACATATTCTTGTGCAAAAATTAATATCTATCCTATAACTTTTAAAATAATAAGTCCTTATTCCTCAATGATTCAAACCCAACCTACACATCTACTATTTATCATCTTGTTTCAAAACTATATACCTACAATTTTTTATTTGTAAGTATCCAAATTCAAATTCAAATTGAAATATAGGTCTAAGCTAGTACACTTTTAATTAATGGTTTCTTGATGAATCAAGCCTGGAATATTCAAATAGGAGCACTAGAGGGTTGAGTAAAAGGAAAAACCCTACTTCAATTTAAGTCATTTATTATTAATTATAACATCATATCATTTGAGCACTAGAATATGTGAAAGCATGCTATCAACATATGAAATAATGATTTGGATAGCATAGCCTTTGTATTTCTCATTAACATGTATTTCAAACTTGTTCAAAATCATAAAATTAATTAAAGGATTTGACTAAGGTAAAAGAGGTGACTACAAGTACAATATGATGATGTGCCAAAAAAACTCCCCTAAGGGACAAAGACATTACTAAAGATCAAACTTGTTTTAATTCATGTAACTGTTAAAAGGATTTATCTATAAAATATGAAATAAATAAATAGTACCAGTTGTGGGGAATTTAAATTAATTTATAGATTATTAATATTATTGAATAATTTTAATTTAATATGAAAAAAATTATATTTAGAAAATGCACTACTAATATTGATCAGACCATAGTTGGAAAAATACTGAAATATATTTTTTCAAAATTTTCTATGTTTCAGTAAAGTGCATTTTTGAAGGTCTTCAAGGCATTTGAGGGCCTTCCTCAATGTCATCTCCCAATTTTGGTTTGAGATTTATTGAAGACCTTTCCAACAAAGTACATGGTTCACAATTTGGAGCTAGGACTAGAAGGTTATGTCTTCTCCAAGTGGACCTATTTTTATATATAGTTTTAATAGTTTATTTGTAATAAACATTATGAGGACTCTTCATTTCATTTCCAAGGGATTCTAGTGACCCTTGGGATCCATCAAATTTGTATAAACTCCAATTTCGAATAGAATGGATCACTTTTTGGCTTGCAATCTTGTTGTTAATCTTCATGATTTTTACATTGAACTTAACAATACTGCAGGTATCACACCAAGTATTGTAACTTGATTTCATAATTTAGATCAAATATTCTTAGAAAAATAATTAGGTGCATTTTATGATTTTTATCAAACCTTTTATGCAAGTGCATGACATTAGACATGTGTGAAGCATATCTTCAAGCAATACTTTTGTAAATAATTTTCTAATGTCTTTTTAAAAATGATTTCTTCGGTAAAGCCTAACCTGATAAAAGAATATGAAATTCATGTACAAAATTTAACCAATAAAAACCCATAGAATAACACAAGCTTTGAATTTTAAAAAAATCATGATTGAAATTTATGCATATATTTAAAAACAAAAAGATAATGTATCATGCGTATTATATTTTATAATGTTAAGAGTTTTATGTATGAAATTTTCATTAAATTTAGTTTTAATGGTAAAAATATGAAAAAATAGAATTAAGTATATGATTTTATGAGTTTTCAGCAAGTTTCAGAACTAGACTACCAACCTAGATCCAAGATAATTCAAGACATTTCTAGAGGGAATAGAAATATTAGTACTTTTGTATCTTTTGTCATTATCCTTGTTTGACCTGTCATTATCCTGTCTGACACTCATTTAAAAGGTGGGAATTAAATCACCTTCCTCTCTTACCACAACAAATTTTAATTATTCTTATAAGCACCATCATTTTAGACACTAGAGACAAATTTATTTTAAAAAACTCAAAATATAGAGATCAAGATTGCAACAAAAAATTTAAATGGATCAAAACTATGTCCACTAATTCTATAACTATAAAATTTAAGACACTTTGAATTTTTTTTGTCTCATATCTAATAGTAAAATTTATAATTATATCACCTAATGCAAAATTACCAAAAATATTTTCTTATCACAAAATAAATACCTTAATCCTCTTTATCTATTTTATAAACATATTTATATAATATTTAAAATCCAAAATGATAAAATGAGAAACTTGTGTTTTCCATTTATTTAACATAACCTAATTTTACCTTCTAAATACCCATTTATTAATATAATTAAAGATATCTTCATTTTATATTAAAGAAACCTAACCTAATTTTTGAAAAACATTAATAAAGATGCTACTCAGGGGAGTGATGAAGGGTACTCCCCTTACAAACCCAAACATACAACTAAAATAGACAAGTAAACAAAAAATATAAGATTCAAGAAATACTTGCTTTCTATTATCCTAATGCAATGAAATTACAACATGTAGAAAATAACATGTTATAGCCACATGGACATTCTCCTTATAATAATTTGCAAGTCAGAGCCACCTTATGCATGATTAGAATTGTCCTAAGTAACCATTCTTTTCCCTTTTATCTTGGGATGTATAATCACCCTAGAATCTTCTAGGAGGTGCCACTTCTCTGATTTGTGACTATCCATTTTTCTCTCATTTCTCTTGCCTCTAAATATTCCAAAAATATTCTCAAAATGGGTTTTGACATCCATTGGAGTATTTAATTTTTTTTTCAATATTCCTCCCTAAAGTAGCACAACTTCTGGAGGCCATAACTTTTGATTTGGGAACTTGGTTGAGCCCTATTTTAAAAAAAATTAAGATCTTGAAGAGATCTACACCATGTCTTTTCTAGATCACCATTTGATTATTTAGATTCATTGAGACCCCATTCAATAATTTAAAGGTCCAAAATTCAGATTGAACATTTAATCATAATTTTTAACCCTAAAATATTAATATTTTCTAAATGATATAATATATTAACATGATTCTTTTGCCAATCATTACATTTTCCTATTTTTCTCCTTGGGATCCATTTCTAGGTTCAAGTATCCATAAAAAAAAACTACTAAAAATTAGTAACCATTTCAAATTATTTTTAGTCCTTATTGAAGAAGCAACAATATTTTTCGACAATGCAAGATTGTTCTTACACCCTGAATGCTCATACATCATACGCTCAGGGTAATTTGAGAATTGACCTTGTCACATTTGAGGTGTTATGAGGAAAACCAAGATGGTCAAACTCTACCTTAGGTATCCATGATGAATCTTCAATAGGTCTCCCTTTCCATTTAAATAGATACTCTTCATATTACCTATTTCTTTTGTTTCTAGTTCTACCAATACAACAATCGAAGATGTCTTCTATCACCTTATCTAAAGTAGGTGTTGGAATATTCCATCATGTTTTTGTTATTTTTTCATTAATACATATTTCATGATACTTTGTCAAATTTGAAATATTAAATACACGTGAATTGTTAAGTCTAGTTGGCTACCTCACAACCATTTCCCAAATCATGCTTTCTTAGGATTTTGCATGGTCCAAATTTCTTCATCTTTGACTTATTATATGTTCCCATTGGAAACCTATCTTTTATTAGATGAACCATGAATTCATCCCCAGTCAAAAATTATTTATGTGTCCTCTTCTGATCTTCCTTAGTCTTGTATTAAATATTCATCTTATTAATACTCTTTCACCTTTTCATGCAAATTATTCAAATGCTTTGAAAAGTCTTCAAATTCAACACTACTCTTTTGTCCTTTGTCCATCCTCCTTAATTATGAAGCATTTCTAGGGTTGCTTCCATATACAACTTGGAGTGGGAATTTACTAGTATTCCTATTGACAGTATTGTTGTAAGAAAATTCTATCTTTGGTAAAATCAAATCCCATCCTTTGGGCATATCTCCTACTAAGCATCTCAACAAGTTCCCCAAATTCCTATTCACCACTTTGGTTTGTCTGTCGATTTGTGGATGCTGTGCAAATATGAACTTCAAAATATTCCTCAACTTCTTCCACAATGTCCTCCAGAAATAACTAACACATTTTCTATCTTGATTTGAAACTATGCTCTTTGGCAGACCATGTAGTCTTACCACCTCTCTAAAAAATAACTTTACAACATGGACAACATCATTGATCTTCTTACAAAGAATAAAATGTGTCATATTCAAAAATATGTACACCATCACAAAAATAGAATCATACCCTCTTCGTGTCCTTGGTAAACCAAGAATAAAATATATACTAACGTCCTCCAATAGCCTCTAAGGTATAAATTATGATTGATATAAACCTGTATCTTGGCTTGTAACATTTCTTGTCTTACATACTCTACAACTCTCCATAAAATTATTCACATCTTACTACAAATGTGGCCAATACTAATGTTCTTTAATAAGTGCCATGGTCTTATCTTGACCAAATGTCATGAAAGTCCTATACTATGCTTCTCCTTGATCATATTCTCTCATTGAGCTTCTAAGAGCACACAACTAGCTTTTTCTAAACAACATATAATCTTAAATAATGAAATCCAACCACTTTGTCCTATCCACTATGATATGATCCTTACAAGATTTCCAAGCTTCTGCAAAATCAGGATCCTCTAGATACAAAATATTGAGTTCATAGAACCCAAAAAATTTGACCTGTACCTCTATCAAAAAATTCTTCCTTCCCAACTTATAATAGCTCCAATGGCATTGCGACTAGTATCACAATCTAATTGAAACACCTTATTAAAATATAGAAGTGCCAAATAAGTTGGCTTGCAACTTTTCTTTTTAACAAATCAAAACTTCTTGCTGCCCTTGTAGTCCATTTGAATTGTTTCTTGTTGTATCTCATTGTTTGAATTAGTAGTGCATAAATACTATTGAAACCTTTGATATACTTTATATTAAAACTTGCCAGATCATGGAAATATCTCACCTTTGTAGTACTTTGTGGGGCAGACCATTCAAGGATAGCTTTTTAGGATCTATTCTAAGACTATTTGTTGAGACAAAAAATCTAAGATACACTAACTCATTCTTCACAAAGTTGCACTTCTTGAGGTTAATCAAAAATTTCTTTGCTCTTAACATTTCAATACCTTAAGAATATGTATCAAATGATCCTCCAATGTCTTACTAAAAATTAAATATCATCTACTTAAACAATACTAAACTTACTCAAAAACTCTTTTAATACCTTGTTTACAAGCCACATGAATATTCTGGTCCATTAGTTAGCCCAAAGGGCATGACTAACAAATCATACAAGCCCTCCTTGGTTTTGAATTTAGTTTTCCATTCATCTCCTTCTCTAATCCAAATATGGTGACATCCAATTTTTAAATTTATCTTTTTGAAGTACTCTAGTAAACTTAAACAATCCATAATGTCATTTATCCCTACGAGGAAAATCTATACTTAATGGAAATCTTGTTTATGGCTTGAGAGTTTATACACATCCTCTATTCTCTACCCTTATTTGCTGCTAGTATGACATATATTACACATGAACTCAAACTCTCTTGAATCAAATCCATTTTACAACTCTTGTACTTGTATGTTCAACTCTTCATTCTCTATTGGAGTCATTCTATAGGTTTCCTTGTTTGGAAAATTTTCTCTAGGAATTGGGTCCATCTAGTGACTTATCTTCCTCATCAATGGTAATTTCTCAGGTACATTATTATATACAATATCTTGAAACTCATCTAATATGCCGCTTCTCTTGGTACATCATTAACTTCCTCTTTGTTAGCTTTATGAATTAAAGAAAACAAATATGCTCATGCTTCATGCAATCTATAAATTTTCTTCCATCCACTAAACATATTCGTGGATTATTTCATACCTTTTCATCTACTTCCTTTAATGGCTTCAACTTGCGTCAAATTCCATCCTTTATTAAAGAATAGGTATTTTCATGCCCATCATGTGCTACATTAAATTAAAATCGCCATGGTCTCCCTAGCGAGATGTGAAAAATATCCATAAGCATAATATCACAAATACCACATCATGATAGTTTCCAATTTTGAACTTTATCATGTATTTTTCATTGACCAAAGCCTTATGGTCCTTTTGCAACCAATCAATCCATTTGGAATTTGGATGCCTTCTTCTCTCTAACTTCAATTTACTAACCATTCCCTTTGATACAAGACCTTATTAACACTACCACCATCTATAATAACATTGTAAACTATACAATTACACTTACATCGTGTGTGAAACAAATTCTTCCTTTCCATTGGTTCTTTCTCATCATTTAGCAAGGGTATTCTAATAACAAGAACCTCTCCTCTTTCATAATCTTTAGAATGTGAAGGCTCAATATCCTCATCTACATGTGAAACTACTGCATTACTCGCTGGTCTCTAATTTGTAATCCCTTGATGTTGGGGGCACTCATTGGCTCTATGTCCTTCACATTGGAAACATGTTCCATGGAAGCCTCCTCTTCACGATACTCATCCTCATCCTCTTTGATCTCCACTATTTTAGTCATGGGGATAATATGAATCATTTCCCATTTGATTCTAAATGCTATTAGATTCTTCATTCTTCTTCTGATCTTCATTTTGGCCTCCATAAGATCAGACCTAATAGTCCTTTCACCATGACCTTTTCCATTTTTCTTCTTCTCAAATCTTCTATTCAACTTCTCTTCTACCTTCAAAGAAAATTGATATGCATCTTTAATGGTAGACATTCTTACCAAACTCAACCAAACTTAATTATTCTTAGATACTAGGCTTCAACCCTTTTATATAATGAGAACATTTCTCTTCAATGGCCTCATAATGAATTATTTTAATGAGGACTAGATAGAACTCTTTTGTATACTCTTTGACAGATTTTCCTACTTGCTTCAATCCTTGAATCATCTTTAGCTAGTCAAGCTCAAAGTTAGCAAGAATGAATTGTATGTTCAATTTTTCTGTCATCTAGTCCCATGTTGTTATTTTCTCCTTCCCTCTTCTATTTATCAGGATCTTATACTTCTTCATACTCAAATTACTCTTCCATAGCATTGATCCAATCAATCAACTCTTTTGGATTAATATTTGTAGAAAATGTGGAAACTTCAATATTTGGCCTTTTTCCAATCATGGAAATAGCCCTTCTTCAGATTCATCCTCACTTTCAGCTTTTTCCCCTATATCAATTTGATTCCTTTGCACAGCTCCTCTTGTAGTGCTTGAACTTATCTTGAGAGGGGCTCTAACACCGTCTTTTGTCAGACCAACATTTCTTCCACTACGGTTTCTTTAAGGAGGCATTTTTCTCACTTATCTCACAAACCCACAACCATAGACTTGGTGCAAATTGCCTCATGTTTGATGATATGTTTACACACTTAAAAACTTATGCTCTAATGTGGTACTTGATGAAGGTACTACCCTTACAAACCCAAACACACAATAAAAATAGACAAGTAAATTGAAAAAACAAAAAAGAAACACTTTCTTTCAGTTTTCCCGATGAAATACAATTACAACATTAAAAAAAACATCCTATAGCCATATGAGCATTCTCATTACAATAATTTGCAAGCTGGAGCCACCACACACATGATCAAAATTGTTCTAAGTAACCCTTATTTTCCTTTTTAATCCTAAGTATAATTGTCCTATAATCTTATGGAAGGTGTCACCTCTTGGATTTGTGGCTGACCACTTTTTTGTCCTTTCTCTTGCCTCAAAATATGCCAAAAATATGCCCAAAATGGTTTTTGATGTCAACTTTAGAGTATTTTAAAAAAATTCAATTTTCGTTGCTAAAGTCTAGCACAACTTCTCGAGACCATACATTTTGGTCTGGAATATGATTGAGCCCCCTTTTTGAACTGAAGATCTCAATTAGATCTACACCATGCCTTTCCTAAATCATCATTTGATTAAAGAGTCATTGAGGTCCCATTCAATCATTTAATGGTCCAAAATTCAAGTCAAACTTTTAATAGCATTTTCAAACCCCAACACATTAATATCTTCCAAATGATATAGGATATTGACACGATTCCTTTACCAGTCATTATATTTTCCTATTTTGCTTCTTTGGTCAGTTTTTAAGTTCAAATATGCACAAATGAAAACTTGCTAAAAAATAGTAACCCTGTCATTTTAGCCTTTAATGAAAAATAACAATATTTTTGGATGATGTAAGATTGCTCTTACACCCTGGATGCTCATGCATTAGGGAGAGGACCTAGAAGTTGACCACCCTAAGTTCACACTTCTCAAATTCCTATGTGAAAATTTTAAATCATCCAATTTTTTACAGAAATTAGTTAGTGAGTCCCCTGCTTATAACTCAAATTTAAGAACCACATCATCAAATATAATGTCACATGAGTATGCATTTTGCCGAGATGTCCCAAAAGGCCCCAAAAATGTGTATGATACTTGTGCACTAAGTTATGTTTTATTAGTGTGCTAATATGACATCACTTGATTTGTTACTTTTTATTTCTAAAGAATACATTTCATTCAATTATAGAAATCATCGTCAACAATAACACTTTTAAAGTCACAATTATTATTACAATATTGTTAACATATTGAACACTAAATCAATTTATAACAATATTTGAAATACTCACAACTATTAAATTCTCTCCAATTATTAAAACTCTTAGTGTAATAGTAAAAATCACATTATAAACATCTAGATGATGCTTAATTCAAATCTTCAATACCCAAAAAAAAACTATTAAACTCTCTCCCCTATTTCATTTGAAATTGAAAACAATCTAATAAATATATCAAATATTAATGAAGCAAAGAGGCTACTTTATTTCTTTTGAAATTGAAACCACACGTATAAATATCAAATATTAATGAGGCTTTAGCAGCTTGTACAAACTAGGAACACACGTCTACCCTTGGTCCCATGCATTGCATATAACGTACAAGATGTTGGTATAGTGCAATACGTGGATAGTCTAGAACTCGACAAGACTCTCAATGGATAAGATACCCATTGTCCAAACTACAGGATACAGATACATAACTTACTTTGTCATAGGCCCATGAGGAGATAATAAAGTACTGTTATTGGTAATGCAATCAGCATTCCAAATATCACCCTGTAATCACAAATAAGTAATGGAGATTGATCAGTGACTTCCTTCACATTTCTTAAAATTTCATGACATGGGTAAATACATTTGTAATGAACTTACGCTGTGCTTAGAATTTCAGGATGTACATTGTACTCCTTGGCAAAAACAAATGGAACTATGCCTTGAGGAAGTGCTGCCTGTAATAGTACATCAAAGTACAAATATTCTCCATTAAAACTCATGAATTGTTACAAGTCTTATGAACATTTTTGAGATCTTAAGAGATTAAATTTTCTGAAATGGGTTTTGTTCAATGTACCTGAACAATGGCCACATGCAACAGTTTGCCTCTGAGCCCAAAGGGAATGGATGCAGCTGCCATTACAGCTGGACCAGTTATGAATCTAACTGCCATTGCAAAGGCTGCAACTGATTTCCCACAGGCTATGATTCTTGGTTGAAGTGCCATGAACAATCCTGTTTGTCAGCAGTATATAATGGTCAGAATGTTTTTGATCTTATAGTATTGATTGTGAAGTTTAGCTGTTTGCCACTCAAGAAATTCTGAAACATAAAACTTTATCAGAGTTACAAGGAGAGGCCTCATCAAGAATCCTTACCCAAGCTAAACATGGCCATGCCCAGACCAGCATCAGATAAAATGGCAATTGAACCGTACACCAACTTTGGCATTTTGATATTCCACCTTCAATCAATACCCATCAGAAAATAACAGATGCAGAGAACAAAATAGGTTTTTATCTGAAAACTTACATTTCAAAGAACAGATCTGATCTGATCTGATCCTAGGAAGCAGTGAAAGAAAATTGGTATTTGTATAGATAAGTTTTGAGAGAGTAGATATGATTATTTTGTATTTTTTTAACAATTATGTAATGTATGATAGCATTTGTTTTTCAATAATTATTTTGGATCACATTTAGTTTGATAATGGATCATTGAATGTCATCCAAATCGTTTATTGAGACAAATACAGAATTGGAAAAAAAGCTATTATACACTTCATAGATTTTGTTGATTTTTTTAGATTTATGTGAATGACTGGCATTATTATTCCCAAAGATATTATTACAGATAGGTGAAAGCATAAGGTATTAGAGAGTACCTGTAAGCCACAAGTGACCATATTAGACCTAATATGCAAGCATAGGTGTTGGGATTTCTTATGAGCTTTCTCCACACCATGACAAAGATAAGCCTGGTCATCACTTTTGCAGGTGGCATTTTTACTGCACTTTTGCTTGCTTCCAATTGCTTTTTCCCCTGTTCGTCTAGAGAAATACTAGAACCCAATTTAGAATTGGGGCTCGCCATTTCTACATCTGAAATAATACCCTTCTTTGCTGGACTGGAAGCATATTCTTGATATGATCCACTGGACTCCTGCACCATGCCTGTTCATCCACCAAAAGAGCCCCTTAAAGAATGGGAATTTAAAGGAAAAGGGCAATAAAGGTTTTCAATGCTTTTAGCTGTAAGCATGGTTTTCACATTGTACACTAGCTTTATATAAAGACGTTTATTCCAAGATGAAACACATCCTTATATAGATTTTGCTTTATATTGGAACTTGCAGGCACAATGTATTCATAGACAACATTCTACTGCTTTATGTGGAACTTTCTCAAACTACATGTACTTTAGCTCTCTAATAGAAAATTCCTTACTTTTTTCAATATTCCTAAGGCTTTTCTTGTAGGGATAATTTTCCAACCAATGCTGAAAATCTCACTTTTTATCTTGAAAACATAAAACAAAGAATTTTAAAGGGAGGATCCCACACAAGAATCTTATGATCAGTGGAGTGTTATACTTTTTCATCTAAATGGGTATATAACAATTTGGTTTATTACTAAAATAAAATATTTTTTTGTTGTAATAATATTTTAGTTAAAATTAGAGGTAGCAGGAAGAATCAGCAGTCAAACAATTAGAGGCCAGTAATTTTAGAAATCAGTAGTTTAGTTGGTTTAAACAGTACAATTTAAGATTTATCTTGTTTAGGTAGTTCAGTTTAAATCATACTAATATATGAGTTCTATTGGAGAAGAGAGAGTGATTTCAGATGAGCCAATTAAACAAGTCAAAGCTTAGAGTATACTGTTTAAGTCCTGTCATCCATTGAGAAGCTTCCAGTAAATTTGTGAGTTTATTTAGAAAATTAAAAGAGAAAATCAGGAATCTAGTGACCAGCTCATAGTAAATTGAGGAGTTACATTTTACGATTTAAACTACCTTCTGTCCGACACAGTTTGCAAAATAAATCTTAAATCCGCTATTATTGTTTGTCTTTCAACAATATAACTATCCATTTTACATCTAAAAATCAATTTTCAAAATCAATTTTAAATAAAAATATTTCTACCAAAAGAAATTCATTAAAATTTGATTATAATCTATATAATTAAAACTCAATAAATTTGGCATAATTTAAAACAAAAACATTATTTTTATTAAAATCATTTAAACATTCTCACAATCATATATCTTTATAGAATGCAAAATTTTATTTTGATGATCTGTTATTTTGGGTAAGATAACTAAACCATCATAAAATTTACATATAGAAAACTGGAATGGCTGCCAAATTCAAGGTCTGATCTCATTCCTTCCCTAACTTTTATATATGCTCTGTACTAATGTACAAATATATAGCACTACTTTATAAAAAAAGAAACGGAACAGAACAGCCTTATTATAGTCTTCTGTACTCTGACAAAACATTAATTTGTTATCTGCATATCCAAAATTATAAAGAAGAATCAAGCCAAAGATGTGATTTGAACACTATAAAATTCTAACTTTACCTTTGCTCTCAGTGATATGATGGTCTAAAGTCTCGGCTTTGGGATCACTTCTACCACTGTTATCTGCAGCTTCTTCAAGCTGGTTTGCTTCAGATATGGTCGATGGGCCAGAACTCCTACCAAACACATGCACTTCCTTGTTAGCCTCATTGAGATTTTGATTCACTGATGGATTGATTTCATCTGTTTTAGCCGTCTTGCTATCTTCTGGGGACAAAATTCCAGGGTTTGGAGAAGGATATGACTCTGTTACACCAGTCATACTTCTTCCCAAGCTTTTCTGTGGCCTAAGCCGGTACGGAGGCATCGAAATCGAATGATGATGCCCAAATCGCCCGTAGTTCGATCCCCTGGATGCTTCCTCCTCGAAATTAGAATTTCTGGGTGTGAGTCCTCTGGAAGAATTCAAAGAATACATATCTGCACACTGGTAATTTGAATGCCTGGGACTCAGATTAGTAGCTCCTCTGTGACTTCCAGAGAAGGTGGTGTAAAAATCATGATTGAAGCTGGAGCCTCTCGGAGTAGGATTGCAGGAGGACTGAAGAGAAAAGATCTCTGCACCTGTCAGATTGGAAGCCCTTGGAGTGAGAGAAGGAAGAGATCCAAACCCCTGCGATCTGTAACCAAAATGAAATTTCATCCAAATGATTTAGATGAAAAAATTTGGTTTGTAGAGCTATTGAAAGGAGATTCAAAGAACTATCGGCTAAAAATTCTATAGAAGGTAGTGTTGTTTATAAAAGCTGTTTCAATGAGATCAAACTAAAATTTATCACGACAAATGATCAAACAAACCAGACTAGACAAGATGACTACTAAATTGGTTGGCAGAGCTCTTGAATGTACATTCAATTATTAAGGCCTAGCAACTTTATGGAAGGTAAAGTTGGTGTTTTCTGGAATCTGTTTCTTCATGATCAACTAAATTTATCATACCATAAGGGTCAACAAACCCAATTAGATGAGATGACTGCAGATTTGATTTGCAGAGCTCATGAAACTGAATTCAAGAACTATTGTAGTGTTAGTTAATAAAAGCTGCTTCCATGAGATCAAACTAAAATTCATCACATCGGATGAGCAAACAAACCATACTAGACAAGATAACCGGTGAATTAGTTGGCTGAGCTCTTGAATGTACGGTCAATAACTATTGCCTTAGAATTTTATGGAAGGTAGAGTTTGTCGTTTCTGAAATCTGTTTCTTCAGGATCAATTAAACTTATCATTCCAGAAGAGCAAAACAACCCAATTAGGTGAGATTACTGCTGATTTGATTGCAGAGCTTATGAAACTGAACTCAAGAACTATTGGTTAACAAGTTAATGGAGGGTAGTGTTAGTTTATGGAATCTATTTCTATGAGATCAATTGAAACGAAACAAAATTTGTTAAAAAAAGTAAATTTGTTTGTGATAGGATTCTGGATAACAGATGACTGTTGAATCTTAGATTCATGTAAGATTTATCATATACCTCGATCTGCTGACAGTTACTCGAAGCTTCCCATTTCCTCTCACCTCTGCAAAAGTCTGCAGAGGCTCTCTTCCATGCAATGAAACAATGTCAGAGTCCACCTTTAAAGAAGTAATTTCAGCAGCAGATTCAGGAAACTGCTCCATTATGAGTATTTTAGCTCCTCTGTACTCAAACAACACCATCATGAGGGTGTACCAGATAACACTCTGCAATACTACTATCTGCACCATTAAGCTACCTGAAAACTCCCCGTACATGCCCTTCAGCAGGGGAATCCCCATCACCAGCGTATTGGGCAGTGTAGACAAGGCAAACAAGGTGATCATCCATTCCAAGCTCGCCCTCTTTGCAAACTGTGCCCAAATGCACAACACCAACAATACAATAACCTTCTGCAAGGAATCTGCGGCAATGAATCTGTAATTCATGGCATATATATTGTTGGTCGAGATAAAATGAAAAGACAGCAGGGGAACTGCAAAAATGGCTACAAAACGGTTTATTCCAGAGCACTGTTCAGGAGTAAAAATCTTCCACCATTTCACAGACCCATATGCCAGAATCATCGCAACATACAGTGGTACCACTGCAGTTAGCACATTGTACAAGTCCTTAGCAGTAATCATCTTTCTACCTTGGAAACAGAGCAGAAACCAATTTCCCAATCAGATTACTCTGCACTCAACTCCCCATTTTTCAGCTTCAACTGTTTCATGAAAACCAATCTGCTACATTCCTGCCTTGCTACACAAGGAAACTACTTATACTTTTTCTTTGTCTAGAGAATCCATAGCTTTCATTTTCAGATGGGCATTTCTATAACACCCAAAAACTCTGATCTTCAACAGACTGCTTTACTTCCCCTGCCCCAAACTCCAATAAATTTAAACCGCCCATACTGTAGAATCAGTGAAAATGAATATATAGACAATATTCAATAGAAATGAGCATCTTTACTGCTATCAGTGGGTTATGATGTGAGGGGGCGTTGACGAAAGCAAGAACAAACGTAGAGATTTTCTGTATAGAAGACATATATTTGCGGCATGTCAAAAGGCGACATTCAGCACAATGTCTGGGAAGAATTATGTGCTACGCAATTGACCAGAAATCATTTTGACAGATAATTTGAGGCCCCAGCTGTGGGCCTAGCTCGATTCGTACAAGCTTTTATTACACCAGCATGTCACTATAAAGAAATAAGCACTCCTAACCCCACAGTAAACTATGGCCAAACATCAAGAATCCAAGATCCACCGATGGCTATCTTGAGATCATCTGAAGATAACAAATTTTTTCCTATGAATAATGGAGTTAACACGAAGGAATTCAAGTCTTTATGAGAGAACGAAGTATTTTGGAATATTATGTTTGTACTAGGAAACTTTCATGGGTTATAAATATAGTATAGTATAGAATGACTATATTTAAAAGAATGGAACAGCAATATAGATAATCGGATTTGTAGATCATAGACTATAAATATGCAAAAGTTCACTTTCTATATGTAGTGAGGAGGAAACTTGTTTAATTTTAAGAGAAATAATATATAGTTGTTGATTTATTGTATTGGAATTTTTTTTATGAGTTATAAATGTAGGATAGTATAAAATGAAGAAAATTATCAAATTTTACAAGAGTAAATTGAAGTTACATTTAATTGTTGATTGATTGTTTAATTAATTTAATATATTAAAATAAGAATATCTATAATAATTAATGAATATTATTCTTGTTTCCTTTCTATAATGATCATTAAGAAGAACTTGAATCTATAGAAAATTACATTAAGAATAAACTATTTTTTTTAATTTTTAATTTTTATGTAAGGGGGTATCCCCGCGACCTAGCCCAACGCCCAACAACCCTTATCTTGGGCACCTGTGTGAGCTAGGGTGAGACTAATCCCCCACGAGTGAGATCCTCCGCCTGCAAGCCGTCCCACCTTTTTAAACCTGGAGTAGATTTGAATCTAAGACCATGGGGAACTACCCACAACCTCAAGCCAACTTTGCTACCCGTGCAGGCTAATAATAAACTGAAATTACATGTAATGTTTTTACTAATTAGTAACTAACCAAACATAACAAAAGGACATGTAGCACATCCAATCAATGAAATTATTTGTTCATTCTACACTATTATGACCATTTGGAAGAACTTGAAGCAAATCTCAAAGTTTTTGAAACTTATCACAAGCTAAGGGCTTTGTGAATATAGCTAGAATTTGATCCTCTATAGGGTATAGTATACAATTTTAACTAGTCCTTATTGAACAAATTCTATAGTGATGTTGAATCTCAATATGCTTAGTCATGTTACAGAATATTGGATTCATGGTTTGTATGGTACTTTGATTTTGGTTAAATTACAATAGGAAAAGGTAGGCTAATTATGTATTTATTGCATAACCTCTTACAATCTTCATGACCATATTGCTTGGCAAGTTGCATGAGCGGTAGCTTTGTATTTTGTCTCCGCTATAGATTCAAGTGACATAATAGGTTGTTCATTATAATTTCAAGAAAATATAATAGAATCAAAATTGAAGTTACATATAATTGTTGATTGATTGTTTAACTAATTTAATGTATTAAAAGAAGAACATATAACAATTAATGAGCATTATTCTTGTTTCCTCTCTATAATGATCATTAAGAAGAACTTGAATCTATAGAAAATTACATTAAGAATAAACTGATTTTAAAAAAAAAAAAATTATGCACGGGGTATCCTCTCGACCTAGCCCAGCACCCAACAACCCTTATCTTGGGTACTTGTGCGAGCTAGGTGAGACTAATCCCCCACGAGTGAGATCCTCCGCCCGCAAGCCGTCCCACCTTTTTAAACCGGGAGTAGATTCGAATCCAAGACCATGGGGAACTACCCACAACCTCAAGCCAATTTTTCTACCCGTGCGGGCTAAGAATAAACTGAAATTACATGTGTAATGTTTTTATTAATTAGTAACTAACCAAATATAACAAAAGGACATGTAGCACATCCAATCAATGAAATTATTTGTTCATTCTACACTATTATGACCATTTGGAAGAACTTGAAGCAAATCTCTAAGTTTTTGAAACTTGTCATAAGCTAAGGGCTTTGTCAATATAGCTATAGCTTGATCCTCTATAGGGTATAGTATACAATTTTAGCTAGTCCTTATTGAACAAATTCTAGATGTAGTGATGTTGAATCTTAATATGCTTAGTCATGTTACAAAATATTGGATTCATGATTTGTATGGTACTTTGAGTTTGGTTAAATTACAATAGGAAAAGGTAGGCTAATTATGTATTTATTGCATACCCTCTTACAATCTTCACGACCATATTGCTTGGCAAGTTGTATGAGTGGTAGCTTTGTATTTTGCCTCCGCTATAGATTCAAGTGGCATAATAGGTTGTTCATTAGAATTTCAAGAAAATATAATAGAATTAAAATTGAACATATATCTAGAAGTAGACTTTTAATCATCTTTTGAACCTATTTGGTTTGAATTCGTATATCCAAGTAATCTATTATCCTCCAAATACAAAATTTGGAGACCATATTAACTCAATATCCTTCTAGTACATTTGAGAATCTTCTTAGCTATACTCCAACATGTCTCCTTAACTTATGATATGAATCTAGATACCAAGTTTATTGCATACATGATATTTGGTTAGGTATTAAATGGGTAGATCATGTCAATAATAAATTATTTATATAAATTCCAGGGCTCATTGAATCTAATTTATCTTGACTTGACAACTTAGATCTAACTTGAATAGATGTTACAACTAGTTTGCAACCTTTCATCTAAAATATCCATTCAATTGTAGGGTCAAAAATTGCATACCTTGCAATGTTTTTTATTAATAGAAGAAAAAAAATATGGGTATTAACCCTTACATAACAATAGCCACGTGGTTATACAATAAGTCTAACTAGTTAGAGAGGCAGAACAACTAAAAAGACCTAACTAATTATGCTTAAACAATAGTTCACTTAAAAAAACACATCTATTTATTATAGGAATTAAAAGAATCAAGACAAAGAAGGCTACAAACTTTAAGACAATCCTTTCTGAAGAATTCAATAGCTCCTTGTCTTTCAAACCATTTCCTTGCAAGTCTTCCTAAAGAAGTTATAGTGTAGTGTTTGTTTTGTACATTATCCTAATCCTAAACCTTGTCATATTTTGCATCCCCTCATCCATGTCAACAATTCAATTCATAAGGAGATCTACCTTATTATTCAAAATCTAGATTTCCTCCATCAAGGCCAAGAAGATGAGAGAACCCTTTAAGTTCGAAGTATCATCATCCACTTCCTTTCCTTCTTCATCCTAATCCATGAGACAATTGGAGACATGAGAGACAATGTCCTTCTTGTCAATCTCCTGCTCCAAATTTTCAACCAATTTGACCCTCTTCAACTACTCTTTACTAGCCATATTTGCAGGATGACTTGTTGTAGATTCATTATCGATTTGTAGCACTCCTCTTTTTAGTTGGGTGAGACTTTTTATTTCCTCTTTTTCCTCTAGGTGGCATAATATTTGATAAACCCACTCATGACATTCATGTGAACTATCTCACAATGGTTAGTTAAAGGGGTTTTGCCTTGATTAACATATCTAAAGGCGTTATCATCAAGACCCATATTTGGCATGTCACCATCCATATTATTCCCAAAACCATTATCATTTTCCTTCATAGTTGCAACCTCCTTTTTTATAACATTGTAGTCCATCCTCTCCAGACCTACAATTCCATGAGATCTATTACTTTTTAATAGACACACTTGAAGCCTTCCATGTTATAGCCATTGCCGCTAATACTTCCCCTTTTGATTATGGCTTTTTGAAATGGAATTCAAATAGTAAGTATCTCTTTTGAATTACTATTGGCATAAATGGTGCGTAAATTCCATGTGGGATTGAACCTGTTGTATGAGAGCACGCTTTTGAATTGCACTCTCATACCCTTTGTTAAAAACATATTTTTAATAGGAGGATTATTGTCTCGATTGATATTAATATCCTTATCTAACCTTTCATTATTTAAATTTTTAAAACTAGACATATTTATCATCTTTGAAAACTTATTCCAACCATCACCAAAGGTTTTGTTATTGGCATGTAAAAGTGACCTTGCCAACCCATAATCTTCGAAGTTAACTTTTTCTTTCATCCTGAATACATTTTAGAATACTCAAGGGAATGTTACCCTCTTTTCTACAACATTTTATACCTTTAATATCGAGGCCTAAGGCATCCATGGTATTCGTAACTTTTTAACTTTCCTATAAAAATTATTAATTTAAATTATTTCTAGTCTCACAAGGATCCAAGTGTCTCCTAGGATCCCTTCTATAGACCAGCAGACTATTGTCATTCCTTTAACAATATATGCGATCAATTTAGACTCTCCTTCAATTGTTGACACTTTGATTCCTCCTAATAAGGTCATTTTAACTTGCTAGAGTAGGGCCATCCATTCAACCTAGTTATTGGTGCATCCATCTAGATTGACAATATATGCTAGAATCATTTTTCTAGTGTTGGATCTTATAATACCCCCTGCAATTGCTTTCTTCCCCCTCGCAAACCCATCAAAATTTAGTTTGTACCATCCTAGGTTTGACAGTTTCCATTTTGTCTCTTTTCTCTTCAACATTTTAGAATTATTATATGTAGCATAAGCCTATGGGAGTCCCCAAATTTTTACCATTTTATTTTCATGGGAGGTCAGGGGAGAGATCACACACTTCCTAGTGATAACAACAATATTCTTCATTAGCAATTTGTAAAAGTATTGGGAGACAATATCGACTGAGATTTTAGTACCTATGATAATTCTATTGTTCCTTTCTTTCCATAAGCTTCATTCCAAGTGAGGAGGGATCAATTTCTATAGGTGTTCAATAGTTGGGTTATGACATGGTCCTTTCCACTCTATAAGTAACTATTGAATGGTGTTGTTCATGACCCACTTGACATCCAATTTACAAAGAATTCTATTCCACAGATCCTGAGAAAATTTATAGTGAATTAAAATATGGGATACACATTCTTCTTCTTGCTTATAGAGAGTACATCTACTAGGTAATTAGAATTCCCTCTTGACCAGGTTATCCTAGGTAAAAATTTTATTATGCATAACTATCCACTATAATAGATTAATTTTTTAGATGAGTTGAGGATCCCAAACCTTTTTGCCCCAAATGGGAGGGATGATCTTGGCTAGTAACATGGTATAGGCTGATTTAACTAAAAAACCCCATTAGGACTTTTTCTCTAGAAGAATCTATCTTCTCTCCTTAAGAGAGGGTTTCTAAATTTAAGAATTTTTTTATGTAAATCCTTTTGTTTTTTAAGGAGATTAGGCTAGGTCTGACAACACTAAGATATATCTTTCCAAGTTCTCATGCATGGTGTAATGAAGTATCATACCATAGTCCCAAAGTATTCATTAGCATTGTTCATAAGTCATCTCAAATTAGGATTTATAGCCAAGGGATCCTCTACTACCCAAGAATCCTCCTAGAATCTGATTGTTCTACCATCACTAGTCTACCATTTGAGTCCTAAATAAATCAAATTTCTTCCTTTCATAATGTTTTTCCATATCCCCATCCTAGGTTTGCAAATTGTGTCCTAATTGACCAGAGAAAGCCTTTTCTTTTCTTCCATATCCATCCATAGAATGTTTTTTGGATCTTTTCAGGTTTTTCAGCCATGATACCTGTGATTTTAATGACTGAAAGGAAGTAGAGAGGTATACCTTGTAGGGGATCCACTAGCAGTTAGAGCTTTCTTATGCTACACAAAAGTTTCCCTTTTCATCCAACAAGTTTCTTATGGAGTCTTTCAATCATGGAATTCCAAAAGGTCTAAGTCACATCCTTTATAGTTAGTATAAGTCCCAAGTACAAGCCTAAGAGTGCAACATCTTGACATCCTAGAATTCCCTTATTTTTCCTCTAAGATCTTCTTTTGTGTTGAAAAATTAAAGATTTCTTTTCTCATAATTAATGTACTATCTTGAGGCCTTAGCATAATATTATAGGGAGACCTTCCAAACTCTTTCTTTGATTACCAAGGCCTCCCCAAAAATAATAATATTTTCCATAGATTTTTGGATAACACATGTAGGAGTGGTAGATGCAACCTTTATACCAAAGATTTTACCTTTGGCTACAAGGTTTACAAAGTTTCTTTTGAGAACTTCTACAAGGATAATGAAAAGATAAGGGGAGAGGGGGTCACCTTGTCTCAGTCCTTTCTTTGAAATTTTTTTGTCATCTTTGGATTCTAATCACTAGGATAGATAAATTTAATATTTCCACAAAAACCTTTACAATACTAATCAACCTAGTATTGAATCCCACTTTTTCTAGAATCTTGTATAGAAAGCCCCATCTCAATCTGTCATAAGTTTTGGAGATATCAAGTTTCAAGACCATCCCCATCTTTTCACATTTATCCATTTAATAGAAAGCTTCATGAATTTTAATCATTGTATCAATGATTTGGTGGCCCGGTACAAAGACCTTATGGTTACCATTAATCTTTCAATCAAGGAAAGGTTTAATTCTATTCACCAAAACTTTGGTAAAGAATTTGTAGATAGTATTACATAGACTAATTGGTCTAAAATATCCAAGTATTTTTGTCTCTTGTATTCTGGGAATCAAATTGATATAGGTTTTATTGATCTTTCTCAATACTTTCCCAGACTTGAAGAAATTTTTGGTAGCCATAGTGAGATCAAATTTCATAATCTCCCAAAATTCCTAAAAAAAATCTAGAGGGAATCCATCTGGGCATGGGCCTTTGTAGGTGCCCATTGAGAAGACATCAACTCTAACCTCATCTTTAGAAACTAGGGCCAAATTCTGTGCATTATTCTCAGGGATAAGATAGGGGTGTAACGAGTGCAAAAGTTGTTCCTCAATGGTCCTATCTCTAGACCCACCTTCTTTATAAACATTATGGAACTATTCTATAGCCATAATTGTTAGAAAGTAAAGTCCACCAAGTTAACTAAGAGGGGGGGTGAATCAGTTATCAAATAATTATAAATTTTATCAACTTCAACAACATTAAACCATGTAAGCAATATAATTACCAACCATAGAAAGATATTCATACACAATAACACAATGACACAAGATATGTTGACTAGGGAACCTCTTGATCAAAGAGTAAACCCCGGTGGGAATGATGCCCACAAAAGATGCACTAATATGAATATTCCTTGTGAAAGGATGGACTCTGTTAGGAGTCTTATGAAATAGATTCAGTACATATGAATCCCTGTTAGGAGATTTTGAATCCCTGTTAAAAGAGTCTAACCCTGTTAAGAGTTATGGAAGATAGAAGGACCCACTGCCCAAATAGCTTCAGGCTAAGATCATTGAACACACTATCCAAATAATCTTTGTATTACTCAATAGAATAATATGTTACCTCTTCTCTGACTATGCCAAACCGCACTCACTGTTACACTAGATCTCAATTTCAGATCTCTGTACTTTGCATGTCTTCCTTCACAAATCGCTTTCACATTTAGCTCTTTTCTTCACTTCATATCCATCCACTTCTCTACAAAAAGGAAAAACATTCCTTCCTTTATACCACACTCAAATAATTACAAATGAGTTGGCATACAATTACAAAATAAAAGTTTCCACACGCTACATCAAAATTACACAAAACTGTCAACTTCCAACTACAATAATTCTTCACTCGTGTGACCTCGAAGTTTGCACTATAATCCACATCACTATCAATGTGTCTTCAACTTCCCTTTAACTGCACAAAACTATATTCCATCCCAATTAGGAGATATCATCCGATTTCCACAAACCGCTACTCAGGAACACTGCCTGAATACTGCTTCCACCAAAATGCTCATAACTTCCATGAATAAATGAATTACTATTTGTGCTATTAACCATAGACATATAACATATCAAAGAGTATATCCTCAAAATCGCATAGCTCTAACTGCAATATCCCACGTGCGCTAATCCAAATTTTGTCTGCTTCTCTGCAAGTCTCTGATAAATCACAGTGTTGACATCAATGACAATCTGATGAAGGGTGCTCCCCTTAATACCACAAACACATAACAGAAATGGAGAAACCACAACAATATGCAAGAACAAAAAATTGGCTTCTTATTATCTCCACAAATGTGGAATTACAAACTTTTAGAATTACAATATGCAAAGCCACATGGGCATTCCCTTACAATATTCTTTAGGACAAAGCCTCGAATCCATACCCAGATCTACTACCCAGAACTATTCTGAACTGCCTAAGACAATAATACAGCCTTCCTTATATAGGCAATTATCCACCGCCTAGGAAGGTTCCAGAATTTTAGCCAATAAGGCCGACCAAACTTAGAATTATTTTATTTTACATTTTATTACATCATAGTCGGCTCAAGATAACCTTCGAAACCCGAACAGAAATTTTGAAGAAAATTATTTTTCGCCATTTCGGGTGGCCCAACTTCCGAAGACCATAAGTCATCACCAGTTGACCCGATCGGCTATTATAACCCCATTTCGGAAATGCCACGAAGCGCTCGACAGGCTGGACCAGCGCAAGCGCCCGTCACCCAAATTTTTGACCTCATCCGGGGCCTCTAAAGCCTTCAAAACTGAGTTCAAAGTTTCTGTACCCTGCTGCCAATACCGAAAATCTCCAATATCTTCCAATATACACTTGATCTGGCAATGAAACTTTACTGGCAGACTTATATGACCAAAATCAACCTCCAAGAAAGAAATCAGATCATTCTGAGCACATACAAAAATTACCAAAAATAGTAACTTTCCATAAATAGCAGCTTTGCACAAAATAGCCCTTATTGAATATAAAAACATAAATATTTTTGGGTGATGCAAGATTGCTCTTACACCCAGGATGCTCCTGCATCACAATCATAGTCATGAATGCAACAACAAATGTTATGGAATGGCTGCCAAACATTTAGCATTCATTCCTAACAATAATACCTAATTGATTTTCATATGTGATGTCCTGTATCTGTTCATATTTTAGATTTTGTATCATTTCCTTTTCTATGTTTACTAGCTCATTTGTGGAAGAAGACCAAATTCTTATATCCCTCCTTTAGCCATTGGATTCTTGGTCTCTATTTCTAGTATGTTTCTTCCTTGATTAGATTCTCTCCCTATTTATCACCCAGTGCTTCTATTGGGAAAAGTGTCTCAACCTTCCAGCACATTTACATGAGGTACTATTTTTATTAAATTTTCACTTGCACATGGATTTTCTCTATTCCTTTCCAGAAGGTTCACAATAGTTAAATAAGCATACTGATGCTTTTTTGTGGCAAGATAATGTCCATTTTGGAAGATATTAAAGTTTGTACTTTTGTAAATTACCAAAAAAATTTGCAAATGCAATTAAAAAGGCTTTAGAGGCTCTAAAATAGGGTCAAATAATGACCAAATGGCATAACATTTTGGACGTTGTAGATCACATTGTGAGCTTTCCAATGCTTCAAATAGTTTGTCAATTAGACACTTATTTCAAAAGTTATGGCCTTTGAAAGTTGGGTCTCCCAACATAGGAAATGTAATAACGTGTTGAACACATAAAATGAACTATGAAAGGGAGTTATACATGTTGGTGTCGGTATTGACACATCATAGGGTATCTTTGGTTGGAGATAAGATGGTCACCTCTTTTAGGGTGTTTTTATCCTATGGTTTTGTAATACCATTTGATAGTTTTTGTACTGTATCTCCTATATATTAGGTGTGTGAGATGGAAAGTGTGTAGGAGTCTTATTTATTTTTAGTTACCTCTAGATCTTTGGTTAGTGATACTCTCTAGAGAAGCTTTCTATACAAGTTTATTGTAATCTATTATTGATTGTTGAATAATATATTGGGATACTTTTGGAGTGTGGGGTTTTGCTTTTGAAAGGGGTTTCCCCATGTAATTATTGTTTTATGGTATGCATTTCATTTGTGTTAAGTTTCTATAATAGCTATTATAAAGATCTAAGAAATTTTTTACATTACCATCTCCTCAAGATTAGTGTAAGAAGTTGTTCCACTACTTAACTTCCTTACAACTTCTTTGTCACTAGATATTTTTGGTGAATCTTTACCCTTGGTCATACTTTCTTGAATTTCTTTTAGACTTTCCTCAATTTCTTTTGTTTGGCTAAATATATTTCCAAAAGTAAACTTATTCCAACCTCTAACATTTTTTTTGATTGATTCCATTTTTTGGGTAACCCAAAACATAACAACACCTTGTATTGGGGTATTCCACCATTGCTCGACACAATTCTTAAAATATGGGTGTGAAGACCACATTATCTCATACTTGAATGGGGTTGGTCCTCTTGTATATCTATTAATCCAATTGAAAAACATCACACAATGGTTAGAGACTGTTCTTGGGAGGGCCACCAAAGATGCATTAAAAACCAAGTACCAATGTCAAGAGACTAGAAATATCTTTAGTCTCAATTGGATGAGGCTATTGAATTTCCTATTATTCAACCAAGTAAAGGATTGGTCAGTAAGTTTAATGTCCAAAAAAACTATTATTTTAATGAAATTTACAAGGTTAGTTATGTTATCTAAGTAATCATTTACTCCACCTAATTTCTCTGAGGGGAAGCGAGGTGTATTAAAATCACCAACAACCATCCATAGGTAGTCATTGTTGACAAATATCCCGCTAATAATCTATTTGTAGACACCTTTTATACCCAAATTGTTAGAAATAAGGCAACACGAGACAATTGAGAGGGAGGGGGGTGAATCGGTTGTGTCAATTAATTTCAAAACTTCACCCAATACTTGGATCAAAATGATAAATGTTAAAGAATTGAACCAAAAAGCATAAGAACGCATAACACCAAATTTTTTGTGTGGAAACCCAGTTAAGGGAAAAACCACGATGGAGATCAAACCCACAAGATGATGTACTAGCACAATAACCCTATTAAAGGTACAAATGGGAATGAACATGCATTTAGGCTCATTTCCTAGAGATCACTGCTCAAGTACAACAGAGAGAAACAACCCCAAGATTACAAAAAGGGCTACAACCCCAAAATGGACTACAATCCATTGATTTATGAACTGCCTGATAGCATATATGATATGCCAATACAAATATGAATAAGTGCAATAAATATCTATCTCAATTATAGATTCACTCATACCTCTTCAGATACACAAATGTATATCCACTCACTCACTTCACAATTACAATTGATTACATCTTTATATACATTTTCATCACCTTAGAAACATGAACAAGGTCAGCATCAACTTTAACTCCTCAATTAAAAATATTTATTCAATTATAATACAAATATTAATGTGATCCAATACATGTCAGAAAAGACATAGCTAGGACCCAAATCCATCCACAAACATGCTTCAAATTCATGAATCATGCCATAATCCTTCACAACATACTATCTCACCAAGTCAGCCAAGAATAATAAAAAATCAACACATCATAGGAAAATCGTTGAATCTGATCACATAACCCAATGTGATCCATCAAAATGAATAGGATACATGATCTAGAAACATAAAAAATAAATGTGAAATGCCACATCAACAACATAAGAAACCTTGTCTCAAAATTTATAAATGTCTTTGTACTTCTCATCAAGAACAAAAAACATCATCCTCTATCATTCAAGAAAAATAGCTTTCTAGTATCAAAATCATGAACCATTTGAGCTGAAAAAAACATCCATATCCAAAACTCACCACCACGTTAACAACTACAAATATTGCATGACTGATCCTCACTGATCCATAAACTAAAACATTGTCACTTCTTGAACAACCAGAAAATAATCTCTAATAAATCACCTAAGACTCACTCAAACCATAATGAAAACCTTTGAAACTTGAACAAGATCAAGTACATACATTCCCCAAGATATCTGTAACTACCTAGCATCTGATCCTTAATACAATAGCCAAATCAATCCAAATACTATACTGAACAAACCTGGAACACTATCCAAAATAAGGAAATATGTTAATATCAATGACAAAACATCAATGTTAGCACATACATGCAATATATCTAAAAAATACCCAACAATATCCCCCTTTGGCATAGATGGAAACATATGATGTAAAAAACCAAATCAATGCACAATTAAACCATACTACCAACAATATACCTCTTTCTCAAAACTTCAATTTCTCCCACTAAGTCTGACACTTATTTTTCACATAGCTATCTCTCATCCTTTGACATCAATGACAAAGGCACATATATGCACTTAGTCATAGATGCCAAAAGAAACTAAGCATCTCACGAAATGAACAACATACCTCACAAGACTAACTACTCCCCCTGAGTAGTAGCCACCAAAACATCAATCTAAGTAAATCATAATATCTGTGAAAGCACTAGATCAATGCAAATCCATGCATCTTTATCGCTAATCAAGAGGGGCCATTATCCCAATCTTACCTCAGAGATACTCAAAAGTATCATTTGATAAGGCATTCGTGAAGATATCTACAATCTACTCTTTAGTAGGAACATATTCCATTCTAACTTATCTTTCACTCACCTTGTCTTTCAAGAAATGATACTTGATCTAGATATATTCTTTGTCTTAGAATGCAATACTGGATTCTTTGAAATATTGATAGCACTAGAGTTATCACAGTAAATAGTAATAGGCTCATCAATACTCACTCTGATATCTTTCAATATTTTCTTCATCCAAACAAATTGTGTACAATTAATAGAAGCAATAATATACTTAGCCTCAATAGTAGATTGTGATATACAACTTTTATTTTTACTGGACCATGAGACTAACCTTTCTCCCAAGAAGAATGCTCCACCACTTGTACTCTTTCTATCATCCACATTACCTTCCCAATCTACATCAGTAAAATAAATCAGTGTAAAATCATCATCCTTTGCATACCATACTTCATAGTCAACTATTCCTTTCAAATATATGAATATCCTCTTAACAACAACATGTGATTCCTTTGGTTCTGATTGAAATCTTTCAACAATAACAATTGCATTTATTATATCAGGTCTAGTTCATATCAAGTATAGCAGTCCATTGATCATTGATATGTACCTTGTTTGATTTTCATTAGGAGAATTGTCATTCTTTGTTAACTTGCAACTAGTAATTATAGGGGTACCCGAGTTTTGAATCATCCATGCCAAATTTCTTTAACAACTCTCTGACATACTTAGACTGTGATATGAAAATCCCTTTTTTAGATTGATTAATTTGTAAACTAAGAAAGAATATCATCTCACCTATCATGTACATCTCAAATTATTTTTGCATCTCATTAGCAAACTCCTTGCTCAACTTGTCATTACCACAAAAAATGATATCATCCACAAACACTTCAATAATCAAGATATTATCATGATCAATTTTGAAATACAAGTTACTGCTAGTAGTACCTTTACTAAAACCAAGTCTCAAAAAAGATTTGTCTAGCCTTGCATACCAGGCTCTCGGTGCTTGTTTCAATCCATACAACTATTTCTTCAATAAAAAAACCATATCACCTTGATCAGTTAAAGAAAAACCATCAGGATGATCAATATAGAATTCCTCTTCCAATTTTCCATTCAGAAATGTAGAATTGATGTCCATCTAATATACCTTAAAATCTCTATAAGTAGCATATGCAAGAAAAATTATAATAGCTTCAATTCTAGCAACAGGGGAAAATGTCTCCTCAAAGTCAAACCCTTCCATTTGTGAATATCCTTTACAATACAATCTAGCTTTATTCCTTACTACTTCACCATCTTCATTCAGTTTGTTCCAAAATAACCACTTAGTTTTGATCACATTTTTATCTTTAGGTTTTGGATTTTAGATCCATGTTTTGTTCTTTTAAATCTATTATAACTCTTCTTCCATTTCCTTAACCCAACTTTCATCTTTGCATGCTTCATCAATATCTTTAGGTTCAACTTTAGAAATAAAAAAAATTCATATCCTTTTCTAGCATGTCTTCCTCTAGTCAATACACCTTGATTCCTATCACCAATAATCTGATTTTTTGAATGATTCATCCTTACATACCTTGGAGTCTTCATATTTTCTTTTATGGAAGACTCTTGTGTCTCCACTTCTTCCTTATTTGTAACTTCCTCATCTCGTTCTACCAATCCACTAGGATTTTGATTTTGACTTTGTGCTTGCACAATCTAGTTTTCTTCATCATCATTTGACTTATAACTGCAAGATCTATCCTATTTATGATAAATTTCATCCACTTTCACATTATCACTTTCAACTATCTTTCTCAACCTATTATTATATCACTTGTAATATTTTCTCTTAGTAGAATAACCAAGAAAGATTCCTTCATCACATCTAGGATCAAATTTATCTAAGTCTTCATCTCTCTTGATATAAATTTTCTTTCAAAGATTCTAAAGTACTTCACTGTAGGGACATGACCATACCAAGGTTTATAGGGTTTCTCACTAGTCCCTTGCTTTATCTAAACTCAGTTCTATGTATAGACTATACTACTCACCACTTCTCTCCAATAGATTTGTGGTACATTTCCTTCCATCATCATAGCTCTTTTAGTGTATAAAGAATAGATCTATTCCTTTTCTCTACAATTGCATTCTACTATGGGGACCGCAAATTTTACATCTATCTCTTTATTCCATGCTCCTCATATTATGTATTAAAATCTCCTAAAGTAAATTCTCCACCTCTATCTGATCTCAGACATTTCAGCTTCATTCCTGTTTCATTCTCAAGAATAGATCTAAGATATTGAATTTATCAAATGCTTCAGATTTATCCTTTAGAGATGTAACCCACATCATTCTCAAGTAATGATGAATGAACAATATGAAATATTTATCTCCATAATAACTCCTAGTCCTATTAGGACCACATAAATCTAACAATTCACTTGAATAATATGTCTTACTTTTAAAAGTAGATTTAGTTAGCTTACCCAACTGACATTCCTTACACATCACATTAGTAGGATTAAAAAATCTAGGAAAGTCTCTCACAACATTTTTAGTGCTTATCTTCACAATATTATCAATGTTTACATGACAAAACCTTTTGTGCCATAACCGACTGTCATCAATTTTATAAATCAAGAATCTATTCTCTATGCTATTCAAATGAAATATACTAACTCTTCTCTTGGTACATCATGCAATCTCATTTCTATAAATTCCCAAGATTATGCATTTTCCATCCTTGAATTGTAAGTTTTAACCTTTATCAACAAGTTGTCCAACACTCAAAAGATTATGCTTCAATCTTTTAACATATAAGACATCATCAGTATTTTTCTTACCATCAAGTGTAATCAAACCTCTTTCTTTAATAAAACAAGGAGTATTGTCACCAAATCTGACAACACCACCATCATATCTTTCTAATTTCACAAATGTGTTCTTATCTCCAGTCATGTTATGTGTACAACCACTATCTATTATCTATTCACCTTTTATTTCAACATGTACAGCTAGGGCCTTTTCCTAATTTAAGAAGGTAGGATTTTCATCTCTAATAGAAATGAACACAATCTCATATTCACTCTTTTTAGATTCATCATTATTTACATCTTCAAAAACATCTAGATAAAACTTCTTAAGATATTTAGGCTGAAACTTTCCAGGCTTATGATTTGGTACTCTTTCAAGACATCTAGAGGAAAAATGACCAATCTTATTGCATGAAAAATATTTCAAATGTAGTTTCCCTTCATACTTACCTACTCCCTTAGAGACTCTCTTTGAAATTAGGGATTCTATCTCTTCCATCTTTCTCTCCTTTTATTCAATTTCTTCCCATTCCTTAGCATATCTAGATCCATACTTAGATTCAACTTTAGGAAAACTATTACCAAATCTAGTAATTTCAATACAAGATAACTTATCAACCAATTTATCCATTGTCATAGTAGTCATGGTCCTAATTTCTTCAATAAAAATAACTTTGTTATCATAAGGAGGCAAGGATCTCAGGATCTTAGAAATAATTTCATCTTTGTCCTTCCACCAACACTTCTAATTCCACAAATAAGCTCGGTCGCCTTCTAAACATAGGCTTGAATATTTTCATCCTCACTCATCCTCAAAGATTCTAACTTTCCTTTTAGGCTCTACAACCTCACTTTCTTCACAAAGGTGTCTAATTCATGTAATGATTTCAATTTTGTCCATACCTCATGTGTGGTTTCTAACTCCATAATATTTGTATATTCAACATCTGATAAGGCACTCAACAAGACTTCTTTCTCTATCATGTTATACACAAATTTATTTTGCTCATTAGTGGTAGAAGTAGATAGATCTAAAAGAGGTGTGTATTTTTTATTTGTGATTGTCCAATAATCTTTTCCAATGCATCTCAAATATGTGATCATCTGAACCTCACATAGATCATAGTTAGTCCCTTCAAATAGAAAATTTTCTTTTTCAAAAGATGTCATCCCTGATAAGCTCAAGAGGTCAAGCTTAAAAAATAGGACTTAGCTCTGATACTAATTGTTATAAATAATGTAGCACTCATAACTAAGAGGGGGGGGGGGGGGGGGTGAATCATTTGTGTCAATTAATTCCAAAACTTCACTCAACACTTAACCAAAAACTTAGATCAAAATGATAAACATTAAATCACTGAACCACAAAGCATAAGAACACATAACACCATAATTTTTGTGTGGAAGCACAATTAAGGGAAAAACCATGGTGGGGATCAAACCCAAAAGATGATGTACTAGCACAATAACCCTATTAAAGGTACAAAGGGAAATGCACACGCATTCTAGATTACTACCTAGAGATCATTGCTCAAATATAAAAAAGGGAAACAACCCTGAGATTACAAGGGATACAACCCCAAAATGGACTACAATCCACTGTGGACAATAATCCACTAATTTATGAACTAACTAATAACATGTCTAATATGCCAATACAACTTTGATGAAGTGCAAAAAATACGTGTCTCAATTATAGATTCTACTCATTCCTCTTCAGATACACATGCATACATCCACTTGCTCACTTCTCAATTACAATTGATTACATCTTTATATACATTTTCATCACCTTAGAAACATGAACAAGGTCAAAATTAATCTTAAATCCTTAATTATAAATATTTAGTCAATTATAATACAAATATTAATGCAATCCAAGACATGTTGGAAAAGACATATCTAGGACCCAAATCTCCATCCATGAAAACACTTTAGATCCATGAATCATGTTACGATCCTTTTCTATAGGCTATCTCACCAATTCGACCGAGAAAAATAAAACATGAAAACGTCACGTGAAAATCACAAAATCTGTTCACATAAACCAATGAAATCCAACAACACTAATAGGAGACAATCTAGAAACATCAAAAAAAAAATGTGAAATGCCACATCAACAACATAAGAAACTCTATCTCAAAATTTATAACTATCTCTGCACTTCTCATCGAGAACACCAAACATCATCCTCTATCATTCAATAAAAATAGCTTTCCAGTATCCAAATCACAAACCATTCAAGATGAGGAAACACATCCATGTCCTAAACTCACCACCAGGTTAGAAACCAAAAATATTGCATAACCAGTCCTCATCGATCCAAAAACTATAACACTATCACTTCTTGAACAACCTGAAAATAATCTTTGATAAATCACCTGAAACTCACTCAAACCATAATGCAAAAATCTAAAATTTCAACAAGATCAAGTATAGACATTCCCCAATGTATATCTATAAATAAACAACATCTGATCCTCAATATATTAGCCAAACCAGTCCAAACACTATACTAAACAAACCAGGAACACTGTCCAAAATAAGGAAATATGTTGACATCAATGAAAAACATCAATGCCAGCATATATATGCAATATATCTTAGGAATCTCCAACACAGATGAGTGTTTGAGGAATACACATTAATTAAGTTCCAGACATCCTCCCTTGATTACACAGATACAACCAAGTAATTTTTTCTAAAGGAGATCAGGTCTCCCCTTATTTTATTGGGGCTCCACATTGTGACTATTCCTCTAGAGGCTCCACTTGCTTCACTATTGACATAGGCTGAGCTTGGCCAAATATAGCTAGAGATGATGTTAAAGGTGTGAGAATTCATTTTTACTTCTTGAAACAAAAGAATCTAAATTTTATTGTCTTGAATACAACACTTTAGAGCATATTGATTCTAAGGGTTGTTTAGACCCGCCACATTCCATGAAAAAATTGTCATTTCTTATTGTTGGGTTCGGTCTCAAGGGTTTTTCTCCTCCCATTGAAAAAATACCTTGTAACTACTTTATGTTTTAAAAATGTGATGGAAGAGCGAACTCTCCCCTTAGCAACTACCTCTTATGTCATCATGCTCCTCATTTTCCTTTTTTGAATTGACCTTTCTTCTTCCTCCAAGCACAAAAAAATGACATTTGTAGGCGTAAGGGTTCCCTTTGGCTCATAAGAGTTTACTCCCAAATGGGTGTCACACCTCATTAGGGATTCACCCTTTATATTTGGCTAAGTTTCACCTTTGTTTTGACCATTCATCCCCACATTCATATTGGAACAATCAACTTTGGAAGGAATGTCACTAGTCTTTTCATCCCCTGCTACATTATTTTTCATCAGATTGGGTTTGTCTAGTATTTGTAGCACTTATAAGATTGTGTCATTTTTTCCTTTTACCAAGATAATTATCTTCTCTAAGGATTCATTAGTCTTTTCTTATATTGCTAAAATTTTTCCTATTAGATTGGTTAACTGATGATTGGGGAACTCTTAATTTTTTTTCCTTTATTCCTTTCTCCAAGCTGTCCTGGGTATACAAACCATAAATGGGAGGGGGTTGTTTATTTAGAAGGGTCTTATATTCCAAAATAACATGACCCGGTTTAGCACATATTTGACAAAAGTTTGTGGCATTTATATAAACTAGTGCTTGAGTTATCTTTCCTAGTTTGATTGTAAAACAATAAAATTGGGAAGGGTCTTATGAATATAAAATTTAACACATAAAAGTGCAAAAAATAACCTTGATTAATTCATCAAAACATCATTTGTGGTTACATACTGTCTAAAGGTTTCCCCTACCTATCTGAATATTTGTTCATCCCAAAGCTCTAGTGGTAGTCCTGGCATTTTGACCCATATACAAGCCATCTTGTTAAGATTTTCTTCTAGGTCAAAACCTAGTTTCTGTTTTCAAAGGGAAAGGTAGTCTTTCCCAAAATTACAAGAGACCATAAGGATTTCTTTCATATACTCTTCTAAAGTGAACTTAAATAGTAAGAGGTCACCCAACATGGTGCTTGGTGAAACGCTACCCTTTAAGTTACATTTCACTGTGATTCACTTTCAAACTATATTGATCGAGGGCCTAAGGGAAAATAAATTTTCTACAAGAGCTTCATTCCAAGAAGACACCACATGATTGATCAGTGTGTTTGAAAGTGAGAGCTCAATTTCTTCACTTTTTTGCAGGTGACCCAGACTAGACTTTGGAACAACATCCATAGATTCATTCCCCAATAGGGCCTTCTTTCGACCAGTTCCCATCTCAAGGCTAGAAAGAGGATCCACCATTCCCCACCTTAAAATATTTAATTCATGAATAAGCACCTTCACATGTGAAGGGTATTTATCCTCTATAGGATGTGGAAATATCTCCTTTGAGCAAGGGTCACAACCCCCACTATCATCAAACACCATGAATTGCATGGACTCAAAATTTGAACCAATGTTTCATAGTGGGATAATCATTCTCTTGTTGTATTTTGTCAATAATAATTACATATAGGTTGCAATGTTAATTCTATAATTTTTCATCATTTTATTATACATTCCCTATAACATCTTTTACGATCATTTTAACCTGTCTTTAGCCTTTCCCCTTCTCCTAATGCTTGTGTTGTATTGTGTTTTTTTATGTTTAATCCCATTTCACTATATGTTTCCTCTAATAATGTTATTTAAAGTTTCCATCCTTTAAAGTCTTTAAGCTGATTGTACTTAGATGCTTGTGTGGGTGTGTAAGAGTCTCCAATGGACTCAAGCTCTCATGATCACTTGAAAAAAAAAAAATTACCTTCCACATGAGAGAGTGAAAATTGAAATAATTACTTGATTATGGTCTAAAATGGATTACAATATATCCCCATAAAATGTACAATGAGAGATATTTTAGTGTCACTTGTGTCTTAATCCTATCACATGTGGAAATATAGGATAAGATAACATGTGAAGTAGATACTTCTAGAGTCCTAAATAAACATAACATGTGAATATGTTTGAATAAATGCTAACTAATGTCTAGTTAAAGATAATGTGTTTTGTTCACACTACAAAGGAGAAACCAAACAAGAAAAATATCCATGTTCACACCCCTTAAGTGAAACTTAGGGAGAATTAAATGACTGTATATATGTAAAGATGCATAGATTATGCAAGGGAAATGGGATGTGTCTTGACTCCTAGGGAATGTTAGATATCTATGTACAAATTCAATCTCTCACAAATAGGGAAAAGTAGAAAAGAAAAGGACAAAGCCCCTCTTGAAAAGAGAGAAAAAAATGAAATAAGGACAAGGTGAGCTCAGTATAACCCTCCAAGGACTACTTATGTTTCCAATACACTCAATATTAATCCATTCATAAAGGGAAAAAGAAAGATCATATATCCCCTTGAAATATGTAATGTCCAAGAGTGATGGAGAATATTTGAAGATAAAAACTAATCTAAAGCATACATTCCTCCCCTTGGGAAGAAAAATGACAAATTATAAGTACAAGAAATACTTCTATTCCAAACATGAATTAATATAAAGAAAGTTTAAGATGTATGACAATGGTGTCTTTGAAATATACTCACATGTTGCCATGTCTATAGAAGATGATGTCACAATAATCAAATACATGCACAATCAAAGAAGGTGATAGACTAAGTGTTAGGAAACCTGCAACCACATAACGACAATTTCCACATATCCCATAAGAGAAATTTATTCAAGAAAGCACACATAATTCATATAAAATGTTAGATAACATACCAATCAAAGATGACACAAGATATACCTTGGGAAATCCTTCAAGAGGGACCCAACCTCCAAATTATCCATCTTCCATGTATTATTTAGCAATACAATGTTACAATACATCTATGACCACCTCTAAATCACAATATCTCTACAAGCACTCCATGTGAACAAGAATGTAACCAAACATCTCATGCCATACTTCAAACCCTCATAAATGTAACAAGAAATACTCTCAACCCCTTAGCCAAATTAGCCAATTGACCAATCTTAAAATAAATACCCCTACAGTTTCTTTTCTAGAGAAAACCATGCAAGTAAAACCATGGGATTACCAAACCATTGACCCCACATTTTATATTGGGTACTAATTTTTCATTTTATTAAATTAATTTCCTCAATATTAAATATATACAATTAAATGTGACATAAAAAATATAAAGTGAGCCCAAAAATATTAACTCCTCATGATGCATGTCCATCTGGGTTCACTTAGGTTTGATTTGGTGCACTATGCACATAGTAATAAATTATATATTATAAAAATTATGAAAGGTGTACAAAAATTGATTCCTAACACAAATATTGAGTGGTAATTAATGATTAAAAATATAGAGATACAAAGATGATGGGACAAAATATATGATGGATTTTACATCAAAGAGGAGAAATGACCTCTCATACATTTATTCCAAGTTGAAATGCATGACTCCATAAATAATTCTATAATACACACTAATAAATTATCCAAAAATTTAAATCTAAAAGACTACAATTTATCTATTGTAAAGAATCACTAGAAGATTTTGAAGAAGTAATATGGACTCGGGTCAAGAAACAAAGGATGAATTTTTGTAATCTCAATATGAGGAGGAGAAAATAGAGAGGTATTTCTATAATAAAGACAATCGAGCTCTAAATAATATTAAATTTCTTGCTATATCATAATCAAAGGGTATATTCTCTACATCATCAAGTGGAATGAGAAAATCCAATGCACGATCATCTAGGAGTGGAGAGATATTAGGGTCTCCAAATATCTCTCAAATTTTGGTCCAAATTGTGGAGTGTATTGCAACCTTTGAGAAAATTATCCCAAAAATGTTAGCATTGGTAATTGCATCGACCAGTCCTATGATATGATTATTTTTACTACTCCAAATTATTTTCTTCCAAAGTGTATCTAGTGTAGTGACGAGTCCTTAAATATGCAGAAACAAATTGAGCCACATGCAATGTAGCAATATGCCTTTTTTTCAAGACTCATATTGTCCTTTGATACAATTAATTATTAAGAAAGAATGTGTTGTATAACCCATGATATCATACTGATACATGTTAATTAGGTAAAATGAAGTCACTTGATCAAAATTAAACTTTTCCAAGTGCCTAATTTCCAAGTAATCAACATAAATGCAAATATCTGATAAAATAAACAAAAACAATTTAAGATTAAATATGGAAGAAACACATGGATAGTTCTATATATTGTTTTTCAATACCTTTCTAATACCACAAGAATTACAAAAATTAAATATCGAAGAAAAAATTAATGAGCTTGGAGGCGAATAAAGAAGATATGATTTTAACCAATACTATTAGGAACTTTCTTCAAAATATAGTACAATGACCTACACCACTGTGAAGTGCATGGAACCATCTTATAAGGCACAACACTTGGTGAAGGTTTTGCAAATGGGGCTGCAAGAAGAGTGGGTTTAATCATGGAGGAAACTTCGTAGTTAAGCGCGCTCAAGCTAGAGTAGTACTAGGATGGGTGACCACTCGGGAAGTCCTAGTTCTTCACCTCTATGAGAATCACCTAGATCCAATGAGTGCTAAGTGTTCCATCCATTCTCATTAGAGATGGGTTAGTTTGAACCACTACTCATGAAACATGGGTCAATGAGTTTGACTCAAAAAAACTACACAGTTGAATCCTGACAGCAATATCATAATTTGACTTGCTGTGGAAAATATCTCCTAATTATCAATTGATGAGCTTAAGGGGATTTCTAATGAGTGGTTCATAATGCACAAAACTTGGTGAATATTTTTCAAATGGGGTTACAAGAAGAGTGAGTTTAATCATGGAGGAAACTCCATAGTTAAGCACGCTCAAGCTAGAGTAGTACTAGGATGGGTGACCTCCCAGGAAGTCCTGAAGCTTCACCTCTATGAGCATCACCTAGATCCAATGAGTTCTAAGTGTTCCATTCATTCTCATGAGAGATGGGTTCATTTGAACCACTACTCATGAAACATGGGTCAATGAGTTTGACTCAAGAAAACTACACAGTTGAATCCTGATAACAATATCACAATTTGACTTGCTGTGGAAAATATCTCCTACTTATCAATTGATGAGATTAAGGGGATTTATAATGAGTGGTTCATAAGGCACAATAATTGGTGAAGGTTTTGAAAATGGGGTTGCAAGAAGAGTGGGTTTAACCATGGAGGAAACTCTCTAGTTAAGCGCGCTCAAGCTAGAGTAGTACTAGGATGGGTGACCTCCCGAGAAGTCTCGACGCTTCACCTTTGTGAGTATCACCTAGATCCAATGAGTGCTAAGTGTTCCATTCATTCTCATGAGAGATGGGTTCATGTGAACCACTACTCATGAAATATGGGTCAATGAGCTTGACTCAAAAAAACTACATAGTTGAATCCTGATAGCAATATCATAATTTCAAAAAATCTGACTCCCAAATTAAATGTTATAAATCCCAAATACAGGGCTCCCTTGTACATGCAAAATTGGCAACAAATAACCCCTTAGTAATAGAAAATAGGTGACACTATTTATTTTAGCTATTATGGCTACTTAGAAAATAGTTAGAGGTGGAAGTAGATTTTGAGTTAATAGAGATAAGTAGGGCTTAAGCCCCCATAGTTGACTAATTAATGGCTTTTAATAACTTGTGTTGGTTTAACCTTAAATTTTTTTAATTAAAATTTAAAAAATTGTACCTTTTTATGTTTTAGATGATAATTCTAACCATGTACATAGAGAATATTATTTGTACCCAACTGTATAATTCATAGATTGTTCAATACACATCATGTGGTATAGATCTATATGATTATATAGAGTTTTTCTATTTAAATTTTGTAACCCAATAAAAATGGTCCAAAATTTGGTATCAAAATATAGAATTCCTTAAATGAAAATAAGGGGTTTTCAGCCTTCTAAAGTCAATTTCGAGGTCCATTTTACCCCAAAAGACACCCGAAAAACTCTTTCTTGATTACCTTTTGGTGCAGCAACACTAAGGACATCTCTTAGGTCCTAATTTTGGTTTTGGCTTGTATTGACCCTAGCTAGGTTAGGAGTGTTTGAAAATGCCTTAGAAGGTCTTGAGTGTTTGTGTTTAGGAGATCTAGGTTAGGTTTAGACTAATCTAGTTTGTTTTGGTTGTTTAAGTATAGTTTTGGTTTTAGGTCTCTTTGGAGCTTAAACTTGGGATTTTGGGTTAAAAGTCTTAAAATGCATGAGAAAGGTTTTAATTAAGCCTAAATTGGATTATAATGATTTTACATCATTTGATAAAGTTTAAAGTTCATTTGAACAAGTTAGGAGGCATAATGCAAAAGTTGTCAAAATGTTGTCATGACAACATTTGCAACTTTGAAAAGTTGCATGACAACTTTGTCTCCACGAAGAAAAAAGCTTTGTCTTAGTGCATGGTCGGTATCCTAACCACATGCACCTAAAATGTAAAGGTATTTAAGCCTAAAAATCCCATTTCTTGAGGTTGCAGTTTTGAAGAAAGAAATCAAAGTACATTTCTTTTACACTGTCTATTCTGGTTTTTGTGACAGTTAGTACATTTTTTATTAGCAAAGTCCTTAAATGGATTGAATCCACCATCTTCATGTGGAATTAAAGTAATTAGACTTTTTAGTTTTCATTTTTCACTAGTTTTAAGTTTCTTTCATTTCATTAGGTTAGCCTTGTAAATTATTTTGTAAATAAGCTAGCCTCTGGTCTATCCAGGACTATGTGCATACGAATGGCTCCCACATGAAACCCCACCATGGAATCATCACAGGCTTGAGGAAAATGGTAGGGGAGCCTATGTATAGTGTAAATATGGAAGGAGGAGCCCATAAGATGTGTTTTTCTATTTTAATGAATAAGCCCTAGGCGAGTCCAGAGCAATCCAGTTAGGTTCTTGTCAGAGTCTTCTTGTGCTTTAATGCAGGGGTTCGATTGATTGAATGGATCCAAGTAGATTTTGGAATAATTTAGGGTTATAAAAATATCTATGAGGAATATTATCCCTTGAACAATTCATTTGACCACATTTTGAGAGAGAAATCAGTTGACTGGTTCATAAAGCACCAATTAGCCCTAGAAGCCCTTAAAAGTAGGGATCACCTGTATGGAGGCCATGGATGAATGAGACCTACTAAATCTTGAGTAACTAAATAAAGGATGTTAGAATATCATATTATTTTTTGGGGTTGTTTGGGAAAATCTTGAAAGAAGAAGCAAAAACTAGTGAAATAGGGCTAGTAGACCTATTAGGCCTAGAAGCCAAGATTACACCAAAAAATTGAAATCGATGTTGAAGACCTTGTTACCCTAGGATAAAGGGATCAAGTGAAGTCTTAAAATATTTTTATAATGAATTTAATCCCTTGCAAGCACTAGCTAAGGAGAAGAGACAATAGAAGTTCTTGGATGGAACCAAGGAGGAGTTAAGAAGTGGAGATTGCATCACTGATAATTACACCTACTGAAGCACATTGAATGCCATCTTTTGAAGAGGCATTGAAGAAGTCCTAGAATAGTTGTGAAAGGTCTTGGAAGATCCTAGGAGTTAGGGTTAGGGTTTTGAAGGAACTAGGAACAAAGAGAGTCCTAGTTGGATTGTGCAAGCACACTTAGGGAGTATCCATCACCTTCCAAATTTGAGAAGGGGTTATAGATCTGAATTCTTTCTTGATTACCTTCCTAATTTGAGAAGGGGCCATAGATCTGAAGTTTCAACACCACACTCCACTAGACTCAAATTCCTCATATCACCTACCGAACCAAATACCACCTTTAAAAAGAGAGTGATATGATTGGTTGATTATGGTGAAAAAATTATTATGGTATCCCCCATAAAATATACAATGAAAGATATTTATTATAGAGTCAAAGTGAGAGATAAGAATAACAAGGATGATGCCAAATGTCCTAATCCTATGACATGTGATAACTAGAGGATAAGTGTTAGAGTTACTCAGGGACTGAAGATCTTAGGATCACTTATAATCAAAACTTATTTCTAAATAAATTTTTGAATCATTGCATTGAGACTGTATTGAATTTGTCTGATCGAGAGTCCCTTTGAGATCCAAGATGGTTTTGTTGGTGTCCAAAATGACGCTTATGGTCAAAAGGCTGCCAATATACCCTCAGATGGATTTTAGTAATGGTTAGCTCCAAAATTGTTATGAGGTCTTAGGGTAATTGGACCAACTATAGGGACAAGACTGCACTCTTCTGCTTCTGGCTTTGCAAAACCAAGGCGGGTGCACCTAACCCAATATAAAATATACTTCACACACCAAGGACTAGGTTCATATAATAGATGAATGGATAGTAAGAGAGTATTAAATGATAACCACACATTCATTGAATCCTCATCACTATGGGATAGGACCTCATATAACCAAATACTAAAAATCTAGGAATGGTTCTTAATCTTATATGTTTGAATCATAAAAATCTAAGTCAGGATATGTCAATAAGGAAATACTCATCTAGGCCAGTGCCTCATCCATTGGGCAAATTTTCTTAGATAGATCACACACACACACCAACATTATATCTAAGATTTAAAGCCATAAACACATCTATAATCTCCTTTACTACTTATATGAAATCCTCACATAGACAAGAGATAGACCTATGTCTCATCTAGAGCATCATTTAATCTAATCCTGGATTAGAACTAAAAAATGAAGACATATACATGGATAAACATGCAGTGATCTAGAAAACTCAAAATCTATCTACAATGACACAGAGGAGAGATAAGAGTCATATATCTGTATTAAGTTTGAAGAATCCTTAAGTGCATACAATCCATCTAAACAAACAAGCTTGCAAACTACAGCTTAGTCCTGCAACTTTCTCTCAATTGTTGACAAAAGCTAAATCAGAGCATTACAATTCAAACTAGGCAGAGGACTCACAACCGAAAAAGCTTGAATACCTAACTCCCAATGCTACAAAATGATCATGAAAATCCCTTTATACTAGGGTTACAATACAAGCATAATGATCATTTGAAATCAAGATTCAAATCCACCTAACCCCACCAAGAAATTAACATAGACAAGACCAGGATTAGGCCACCACATGCAAGCACAAACAGTCGAAAACTAACAGCTAACTAACCCTGTACTGGTCCAAGTACTGAATCATCATCAGACCCTAAGAAATCAGGCCAAAATGACCCCTGCAACACACTTCAGGGTACTGAATCATTTATGTTCCCATGGAAAGACATTCTTCTGCAACTACCATGGTAGCTTGGACCACATCGTAAAGCTTAGCAATCACTTCCAGCCACTCTGGCTGCTCAAAAATTGATTTTCTGGTACTTCCTGGCTTGAAACCCTCTGCAAAATTCAAATTTGAATCCTAACGGTTACCTCATGGCGCCATCAGAGAAATGATGGCCCACGTTCAAACATCTATCAACTTTAAAACGTAGCTGTCTGATCCATTTACTTTCGCGGCCTTATGACTTTCTTCTAAAAGTGGCCCCACCAGACTTAGCGAATTGGCGACAAAGAACCTTCACCAATTCGTAGAACATTTCACCCTTTCACTAAATATTTTAGTGACTTCCCGACTACCATTCGTGCAGTCACCAAATAAACTAGTAAATCACCTTTTCTTTTCGTGAACGAGCGACCACATTAAATTTTGTCGGCACCGCCAGATCTTATCAACTTCGCCAAACCTTAGACCCCACTTGGGCCCACCTGGTGCCATATGTCACTAAACCATTCATGATCCACGCCCAGTCACACTAACGAAGGACCTACTTACATAAGCCTTTGAAATGAACAGTTGGCGTAAGATCTCATGGCTCTGACAAATCCCATGAGAACTTACGCCGACCGTAGGATTCATCCTCATCATAGACCCTTCTGACAACGGCCCCACTTTTGGGCACATCCATGTCGACCAATAGAAACACAACAACTACACAAACGTGTCACACTGGACCCACTGAGAACAACAGACAACCTAGCAAGATGGAATAAAATCTGACGGATGGTGCATGACCTCAAAGGCTTGGAATATTCCTTGAGATCATACACCGACCGTTAGATTAAAAGCTTTCAATGCGGGCTCTCTAACACAAACCAACTCATCAACATGTGGACAAATGAAAACCTGCCAACATAGAACAATGTGGCACATAAGAAACCACTTGGCAAATAGGACCCATTGAAGAACTGCCACCCGAGAAAAGTAACATCAACGGCTGGCGTAAGATCTCAAAGGTCTGACAAATCTCTTGAGAACTTATGCCCACCGTAGGATCTTCTGACATCGTCAGGGCTCGCTGAGCCTTTGGAAATTCAAGTCCCACTGACACACGCCGAGTCACTCACCCGTGGACCAACCATAAAATGCTGACGAAGCATACCTGGCAAGTGGTCCCACTGACAATTCTGCAACCGCGAGATTCCAAATCAATGATTGTCTCATGATCTCAAGGGCCTGGAATATTTTTTGAGATCATGAGACAGCCGTAGGATCTTTCCCTTGTCTGACAACACGACCCCACCCACCAAATCATTCCTTCATCTAGCCAATAAGGTACCTCCACATGCGCTGAGCTGGAAAGGGTCCCGCCTGCAAACAAAAGCTATGTCACAGGGATGGATCAATGGTGGTCTCATGATCTGAAGGGTCTGACAGATCGCATGAGAAGACATGCCAGCTGTTCGATTAAAATCATGTCAAAGGCTAGGCCTAGGAAAATATAAGGCCGAAGACTTAAGAAAAATTAAAGCTTGCAGGGCACGACTTAGGAAAAATTTAAGCGGCAGGGGAACCTCACACTTAGGAAAATATTTTAAAAGGGACCCACCATCAAGTCAGACTTGCGCAGCTAAGACTGGTGAACAAGGAGTTTCGAAACACACAGGGTCTTTGGCAAAGGATCAAAAACACACAGGGTCTTATTTGAATATTTGAAATTCAACAGCTAGTTTCTGAATCATTACAAGGGTTTAAGGACTAGGGAGCTAGAAAAATTTGCAGAGACTAGGGGAAAAAGGCTATCGCCATGAAATTTTTTGCATGTGCTAACTGTAATACCCCAAAAATGGGCTATAAGTTCATTAATCTTCTATATCTACAAATCAAATGAAATCAACATCAAAGTCCTAATCTAAGGCACATCTAAACATCATCGAATCATAATTGATTATCTTAAATTCTGCATCGGAGAATATTCCTAGCAATATTCCTAATTATCTTAATTATCTTTAATTTAATGATTATTTGGCGATAAATCACATTTATCCTAAGTTTGATTAATTGAATATTTTCATATTTAATTAATTAGATTTAATATCTTACCACTTAATTGTGTAATTAAATTTAATTCTATCTATTATTAATTATATTATTTAATTTTGACAATAAATCCAATATCCTATGAATAATTGATTAAATTTTTATTTAATTGATTAAAGCAGGTTGTCATTATTTAATAATATAGTTTTTAATAAGAGTTTGATAAAATAGTTAATTAACCCATAAATTAATTATTTATTTTCAAAAATCAGTTAAGTTGAGAATAAATCACTTTATTTATTTATTAAATCATAATTATCCATGTGCACATTCAAGGACCAGTTAAACTCAAATTGGAAAGTCAATGCAAGTTGTTAGCTTTTTGAAACTCAACATCTTTTTGAGTTTTAAAGTTGATCTAAACTTCTAATTCGAGTTGAACTGTGCTTTTGCATGATTTTTGTGACTTAATTATCTGTTATTTAAAAATAACTCAAAAATCAAGCTGAGTTATTTGAGTGATTTATGGCTTTTTCTCATGCACCTCCAAAGCCCTGGATTTCTATAAATTAAGGCTTTAGCTCTTCATAATTCATATCTCCCAAATTGCAAACTTACTCTACAGGAATCATAGCATATCAGATTTGGAGGATTTGCACAATTGGAGCTTGAAAGATAAATTTGAGGATTCGAAGTTTTGTGAGATCAATTTCAAATTCATAGCTTTCATATTATTGTTAGAATTTTCATTCTCATATCATATCATTTCTAGATTAGCATTGCATATCAATTTTCATATTAGCATAGATTCATATCAGTTTTTCATTATTATTGCATATAAAATACCAAAAAAATAGATTAATTACATTCATTCCATATCCATCTTTTGCATTCAAATCCTTCATTTAGGTGTCGTCTAGGTCATTGATCTCGATAACAATCTGAGAACATTAATCTCACACCTACTAGAAGGCAGTAAATCGCTTGGTTAAATTATATTTCAATTTTGCACGATTTTGATTTTTGCTAACCTCTAATGTTTTACTAAAGTGTTGTGTCTACAGATCAGGTACAATTTTCACACACACATTTTTGGCGCCCACCGTGGGGCCCTGAAATGGGTTTCAAATTCAATTCTATCAATTTCTATCTTTTTCTCCTTAGTTTCTGTGCAAAAATATGATTTTTATTTTTTGTCTGTACAATCTTCGTACGAGTTTCTAAAAAAAGTCATATAATTTTGAACCCATTGTCATATGACAGTTGACCGAGTGTCATTTCAGTAGGCACCCACTGTCGTTTGGAGGCTGGATCATCGTTTCATCAGACACCCAATATCGTACAAGTTTCTGGACTGTCGTCTGGTAATAGACCAAGTGTCGTATGAGTTTTGGCATCAAGTTTCAACTATCGTCTGGTAACACACCCACTATCGTACGAGTTTCGGTATCAAATTTCAATTTTCATTTCATTTTGGTAGGTAGTTTGTCAGATTTGATTTTCAAATTTTTACTGACAGCTAACCCTAACAATTGAAATTTGCTGTTTCTGAGTGATTTCTTCTGGGTTTGATTGGAAAAAGCACAAAAAAATTGCTAAAAATCAGGTAAAATCTACTAAGCACGTTGCGAGGATCCCAGTTATTCTCTTTAATCTAATAACATTTTGATTTGGACTTAAAATAAATCTCTTATGTGTCTGGCTTGTGTGCATCTTTTCATGCTTTTGTCTATTTTTACACACTTGCATAATTGATACTAGGTTGTGACCCCTTAAGGATTCATTAAGTAGTCTTAGATACTTGTGATTGATCTTGATTGCTATCTTGGGTTATTGGACTTGCTAATCTGCCGGCCCCTCATTCTGCCCCATGGTTGCAATCTCAGCGCCATAAAGGGGAGGGGTCAACAGGATAGAAGCGTTAAGTGTTCCACTTGGCAACCCTTTTGTGCTTTTAGGAACTCACTTGTTTTCTAAGTTGGGGACTCATTTTTAGCTTATGTGAGGTGTTAAGTGTTCCACCTTGTGGACTCATCTCATATTCGCTTGAAGCGTTAAGTGTTCCTCTTTCAACTTTTTGGGTACTTTTGGTAGATTTGCTTTTTGGAAAAATACATCTGTGCTCACATAGTAATTAGGCCCTATGAACACTATTCGTGATTCTTGAGAGATTGGATTCTTAGCAAAATCCTTCTTGACGATAGAATCCTTGTAGGTAGGGAGGATACGTAGTGCGTTTCACATTCAACTTGGTTAGTGCATCTTATCTTATTGATCGATACATTCTCTCCCAGGAGAGGTTGATAGATCACGTGGGGTTGACATCACGAGCTGTGAATCAAAATTGGTTAGTGAGTCTTCCCTTATTGATTGATACATTCTCTCTCTAGAGAGGTTGATGGATCACGTGGGGTTGATATCATAGACCTTGGTGAGACAAACTTTGTCTTAGCGTGTCGGATTAATCTTCTTGCTTTGTTTGGGTTAAAAGTGAAGAGGTATCAAAACCTTGGATCTGGAGCCAAGTCGCCTTGTGGTATCATACTGTGAGTCACCTTTAGAGGGTTAACCATAGCAGACAATCCCTTCATAGGGTAAATTGTGTTGATGGAACTTCAAGTGGTAGTAGCCATTTTCTCCGTGGTAGTGACAGTCGCTATATAAATGTCCTTGTGGAAGAAATCTCCATGGGTATGGTTCATTGTTGGGTTGTCAGATCTCCCTAGCAGCTCCTGAAGATTAAGTTCTCAGACTGTGTCAAAACCCTGGTGCGTCGGGATTGGAGTTCACCCCTTTGGATCATAAAATTTGCAGAGACAAACCATTACTAAAAACCCTAGCGAGGCCAAATTTTCATTTTATAGGGTATATGTGCGTTATTGCAAAACATTTTTGGAACATACACAAATAGCGCTTCTAAGGATTAGAATGAATAAGTCACTTGATTGTTCATGCGCAAGGTTGCTTTTGCCCTTGTTCATTGTTTTCAAACATGCTTGAAATCATGTGCTTGCTGTTTTGCATGCTTGTTTATCTATCTGGTTACTGAAAATGAACAAATCTATTACAATCCTCAAATCTGGACATTAAAATTTGTAAACAATTCAAATCTAAAAACTCAAAATTTGCAAAATCTGAAGTAAAATCCTTTTCTAGAGTCAAAAGTAATCTCAGGAGGTCAAAAAGTCATACGAGTTTCCATCAAGTGTCATTTCATTACAACCCATCTGTCATATGATTGAGTACCTAGTGTCGTACGAGTTTCCATGCTAACAAATTCTCAAAGTCAAAATCTTGCAACTGTCATATGAGATTTCCAACTATCGTTTCATTGCTACCCAACTGTCGTATGAGATTTTCAACTGTCGTTTCATTAATACCCAACTGTCGTATGATAACCAACCCGATGTCATACGAGTTTTGATGCCAAAAAATTCTAAGAGTCAAAATCTTGGTTGCAATTGTCGTACGAGTTTTGCAACTGTCACTTCACAGCATACCCACTGTCGTACGAGTCTGCAGAGTGTCGTTTGGGAAATTTTTGAAAGTTGTCAAAAAATTGTCAAAATTGCCAGATATTTGGCTTTTTCAACCTATTTCTAGAATCGGTCGAATGAATCACTGTGTCAGGAACATAGTAGTAGCTATTAAGAATCCAATCATTTTCCTAAAGTGGCCTTTTGAATTCGATTCAGCCTTCTGTTTAATCGATTTGAGTCTTTATCATCCTGTGTCAAAACCTTGTCATAACTATCAATCTTCAATCAATCATCAAAATGACTAAGTGTTGTGATATCTTGTCCGCTATCTTTTGGGAACCTACCCATACATCTAGGGCACAGTATCCTTCATCCACGTCTAATCAAATCTTCAAATCAATCAAACCTTGACAAGGTTGCGTCATCTGATCATCTTGATTCAATTCATTCTTCGGTTATCTGGACCTTATTCTTTTGTTTCACTTGAGGTGAATGGTGGAGACTAGAGCTTCCTCTCACAAGAAATCTATCACCACTCTCCAAACTCCAACTCTTAAGCAACTCATCAATTCTGGTCTTTACGAGGATGACGCTCTTGGCAACTATCGATTGAAATTTGGTTACATACCTCCTCCATCAACTCACAAAGGTACTCAACATACCCCTCATCAATCTAATCTAGGGAGTCGACAAACTCCTACCATGTCTCAAGCAGGGACAAATTTTGGCTCTCAAAGAGCTCAATCTCAACATGGTGTAGATCAAGAACCCACACCTAAAGAAATTGCTCAATATCAAAATGACGATAACTTCAAACGAATGATGAAGCATTTCTTGAAAGAAGATAGAGAAGCATACTTTTTACAATTAGCTCATCAAGGAGCTAAGCTTCCTCCTAATTTTAATGTCGAAGCTATCATCACACATGAGGAAGAAACTCCACTCACAGCTATGATGAAACAAATACATGCTTTACAAGTCAAACTGAATCAACTCGAAAAAGAGAAGGAACCCAAAGAGTTCTCCATGGAGGCTCTATGTCCTTTTCCATTTGACAAAGACTTGTACATGCCACCATTTCCAAAAAGAGTGGAGATGCCAAAGTATGACAAGTATGATGGACACTCTGATCCTCAAGATCATGTCAGAGAATTCTGTACGCAATCAATGGAGTTCATGCATGAATCAACCTATCTGATGCATCTCTTCCCTCGATCTCTAGGGGGAGCAACCATCCACTGGTTCTCTAGATTGCCTTCTACTATCAAAACTTTTGAGGAGTTGATCAAATTGTTCTACCAGCAATACTCCTACAATATTCAGCACCCAGTCACCATGGTCGATATCTGTAATCTCAAGCAATATCTAGGGGAACCATTCCTAACATTTCTCAAGAGATGGAGGAAGAAGTTCTCTCTATATGCCAGACCTATTCCAAAAATGAAAAAATTGGAAATCTTCATCAACAACCTTGTTCCAAAAATCAATTATCCTCTACAAATGCAAGATCATACATCTTTTGATAAGATGGTGGATAATGCTATCAAAATTGAAAAAGTGCTTGTAAAAAAAGGAGAAATCACACTTAAAAAAGACAAGTGCAAATCTGGATCCAGTTCTAAAGACAAGAACAAAAATTGGAACAAGAACAAAGGCATCATCATAGATGGCATTGTTGACACTATCTGTGCCCCATCAAAGGCACCAGCCTACAATCTCACTCTTGGTACTCAAGCCATTAAAGCTTCAGAACAAAAGTCTTCTCAACCATCTCAAAGGAAGCTAGAATACAAAAAATGGGATAAACATAAAAAATTTACTCCTCTAGGAGAGTCTTTAGAATCAGCTATGAAAAATCTATTGGCTAATAACATCATCTCATTACCACCAATCTGACCGAATGATCAGGACCCTAAACCGATATGGTGGAAGGAAAATGAATTCTATGATTTCCATCGAAGTAAAGGTCACAAAACTAGTAGTTGCTACCACTTGAAGCATACCGTTCAAGATTTGATCGATAGTGGAGACATCACAATTGACAATCCCAAGAGCAATAACAATCATACAACCATTTCCAAAACATGGTCAAGAAGTTTCAACTTCTCAGCCTAATATGGGGGCAAAAGTCAACTATGCCTACCCTGGAAATAATGTTGTCATCAATATGGTTGAATCATGTCTCTCTGAAAGTTGCAATGTCATCACAATTGTACAAAGAGACAGAGATCATTCCTTAGCTAACGCAGTTACTCGATCACAAGCTCAAATGCATCTGAAAGGACAAATCCTAGATTCATCAAATGTCCCTAAGGTGCCCTTCAATCTTTCATCTGCTTCTAAATAGAAGGCTGCTTCCAAATCTTCCAATCCAAAGGATACAAGGCCTACGTCTTATAGCATTGTTCAACAACTCCAGCACACTAATGTGAAAATCTCCATGTTTGAGTTGCTTCGAATATCTCCAGCTCATAGAGTCATTCTCGATAAAGCTTTGCTCGGTTCCAATGTTCCTGATGACCTTGATTTAGATAGGTTCTAGAATATGGTTGGACATCTTACATCTCCGCAATATATCTCCTTTTCAGAGGAAGATGACAACTCCTTGAGTCACCCACATAATCAGCCTTTGCATATAGAAGTCTTGATCCAGAACCATAGAGTCAAACGTGTGCTGATAGATGGGGGCACCGACCTAAATATTTGTTCTTACAGCTTGATCACACAATTGGGATTTTCAGAATTGGCTATTGATCCTAGAAAGAAAATAACTATCAAGGCCTATGATGAACAAGAAAAATCTTCTAAAGGTACCATTGTCTTACCTATCAGAGTGGGTCCAGTTATCAAAGATACCATCTGTTAAGTGCTTGATCTACCTTTGGCCTACAACGTCCTTCTAGGGAGACCATGGCAGGGATAACTTTAAGAAACCCCCTTTTAGGAAAAAGTGTAAAGTCTTGGTGAATTGTACATTATTTTAGGGGGTAATTTGTTTTAATCTAGGCGATTTTTTTTTTCAAATCCACGATTTTTCATAGTTTGTATTGGCAATTTTTTCCCCCCGGATTGAAAATTTCATAAATTGCTGGCGAATAATTTTCTTTTCAAGTAAAAAATTATAATATTTGAGGTGAATAATTTTATTTTCAAGTAAAAAATTATAATATTTGAGGCGAATAATTTTCTTTTCAAGTAAAAAATTTTAATATTTGAGGCGAATAATTTTCTTTTGAAGTAAAAAATTTTAATATTTGAGGCGAATACTTTTCTTTTGAAGGGTGAAAAAATAATTGTATTGGCTAATCGTTCATTAATTATGGAAAATTAAATAAATTATTGGCATAAGTAGCCTAATCATTCAAAATATGGGAAATAAGTAGCCTAACCTAGCATACCTAACATACATAAATTATTGGCAACTGGCAAGTGATGGTTTAAAGACGTGGTTGTTTGACCTTATATTATGGAAGCATAATGTATTATTTGCCACTACCATAATCTTTGCCACTACCACTGTAATTATGTTAAATGTATTATTTGAGAACTCAGACCGTCTGATGATCCAAGATCAATGGCTGAGGTTTAATTTTGGCCAACATTTCTTGAAGGAAGAAGAATTGTCGAGGTAGTCACCAGAATGTTGACATGTATCAAGGTAAGTTGTCTGTAGAGTATTAAAAGCACTTAACTGAAATGTTGACACGTATGATCGTATCAAGGTAAGTTGTCTGCAGAGTATTAAAAGCACTTAACCGGAATGTTGACACGTATGATTGTATCAAGGTAAGTTGTCTGCAGAGTATTAAAAGCACTTAACCGGGAAAGAATTAAATGCCATGTCAGTGACAACGACATTCTTTGGCTACCACACACCACTTCCCAAATTGTACAGCCGATTTCTGACAGTTTTTTATCGATAGAAAAGATTTACTGCCAGATGTGAAAGATTAAGGACAAAATTTTCAATTCTCACACGCATGTATTTAGGGAAAAGATTTTTGTGCAAGATTTAGAGGCATATCGAGGACAATGTATTTAATACCATTAAGATAGAAATAATTGATTGGTAAGTAACGATCAAGGATTCAAGGGCTATTTATAGATGATCTAGCTTCATTATTCATCGACATTGATTGATTGTTTGTTTAGGGTTTGCAGTGATGCATTCTACAAGTAATTTGTTTTTAAATTTTCTAGTTTTACTATTTTAAGTTTTACAGTCTGCAAGTAATCTAAGATGGACACTCCCATTTGTCTTAGATGCACTTTTGAGGAGGCCCAGAAGGCCTTTCTGGGTTCCTTTTTTGATGAATTTTTAGCATCAATTTGTAAGGATGGTGGGCCTTTCATTACAGAGGCTATCAAAATGGCATTGGGCCGAGAGTTTCTTGACAATGAAGATAGGTACCGGGTAGCCACAGACATTACATCTCATTTTTTGGCTTCCCTTCTAGACCTTGGAGGATCGAAGGTTGACATGGTGATGCTGCTGAGGAGGGTATTCAAAGAGAAATACTTGGGGGACGACGTTCAAGTTGTCATCTTTGCTAAATTAGGGGTGGGGATCCCTAGGGCAAGTCAAATACACAAGCTTCTCCTCCCAGGCCAGAATGTGGCCATGCAACCTTTTCTTTTGTGCTTGACTGCTGGGCAATTGAAGCGCCATAGGAAATGGGCACTGATTGCCAGGGGTTTTCTCCGTAAGTGGTTTGAGCTTGACATAGAGGAGGCTCGGGTGGGGCAATTTGTGTGGCTTGACAAATTCATGCAGCTAATCCTCTCTGCAGAATTCTACACAGAAGGGTGCAATTGATTTTTCTTTATAAATTTTTTTTTTTTATAAATATTAAAAGCTTACCTTGTACTGGTACTGGTACTGTAGTCGTTTACAATTTTTTTTTTTGTTTATAGACATAGTATCAAGTCGAGAATGTAAATATAATATGTTTATAGACATAGTATCAAGTCGAGTATTTTTCCTTTTGTTTATAGACATAGTATGAAGTCGAGAATGTAAATATAATTTTATGAAAAATACAATGGAAATTTTGCAAGATTTACCTCATTTCAATTTGTGCTTTGTGTAACCGTGATTGCAATATTTCTTCTCAGTAACTGTGATTGCAAAAATGGTTTTTAATATTTTATACTTCTCTGTAACCATGATTGCAATATTTTAATTACTTGCTTCAATGCTTTATCAGTTATCTGTAGACTAGCTTATCTATATTTATTTTAATATATATAAAATAACCGACAAATATCCTCCTTCAGATATCTATTACAATTAAACTTCACTAATTGAAACTGTAGTTTAATAATTTTTTTAAAATGGTGTCTCCCACATTTAATTTATTACATAGTCTAAAGTACAATTATATCTCTATGAATGAGATTGATGTTTAAATACTTAAATAATTACTCTCCATTAAAAAATATTCACAAATTATAATATAGAATTTGAACATTACTTTTCACATGTAATTTTTTTAACTCTTATTATGGTAAACTAACATAGTATAATTTAAACATATATAAATGAAAAAAACTTATATCTTATATTTATAATTTGTAACATCATAAAATATGAAATATATTTCAACTTACAAAAAATAGTACACCAATACCATTCACTGTTGCCGTTGGATTATTATACATCAACGACCGAAGTTGAGTTTCAGGCCGAAAGGGAAAAGAAACCCCATCTTTTCAAATGCATCTCGAAATCATGACACGTGTCACTTAACACCTCACACGGTTGTCGGTCTACCAACAAATGACATTGAACAATGTCATTTCAATTTGGTGATGATGTGAGACTGACACGTCTGACTCGTGATGTGAGTCATCCTGACTAGATTAGTTAATGGGACCCACGGTCCACATGGCCACCACACCATTCACCATTGCCGTTGGATGTTTATAGATCAACGACCAAAGTTGAGTTTTGGGCTGAAAGGAAAAAGAAACCCTATCTTTTCAAACGTGTCCCAGAATCATTACATGTGTCACTAAACTCCTCGGTCGACCAACAAATAACAATGTCATTTCAATTTGGTGATGACGTGACACTGACACATATGACTCATGATGTGAGTCATCCTGACTAGATTAGTTAATGGGACCCATGGTCCACGTGGCCACCACACCGTTCACCATTATCGTTGGATGTTTATAGATCAATGACCAAAGTTGAGTTTTGGGCTGAAAGGAAAAAGAAACCCTATCTTTTCAAACACATCCTAAAATCATTACACGTGTCACTAAACTCCTCGGTCGACCAAAAAATAACAATGTCATTTCAATTTGGTGATGACGTGACACTGACATGTCTAACTCATGATGTGAGTCATCCTAACTAGCCTAGTTAATGGGACCCACGACCCACGAGGCCACCAGTACCACACCATTCACCGTTGCCGTTGGATGTTTATAGATCAACGATTGAAGTTGAGTTTCAGGTTGAAAGGAAAAAGATACCCTATCTTTTGAAACGCGTCCCAGAATCATGACACATGTCACTGCTTAGTTAACACATTGACATAATCACATTCCACTTACAATTTACAAACTTACAGCGCAACAAAGTTACGGATTCTTAATTTCTAGGTTGAGGATTGAGGTCCGAGGAAAGAAACAAACTACAAAGTCTCTCAGCTCTCTACAAAAATTGAAACTAAGGGCAATGTGAACGTCAATGGGTAAGTGTAACTACTAAAATCCTAAAAATCTGCGTCCTGCATTTTAAATTTTTCAAGTCTCTTGATTTACAAATTTACTATTTATATTATATAAATTTTTTTTAGTCTGTTAGGTTTTAATTTTGAATCACCCCTGTAGGCTTGTAGCTACAAATACCAAGAATAACACGATCGGCAAAATAATAGAATTCCACAATATGCTTAAAACACCAAGTTTCAGTGATTTATTCCATGATATACATGATCCTGTTATTCATGGAAATAAGGGTATAATGGAGATTAGATTTGCACTTGAAAACAAGTGGAACCATCCAAATAAGGCTTCAAAATTTTATTCATTTAACCCTAGGGTAAATGCAACTGCAAATAAAATTGCATTGTGGGAAGTTAGGTCGGCACACATGGCATTACCTCAAGTATTCCCTTGCCCAGAAATTGTTATGCTTTGCGCCAAAAATTATGATGAAAATAGAAAAGCAATTGTGAATAAAAATACTCAGGAGGAAATTTTGTCCATAACTGAGAGTGAATTTGCTAGTCTGTTGAACCTAGGGTTTCAACAACAACACTCAAACGTACACATTGACTTGGGAAAGTTGGCAGAGGATTATGAAAAATTAGATGCAAAACAAAGAGATTCTTATATCAGAGGAATAACAAGCAGTTGTAGTCTGAGTTTAGATCATAGGCCTCCTTATGATTATGAAATTTTTGTGCCATGGGCACAGGACAATATTTCCTTGCTAGCATTTTGTTTGGGATTGGATAGTAACAAACAAGTGGGTGCCATCATTCTTGAAATGCTTTATCATATTCATTTTGAAAGAGAACCAGTAAAATATTGTTTTATTGAGCACATTGTTCGTTGCATGCAAGATCAATTACTAATGATTCAAAGAGGTTCAGAGAAGACATTTAGATTCACAACCTATTGTGCTATCTTCTCCTAGCAAAGCATCGTGCATTATTTCAGGCAAACAAGCTTTGCAGTCTGACTGAAGGCCAAAATCCAATATATGAGTGGACACCTCAGATAAGGATGATTGAGAACAGAAGGAACTACAACAATTTTGTAGACTTCTTTTTGGCACCAATGTACCATAAAATTACAGGCACTCCAATGCCTAGATTGCCTGTTACTTGTATAAATTGCATTCAACTTGAAAGTCAACTACAATTGGCTGACTAGTACTTAATGGAAGAGTACACTGTGTTAAGGTTTTACAGTTCATGGGTAGAACCCTACAAACTTCCAATACATGTAACAGAGAGGGTATTTGCATTGGAATATGTACGACAAATGGAGAGCACAGATGTACTCTTTAATGGTCAGCAAAAGAAAATGATATTTCCCTCCTTGCCATTCTACTTTGGAGGGTTCGCATTTGAGAGAAGAGGATTCAAAGTGGCAGAAGCCTTTTTTTCAATTTTTTGATTTGATGTTGATAGTCACTGGCAGTATGATCCACTGAACATAATTGGAGCAAGGCTTAAAGACAATGGGAACTCTGCAAGCAAATATCAACATGAAAGTATGCCTTTGATTGAAAATTTTAAAAACATGGACTCCTAGGAGGAGGTCAAAAAATAGATGGAGAAATATGCTGCTGAAAATAATATGTCAATACAGGAATTGTCATCACAAATAATGGCATTGCAAAAACAGAAAGGAAAAGTACAGGCCATGACATCATCCAATTTCTACAAGAAAGCTGATAAACCATCTACAAAATGTATTCCAAAAGAGCTAATGAATGAATGTATAGATGGTAGATGGAGTCGAACCAAAATTTTTGAATTTTGGGAAATGAGGAAGAATCTCGGTGAGCCAAAGACCTCTGCAGATCTTAATGAGGTGGAAGAGGATACAATGTTTAACGAATTGTGGAATAAGGAGCATTCAGCTGAAGCATATCACAATGATAATGATGATGATTACGATGACCAGGATTCTTTGAATCCCTCATCTAGTACAGCAATTAAGAGAGGAGTTGATGCATCCACCAAACTTCTATATAGCAAAGGGGCAGAAATTCTAGAAAAAATGGGCTACCAAGGTTCTGGTGGTCTGGGTCCCAGTGGAGAAGGGGTTTGGTATGCACCAAAACCACCAGCTGTAGCACCAAAACATGGTCAGAAACCAGGCCTTGGGCATGGAGATCAATCATCAACTCAGTCAATTCCATTCACATTGGTTTCAACTCAGTTAATTCCATCTATTTCTGCTTCAAATAGAGTTCCACTTCCAGCTGTTCCAAGCACTCAGATTCAATCTGAATCAATTGTCACTCCCACAGCTGGCAATATCATTTGTACAACTAAAAGTAGTGGTCCGAAAAGGATATTATATCAATATGTAGATGCAAGAAAGGTTGGTCCCGAAGGTCAAGAAAGTGTAAAGAAGCAAAAGGTTATGACAAGTATTAGTAGTAGTACTAGTACAACAGTGCCAATGGTGACTATGAGTCCAACAATTGCCCATCCTTCAGGACAAAACCCTCAGAATAGTCCACAAACCCCACTTGTAATGGGTCTAGGTGTTGGTAATCCTCATGGTATTGGTGGAAGCTCGTACATTAGTGCAAGTGCTATTTCACCATTCAAACATTCAATTCTCTCACAAAATCCTAATTTTCATTACAATGAATTTGTAACTAACTATGAAAAATAAAAAAACAAGAATAGACAAAATAGTAAGACAATGAAGATGGAAGCAATTGCTGCAGCTCGTGATGCAAAACTTGCATCCAACAGGTTATTAACCACATATGACCCGAATAAAGATATGATGGAATTCATGGTTGTTATGCCCCCAGCTAGAGATAACAATCCACCAGAGAGTCAGTTAGATCCATCTGAATTTCAAGTTAGCACCCTCCAAATGGATTTATCCAAAATTAAAAATGTGGACAAGATAAATGTGTCCAAAATGACCAACCAAGTGGTCTACAGTTCAGTGATGAAGTTGGAGAGAGAGAAAGGAAAGCTTCAGGGCACAATAGATAAGTTAAAGGCAGACCTGGCAAATGTAAAGGCAAGTGAGAAAGCAACAATAAACAGGTGCAAAGAATTAGAGAAAAGGATAAAAAATTCATCCTCTGGCTCTAAAGAAGCAATTGAATAGCAAGAACATATGGACGCAGAACTAAAAACTTTGAGGGAAAAATTGGAAAAAAAGGATAAAAAACTTTAGGATGAAAAAGCCTCTTTATTAAATTTATACAAAAACTTGGAGAATGCTACACAGGTAAACAATGAGTTAAAGAAAGAATTGGAAAAAAGGGATAAAAAACTTCAAGATGAAAAAGCCTCTTCAGTAAATTTATACAAAAACTTAGAGAATGCTGCACAGGTAAACAATGAGTTAAAGAAAGAATTGGAAAATGAGAGGGTAAAAACAAAAGAGTGGGAAGAGAAAGCAAAAGACTAGGAAGAGAAAGCAAGGAAAATAAGAAAACATAGTGAACACCAGTACTCAGAAATGAAAGAAGACCTAAAGAAGGCAAATAATACTATTGAAAATTATGAAAACTTCTTGAATGACCATGTAAATAATACAGTACAACAAATCAAAAATTACTTCTGGGGGCAAATAAAGTCTTCTACTGATAGGTTGTGTGATTGGTTTGAACTCTATGAATCTCTTACAGATATTTTTGAGAAGCTGAAAGAGAAACTTGAGGAGAACAAAAGTTTTGGTCAGAGATAGAAAACTGCAAAGCAGATTATGCAAGAAATCAACAGCACTACTGATAGGCAATTGGCAAGCAAGGGAATTCAGGACCGCATTGGTTCAATAATAAAGGCGACCTCTGTATTTCATAAATGTCAGAAACTAACAGAAGCAGAAGAAGTTCTTGCTTTATTTGGGCTAAAGCTCGCCAAGATGAACAATAAAACAACCAAATTGATATCTCTTGGTTTACCGAGTCCTGGACCTGGTTTGTCAACAATGGGTTTCATTGGAAGAGAAGCTTACAAAAAAAAGTTGGAGGACACAATAATCTCTGATTTAGGCAACCTTCCTCAGGGCAGAACTCATGAAGGCATTGCAAAGTGCATCAAAACATTTACAAATTTGCATGCACTAATGGAAGGAACATTGCTTAAAACTTGCTCTTCCAAGTATGGAATTCTGACGAGAATGCAGGTCTTTTACCATACCATCAAAAATTTTGCCCTTCCAACTGAAGAAGAATGGAGCATACTATAGAAACTTACAGAATCATCTTGAATCATAGTATGTGAAAGTACTTTCAGTTTCAATCATCTCTATATCTTTCATATTATCCTACATACTATAGTCTAGACTCTAGAATTGAGTTTAAAGTAACAAGTTTGAACTTTTCTTTTTGAACAGGATCAATGTTGCAGTCTTGCAGATGCTATTGCCTATGCTAATTTACTAAACCGGCCTGTCAAATGCAGAAATGTACAACTAAAGTTGTAGAGATGTTGTAGACTTGTAGTCTTGTAGTTGTCTTACTGATTTAGATTTTGAGACTTCACATTAGGCAAATCGACCTGAAGCTATTGTTTCTCCCTTGTTTCTATAAAAGGGAATTCAGGGTCATTGGCTTACTAAATTGCCAATGGGAATTGAGTCATTGACTTTTGTAAACAGAATCATAGAGTTGTGTTCTTACTAGTATTGATTAATGAATGGATACATTGTATCATATTTGTAATTAAATTAATGAGAATCAGTATTTCTAACTCTAAGAATTGTAACATACGAATTGCTATGTTGTCAAACAAAATAATGAAAGAACTACAAGAATTGTACCATATTAGCTGAATATTGCGAATGAAAACCATTAATAATTATTAATTATGGAATTGAATCTTGAATCTTGATGACATTATCAACCACATTCATGTTTTTGACATTGGGATATGCATGATTGATGATGAAATACAAAAACTGACAGTAGACTTTAGGGAAAAAGTTAATAAATACCTAGGACATGCTAATTCTTTAGTGCTACTTCTACAACGGTTCAATTTCAAGCTGCCACACCATATCATCATTGAGATTGTCAGATTCATCAGCATTAACTTCATAGCTTCCTTGGTTCTTTGATATGTTTTCTTCACTCTGCATACCTCCGCTTAATTGATGTTCACCGCTAGCAGTACCAGTGCCAGTACATGGGTCCCGGTCAATGAGATAATTGTCTCTGGCATTCCCACTCCCACTCCCACTTTGGTTTGACATGTTGCCCACCCGTCTTCTCTGACATTTCTTCCTCCATAATTTCAATGCCCTTTCGTAAGGAAAAGTATTGACTTCATACCTGGATGTATAGAGCCTCAAGCAATTTTCCAAATTCTTGTCAAGTTTGTTTCTTAGCTTTGACTTTAGGAATCCCAAAGCACTGAAAACTCTCTCATCCTCCACCAACCCCAATATCATGGTTAGAAATAATTTAGCAAGCTTGAAATATTCTGATATTGAATCAATCAACAATTCACTCTCAGCTAGGTTTTTCCAAAGCCTTGTTACCGATCCATCTTCCATAGGGTTCTCCATAAGATTAAATTGTTCCCTCATTGTCCGTGAAAAATGAGCTGATTGCTCTCTCAAACGATTTGCATCTAAAATTCCATTTAGAGTTACTCCATCTAACTCTTTGGTTTTGCAAAAATGATCTATCAAAGTTAGTAGCCTACTTTTAAAATCTTTCAAATTGTTCATACGCCAATAATGAGGAAACACAATAGCCATGGATTCAAGTAGTTTGACCGGAGGGAATCTTGCTCTAATCTGTGAGGAAAGATCAAAGGCAATGTGCTTCATTGAAGCTGTTACAAACTCAATGATCTTGGTAAAGTCTTCCCTTTTAACACCTGATACTCACCTCCTGGGGTTCTTTCCTGGTTCCTCAAACTCGATCCTGGCATTGTAGTGCATTGGTATCTCAACTCCGCAAACTTTTGCACATAACCCCCCGTTTGAACCAATTTTTAAAAAGTTATCAGGATTGTCCAAATCTGTGATTTTCATCCAGCTGGAAAATTTTACTTCATCAACAAATAAATGATAGAGATTATCGAGCGTCACGCATGTCAACTTATGGAGCGTAGCATATTCTACGATATACATAGCTCTTTGCTGGGCCTTTTTCATTAAATTTCTCATTTCCTCAAGCATGGGGAGAAGACTTGCTAATGTTAATAGTGTCTCTACATTACTTAACATTGACAGGAGCGTAGGAAATTTTGGTTGCCCTGCTTCGTCACGACTTGAGTTCATTAGACCAAGCAATGATTAATATTCTGAAAAAACTCGATGTGCTGGTCCATCCAAAGAGATCCATCTAGTATCATTATCCTTAAGAAGCTTGTTCCCATCGGTTAGTCCTTCAGCAAAGTGTTGAAATTCCCTGAATCATTTCGAACTTTGACAGAAGTATTGGTAGATCTCTTTGATTAAAACTTCAATTTTTTGTACTGGAGCATGCTTGCTGACAACTCCAAAAGCTAGATTATTTCTATGGGCCATGCAGTGAATGGGAGTAATGTAGGGTGCACAAGAAGATTGTATATTTATGCAAAGACCACCCCTATGGCCTTGTATTATTGAAGCTCCATCAGCTCCAACACACGCCAGCTTTTTGGCAATGGTCATGTCATTTATACCTCCATATTCAATTAGAGAACTATTTACTAGTTGAAATAAATTTTTCGCTGTCGCATTATCCCTCATTTTAGCAACAGTTAGTAGATGAGGTTGGTGAACAAAATTCTGTACAGTATAAACATGCATGCATACCTAGGAAGTATTGTCTACTGCTGTGACCTTGTCTAAAGATAATGCAATAAAATTTGACTCTTTAATTTTTGCCTTCAAATCCTCTTTTTCAACATTGGAAAGACAACTTGCCCATTCCCATCCACTGTTTACTGACCAGTGACTGTTAGGATAGTTATGAACTTTCAGAAAGTGTAATAAAGCACTCAATGATGGGTAGTCTGTCATTAGACGCCCTCTACTCAAAATATTAAACACAACACTTAACTGAATAGCTTTTCCCATTAGTTCTACTTCCAATGCTTTTCCAAAACAAGCTTCAATAGAGCCTTTAACTTCACTAGGCTTCATCTTTATATTATGCTGAAATTCATGTAATTCTACATTCCTAACATGCTGAGATTCCTCCTTTATTTTCCATCTTATCACTAATTTTTGAACTCCATCTATGGTTTTCTTTTCGTAAACTAATATGCTTTTCTATGGTGTCAATTTTTAGCTACAACCTCTTTTCCTTCTTATTTATCACGCTACAAATCTTACATCTGCATTCTACCAGAGGTTCCCCTTCAATTGGATTAGGCACTGGTTCAATGAATGGATATGTTGACACCTAATATTTTTGAAAATTCCTCGACATATCCCACAGTCTATCATTCTTTGATTTGGATTTTCTTTTCTTCCCTGTAGTTGCACCATCATCTTTTCTGACATTCTCAGTCTCATCCAAGTCAATTATATCATTATGGCTACTCTGGGTATTTAACTAAAAATCTTCTTCAAGTTCATCATGATCTGAGATATCAAGTTCGCTGACTTCTTCAATATGTCGTGAAGGTTCAGCCTCAGGTTCAAAATCTTCTTGTAATGAAGTAACACCAGCTTCCCTATTTTGGCTAGAAACATTTCCATGACCATGACCAAAGTACGATGATAAGGTTCTGCATTTTGTTGGCCTCTCTTGGCTTTCCCCATCTGCCAGAGCCTTACCCTTATTCTTGTTCGATATCTCGATTGGCTACCAGCCTAGTGATAAAAATATGTAAAAAAAATGTTTACTTGTTGAAGAAGTGACAAATGACAACATAACTATAATATACAATGTTTACATAGTCGCAAAAATTTAGAATAATAATCACTTACCTTTGACTCACCAAAGCAATCAAGACTCAACAGTGAGACGGTCTGAAATTCGCTATCGATCAAATTGAACCGATCCAAGATTCCAAATTGTGTACAATAACATTGATGTATGAATGTATTTATACTAATCTCTTTGGCGAATTGGGTGGGAGGTATTAAGTCAGTGTCCAAATATTTGGCAAAGCTTGCGTAATGATAACACGTCTTGTGTTATTTCCTAGGTGATTATGGGTCGCCAGTACCTTGGTATGATTAATAAAGGTGGTTAAAACCCATCAGTTTGAGACATGTGTCAGTAAAATAACTGGCGAAGTTGGGGCCACCTAAAAAATATTTATATATAACTATGGGCGAATATAGGTCGTCCATTTGGGGCCGCATTGAAATTATAGGTGAATTTTAAAAATATATCGTGCCCAAGACATATATGCCATTGGCAAAAATGTGCAAGAAATGGACAAAATTTAATATAGCGTTTGGCGATGGACCCAAGCAATGGACCCAATCTTCATAAATGCAGGGCGATGGGGTCAGTCCCATATGGGCAATTTATTCACCAAATCGCAAGATGCCGACGGGTGACATTCGCCAAATGGTGAATAATCACCACTAAAGTTTTCTCTGGACCATGGATACATGAAATGCAAGCTATTCCTTCTACGTACCATCAATGTTTGAAGTTTCCTTATGAAGGAGTAGAGGTTACTATCCCCGCAGATCTAAATACAACTTGCAACACCTTGAAGGAAAGTGTAGATAAGCTTGTACCTAATAATAGAGAATCTTCCATTGAACCAACTAAGGAAGCATCCACATCTAAAATGAAAGATCTTGCAAAAGAGGTTAATATCAAAGAAAATAGTATGAGAGAATATACTATTGAGCCAGTCTTATCTTTGACCTTTGACATCTCTCCCTATCTCACCTAAGTCTTATGGGCAATCTTTGAAACAATCCAAACCAGACTCTAAAGAACCTCTTGAAGCATATAAAAAGAATTTTGTAGCAGAACAAGTATCCAAGAAAGAATTTGAAGAGGATGAGGTTGTGCTATCATGGCTATAAAAAGATGAACCTGAATCTCAAGTTGTTCAAACTGGTGACTCTGCAGTCTCCAAACTCCCTTCCAAGTCATATGGTCCAGGAGATAAATTAATAAGTAAGATGGGATATTTAGGTAAAGGACCTCTAGGAATCAGAGGAAAAGGTCTTGAGGTACCTCTCCCACATACTGGTAGAGAAAATAAAAACAAAGTTGGCTTAGGCTTTAAAAAGAAACCCTATCACCTCAAAGGTAATTTCTCCCATGTCATAGAGTAGATCACACCAGGGGAACCTCTTCTTAAGAAAAAAGAAAAAAAACCATCCGATAGTGATTCAAATAGTTCAAAACTCATCCCCTATGAAAAATTTCCTAAAGAGATCAAAGACCTTCTTGATGATAAAGATGATCCTATCAAAAGAATTAATGTAGTAGAAACACAAGAACCTACTATCAATCAAGAGATAGTTGCAACACAAGAACCAGCTAATCTCAAAAACAATCAAGAAGAGGGAAGTGGTAGTGATTCTGAGATAGATTCTCATGAGTATGAATACAAATCAGAATTTGAGGGTAACCCTTCTTGGGGTATTCACCCTGACTTTACTCATGTTCTAAGATTTCCTAGAGATCCTGAATCCAAAGCTGAATCAAATGACTATGAATGGGGAGCCATTCTAGAACCAGATGAAGATGAGCTTATCACAAAGAAACACGTTGATGTTATTCACCAATATGCACCTCAAACCAATGTAAGTCTAGAGTGAAATGATGAACCTATTGAATCTGATCCACCTATGGCTGAATTGGACTCCCACGATGACATTGAGCCTATTCATGAATTGGATGTCTTAAGTTGTAGTATCACCTTTGAACTCGAGCATCAAGTTAGGACCAATGATGACAGATCCATATCCGTAAACACTATCTCCCAATCTTTCCCTACTTTGACTATCAAATATCCAGAACTTATTGATCAAACCTCCACGAATCTGAGCCATGGTATTTATACCTTCCCAAATGACTATGCCCTTGCTTGCTACCTTAATACAATTGAGCCTATGAGTACTTCCATTAGTGAACCAAGTGTCAGCATGACCGAGTCAGACATCAAATATCTTAGTCAGAAAAACAAGAATAAAAAGAAAAAGAAAAAGAGTTCTGAGGGTGAAAACCACTTTGTGGCAGTCTCAGAACCTACAAAAGTAAAAATAAAAGACGTATCCAAAGTTGAAAAACTCTCTGAGGTGCCTAAGGATGAGATATTTGATGTCCTTTCAAGTCATTTATAGGACAGATCTCCAGTTCTAATTGAGCCCACTCAATCCATCAATTTGGGTACAACAGAGGAACCACAATTGGTACATGTAGCACAATCATTATCAGAAGAAGAGAAGAAAAAATTTACAACATTCCTAACAGAGAAGAAGATCAAATTTTCATGGAAATATTCAGATATGCCAGGATTGGATCCTAATCTCATAATGCATCATTTATCTATCGCTCCAAATATCAAACCTGTCAAGAAAAAATTAAGAAAGATGCATCCTCATGTTGCACTCTTGGTAAAAGCTGAATTAGAGAAGCTCCTAAATGCTGGATTCATTCGAGTTATTGACTATGCAGAGTGGATCTCTAATATTGTACCTATTTCTAAACCAGATGGCTCAATCAGAGTGTGCACAGACTTTAGAGATGTGAATAGAGCATGCCCTAAGGATGACTTTCCACTACCTAACATTGATATGATAGTGGACATGACTGCGGGTTTCGAGATGTATTCCTTAATGGATGGCTTCTCTGGATATAACCAAATAAAAATTGCTCCAGAGGACCAAGAGAAAATTGCTTTCACATGTGCATGGAGCACCTTCTGCTAGAATGTCATGCCATTTGGGCTTAAAAATGCTGGAGCTACATATCAAAGAGAAATGACATCTATTTTCCACGACATGATGCATCGAACTATGGAAGATTATGTTGATGATACTTTAGCAAAATCTATGATCAGAACTGAACATCTAAAGGACTTGAGCATGATCCTAGATAGAATGGAAAAGTTTAGTCTCCGACTAAATCCTAAGAAGTGTGCTTTTGGTGTCACTTCTGGAAAGCTCTTAGGATACATAGTTTCCAAGAAGGGCATTGAATTTGATCCGGCTAAAGTCAAGGCTATAATAGAGATGCAACCTCCCATGAATATTAGTCAAATGAGGACGTTGCAAGGAAGAGTTCAATCTATCAGAAGATTCATATCACAGCTAGCGGACATATCACAACCTTTTACAAAAACATTACATAAAGGTGTGACCTTTGCATGGAATGAAGAATGTGAGAACAACTTTAACCATATCAAGAAGTATCTATCAAATCCACCTATCTTGATGCCTCCTATTCATGGGAAGCCATTGATCTTATATGTCTCTACAACGGCCACATCACTGGGGGCATTGCTAGCGCAACATGATGAAGAGAAAAAAGAAATAGCCATTTATTATATAAGCAGAATGTTGGTGGCGTATGAAAAAAACTATTCTATGATTGAGAAAGCTTGTTTCGCTGTGATCTTTGCATCATAGAAATTGAGACACTATATGTTAGCACATACCACGCATCTAGTAGCAAAAATTGATCCACTAAAATACCTACTAAGCAAGGCTGCCCTCACAGGTAGACTGGCTAAATGGGTCATGCTTCTAAGCGAATTTGACATTGAATATGTTGAAAGAAAAGCTATAAAACGTCAAGTTATTGCTGATCAACTAGCGGATGCACCCATGTTTGATGACACACCAATGCAAATGGAATTTCCAGACTCCTCTATTATGCACCTATCTTCTAGAGAATGGCAATTGTTCTTTGATGGCTCCTATACACAGAATGGATCTGGAGCAGGCATATTGTTCATAACTCCTCAAGGATACTCCATCCCAAAAGCATTCAGACTAAAGTTCCCCTGCACAAACAATATTGCAAAATATGAAGCCCTCTTGAATGGTATGAAACTAGCAATTGAATGGAGAGTAACAGAGCTACACATTCATGGAGACTCTCAACTTGTTATTCATCAAGTCAATGATGTGTACCAAACTAAAGGTGAAAAGCTCATTCCTTACAAGAGCATGGTAGATGATCTTAAGAAATATTTCATATCTATCACATTTGAACAAATTCCTAGAACGGAGAACAAGGCTGCTGATGCAATGGCAACACTATCTACTTTATTACAGCAGCTTGAACATGAGCTACGCTATGAGTTCCTAGTGGAAGCACTATCTTATCCTGCATATGACTCCCCTGAAACTTGCATGATCTACACTGTTGTAGGTCATGATTCATCCTGATATAAAAACCTATTTTCCTATCTCCAAGACCAAATCATCCCCGATACCTTCAACCACCATGAAAAGAGATACCTTATCCGTAATGCCTCCTGATATGTCATCATTGGTCATGATCTATACAAATGAGGTCTAGATGGTACGCTACTTAGATGTTTAGAATGGGAAGAGTCTCAACGTGCATTAGAGGAAGTCCATGATGGTATTTGTGGGTCACACTCGAATGGTTTAACACTAGCTCAAAAACTTATTAGGGCTGGGTACTATTGGCCTGAAATGGAGAAAGAGGCTATCAAATTTGCTAAGAATTGTCAAAAGTGTCAAGTACATGGCAACCTAATTCATGCTCTAGGGAGGGATCTAATCCCCTTTACAACACAATGGCCTTTCCATCAATGGGCATTTGATCTTATCAGGATGATTCATCCTCATTCTTCTAACGGACATACCCATATAATCACAGCCATAGATTATTTTACAAAATGGGTAGAGGTGGTCCCTTTGACACAAGCAATAGGGAAATAGATATCTATGTTCATATTGAACTATATCATATGCAGATATGGGATACCTCATTCCATAATCATAGATAACGGTGGGCAATTTAGGAATAAAGACCTAGATGATCTATGTGCCAAATTCAAGATCACCCAACATTGGTCTTCTATCTACTATCCACAAGGGAATGGCCAAGCAGAGGCTTCTAACAAAAATCTATTAAAGATCTTGCACATAATAGTAAACAAAACTGGCAGAGACTGGCATCTCATGATTAATCTAGCTCTATGGGCTTACAGAACAAGTATCAAAACACCTATTGGGGCTACACCTTTCGCTTTAGTTTATGGGCCTGAAGTGGTCCTACCTATTGAGGTTGAAATCCCATCACTCTGAATTAGAATGCATGGTCTAGTAACTGATGATGACTATAGAGTGTCTAGGTTACAAGAACTAGAACTACTAGATGAGCGCAGACAAGCAGCGTATGATCATCTCAGAGTATATCAGAAGAGAATGTCTAGAGGCTACAACAAGAAAGTCAGACAGAGAATTTCAAGTTGGTGATCTAGTTTTGAGAGAAAATCTTAAAAATCAATCCCATCGAGAACGCAAGGGGAAGTTCGAACCCAACTAGTTGGGTCCCTTTGTCATCACTGCTACTTTTGGCTCTGGCGCTTATCAACTCTCAACGACTGAAGGAGAATAGTTCTGAGAACCAATCAACATTATCCATCTAAAGAAATTCTACGCCTAAGGCATTTAGTCTATAGGTAAAATGTCCTGAAAAAAATAAAAAAAATTGAAAAATATAAAAAATTAAAAAAAAAATACAAAAATACAAAAAAAAAATTAAAAAAAGAGAAAAAGTGTCGTGGTGAAAACCTGGAAATAGGCACCTTGGTAGCAAAAATAGAATCTCTGCCAAGATGGTGAAAACCCGGCAAATGGGTGCCACTTGTTTCAAAATGCTCCATCTATCAGCGCAATCTTGGTCTTTCCCCACTTTCAATTTTGCTTTAGTTTGTACATATCTCTTGGTTTGTTTCTGCATTTCCAATTTTCAATAAGTCGGTCTGTACACCACTCAACTCAAGCGTCTATATCCTATCAATGCTTAACACTTGGGGGAAATTAATGTTATATCCTATGGCCTCCAGTATATCTTAGACATATCATATCCAGTCAGAGTCCTTTGAAGCTTCATTTGAGTCAGTCAAGTCTGTCTTGTCTCTAGAAAGGATTTTGCATCTACAACAACGCAATCAAACACAAACTAAAAATGATCTGTGCTTCATGCTTTTATCTCCTTGTATGCTTACTGATTCGCATTGATATTTTTGCATATTGTGTCCCTTTGAGCTCTTTGATATGTCCTTTATAGGATTTAGAGAATGATGACTAGGGGCATAATCTTTTCTTTGTCTTCTGCTTGTATGTGAAAATCTAACGTCTTGGGAAATTCTAGATTGAAATGGTGTCTGACTGTAAGAGCCTCTATCTTGAATTGGATGGCCATGCATACCTCGACCATTGATACCCAAAAAATTCAAGGAAGTTTGATCTCACTATTGTCTTTTTGAGTAAGTTCTTTCTCCTACTGTGAAACGTGATCTTACCTAAGGATGTGAATGATAAAGGGTCACTACGGGTAATTCACACTATATTTAGAATGATCTCTTGACTGTTTGATGTGTATGTTAAATGAAAATTGTTATATCAAAATGGACATGATATTCAAGTCATCCTGGTGTTTGTGCCTTGGTGCTTATATCTAATCTGACATTCCAAAAAGAAAATCAATATTCATATGTCCATGGTTGTTTGACTAGTGGGTTTTGTATTGGTTCTTGAGCATTACAAATCAATATTCATATGTCTATGGTTTCATAGCTAGTGGGCATTGTATTGATTTATCCGATTAACTAAAAGTTTAATGATGATAACAAATCGACACATGATCAGTGAGTAGGTCCTAGGTCCTAGGGTTGCATTATCATCCTGTATGTTTCTTTGCATTTTTTGTACTTTGCATGATCTCACAAATTTCTTAAACACTTCAAAGCTTAAACAATTCTTCATATCAATTCTTCACATCTAATGAGAGTTGAGTCTCACTCGAAGGTCTCTTCATCGAACTGCAAGCAGTAACCCTCCAGGGTTAAACATCCTTTTGAAATAAGATTGAGTACTTGTCTTCATCAACCTGCAAAAACATATCATGTGTATCGCTGCATTTACATCTTATATCATTATCATTTGTTGCATTACATTACATTCATTGCATAAGCATAAACCATAATACATCTTTTCATAATCAATTACATTTGCATAACATCCATACATATGAAAGAAATCATTGCATTGCATCGATCCATACATACATTCTACACTAATCATAGCATAAGAATAGCATGATATCATCATAAATCCACATCATGACAAGTACAAATGAAGTCACAATCAAAATATCAATCTCATATATATCAAAAATCTCAAAATGTGTCAGGGGTGCACTACTGGCTCAATGTACAAAAGAATGAGCTCCAGAAAGCTATCAGAATCAGAATGGTATATCAGTGATAACAAAGAATAGAATATATCAAAACATGACCACAGGAATCAACTCTCAGCATGCTCCTTGGTATTTGGTGGAGGAGGTGGTGGTGCATCTGGTATGACCTCTACCCTCGGTGCCCTAGCTCCCTCTGAGGCTACCATGTACTCAGAGTATGTAGGTACTCTTTGCTCAGCAGGCACAATAACATAGTATGTAGATACATAATAGGAGGCCCATGAGGTCTGATGGGTCACCTTTGTCTGTAGTCTCTAAACCTCTGAGCGAAGCTCTACATGAAGCTCAGTGCATTGCCTGTCTACCTCTTGAAACCTCTCCTCCCATCTAGCACTCTATACCTTCAGGTCCCGGACCTGAGCTCTGAGCTGTCTAATCATCTCTACTAAAGTGAGAGGAACAGTAGGCTCTGCTGCAGCTACTGGCATCTCTGTATCCTATGTTGGCTACTCTGGTTGCTGTCTAGTGGTCTTTGATCTATGCACCTTACAGTGTCTAATCTTTGCACCCAAATAAAAAGTGGTGTCTACCTGTGTGGGATCTGCATTACCACCTGCAAATTGCTCACTTACCAACACCTCATCTGTCACACTGATACTGCCCAAAGTACCCCTCTCACCCCTGGATCATCTATGTGACCCTGTGGATGTGCCTATGTGAGAAGTAGAAGGACAAGGAGGCCTCATATGCCCAGATGATCTCTACAATGGAGCTATCTCTCTCTATCTGGGTGGTGTAGGATGCACTGCCTGTGGTCTTGGGCCCTGTACCATAGGAGCACCTGTAACATCCATCGCCTCCTCCATGGAGGGTATCAACTCTGTAGGATCTGAGAATCTATGAATGGGATGATCTACAAGCCATGCAATGTATCTGTCTGTCACTCCTGCATCGACAACCTATGGCCGATAGTCCCAATCTCTACCTATAATGGCACTGTACTTCTCTACACATAAGGAATAGGAAAGCCTTGGTGTCCATTTGAGCCCGATCTCATGCACAATGTGAGCATATGTAGTGTACTCTCATGGGGCATCCTATCTGCGTCCATACTAACGCCACACTCTGCTAATCACAAATCTCTCCAGAGTAGTGGGAGAGTGGCCAATAAGCACTCGACTCTGAAAAAGAAAACTATACTGCTCCCTCGCAGTGGGCCAGACCTCTATCTGCAAATATGGCCTCCATTGAACAAAAGTCATGTCATCTAGACATTGCCGGAAGTACTCAGTATGACCCATTCGGACCTGTGTGACATAACCAGCATATGTATATATCACTGGCTCCTGTGGCTACTGCTGTGTCTGAAAAACTGGTCTCAATACTGGGATATGCTCCCAGGCCCATATCTGTAATACAAGAGCTCCTGAAGCAAAGCTCTTGCAATCCTGATAAACGATCTCATGCATCTCTGAAAACATATGTGCCAAGAGGCACTAACCCCAGGCAAGCTCAGTGGGTGTAGCCATAAGCAGTGCTACCATCAGAGCCCATCCCATCAAAAAGCCATTCTGCTGATGGCCTGGCATGATAAGCTCCCCGATCATACCAACAATAATGCACTCTAAATGGTGCATCTGACCATATCGTTGTACAAGGGTCTCCTAGGAAATAGACCCCATCAACTATGTATGATCTCCGAACAGACACCTAAAGGCATGAAGACCACCCTGACCAGAACTCACATACTCAAGATGTCGACTGCTATGAAATGGAATGCGCAGTATCCTATAGACATCCTCTGGAGTCACAATCATCTCTCCAGTAGGTAAATGAAACGTCTATGTCTCCGAATGGAATCTCTCAATCAAGGCAGTCAAAAGGCCATGATTTACCCTAATGTCGGGTAAATGAATCAAATACTTGAATCCATAGGCAACAAGATGAACCCTCATCGGGTCTGGAAGTGTGACACATAATCTCTGGGTATCCGGGTATGAATGTCGGACGTGTACATCTGGATATGTCACCTATATCATACCAAAATAGGGCATTTTATCAGAAATTAGGTTCAATAATAGGCTAATAGTACAAAAATTGGACAGTTAGGTACTTTAGAAGGTAGGTCAACCAGTTAGCTATCAGCATCAGGCATCAGAAAAGTCAAAATTTGGCCCTAAAAGTTAGTTTTCCACACTCTATTTTTCATACGATAGTCCAGACTAGCATCAAATGTCGTACGACACTCCACAGTATACCAAATGACATTTTGTGGTCATACGACACTGCGCCTAGGATCATACGAGTTTTGAGGGACCCGGTGAAATGTCGTACGACACAAGGGTCCCTCTCATACGACACTTGGGTGGACTTAAAATGACAAAGGAAATTCAAATGAAGTGTCGTACGAGTCTGGGTTGAGACTCGTATGAGTTTTCAAACATGCAAAAATTAAAAAAGAAAAACACATATGAAAAAAATTAAAAAATCCTAGGAACATGAAAAATTTGCATTTTCAGAGGGGCACAGAGGTCCACCTACCGGATGTCCATACTGTCGGGGTCTCTGGTATCTTCGGCTGTGCTCAAATCGATGCGAACTCACAGGAACCTTTAGATCTCGCTGTTCTACCATTTTCTTGCTCAGAGGGCTCTGCACAATTTCCAAAGTCAAATGGTTGAAATGAATTGAAAATGACCCTTCAAGCCTTTATATAGCATTTGACCTAATTTTCAAAAGTGCTCTGTTTTTCATGAAAATTGCACCCCTGGCTAATTTTGACGTTCTGAATCCATTTTCAGGATCAAAATTCAAATATGAGATCATTTAATATGTCAAAATCGTGATTTAAAATTTTTGGGCCCAGGACGGTCTACTGCTTGCATAATCAACCTTCAATCATCACAGAAATCTAGTATTCAACTTAACTGATTATCTTACATCAAACTATCAAAATTTCAACTTGGTCAACTATGGTCAACTCATGGTTTAACCTAGTCAAACTTGGTCTTTTGGGACCTTCCGACGATGCAGAATGTGTTCTTGAACGTGTATAACCACTTTTCCAATCAATTAACATGCTTCTGAACTCTCAACGCTGACTTTTCTTGTCAGATTTCAATTTTAATCCTGAAGGGGCATGGTATTGCACATCATTCAAAGTCTGTAAATCAATTTCTATCAATATCTTTCATCAGTGATCAAGACAAACAATCACGTCTAGTTACTGATTCATCAAAAAAAGACCTCATCGCTCGGGGCAAATCTATCATCACTTGGGGCATATCAGATTCATCAAGATCCATATCAATCTGGTATTCTCCTAATCTTGTAAATTGTATTAGTTTTTGCAACCATCGGATCATAGTGTTCTTTCCTTGGTTCTTTGGCAACTGAAGGATTCAGATGTGATACCTGCTAGTTCTGCTAAGACAATCGAGTCTAGAACCGGTCACTCACTTCTTAGCAATCCTAAGGTTTGGAATCAGGCGTTTTGACACTTTTTCGCAATCATAGGTTCATTTGCTGTTATAGTGAACATTATCTTTGGTCATTCAGGACCTATTATCTTCATATCAAATCAATATCAATCAGCTTCTATCTCATATCAATTATCAATTTCGAATCAGTTTCATATCTCTATCAAACACAAACTTTCTTTGAACCACTACGCTTCGCACAACAATTCAAAGAGGGGCAAAATGTAATACCCCAAAAATGGGCTATAAGTTCATGAATCTTCTATATCTACAAATCGAACGAAATCAACATCAAAGTCCTAATCTAAGGCACATCTAAACATCATCGAATCATAATTGATTATCTTAAATTCTGCATTGGAGAATATTCCTAGCAATATTCCTAATTATCTTAATTATCTTTAATTTAATGATTATTTGACGATAAATCACATTTATCCTAAGTTTGATTAATTGAATATTTTCATATTTAATTAATTAGATTTAATATCTTACCACTTAATTGTGTAATTAAATTTAATTCTATCTATTCTTAATTATATTATTTAATTTTGACAATAAATCCAATATCCTATGAATAATTGATTAAATTTTTATTTAATTGATTAAAGCAGGTTGTCATTATTTAATAATATAGTTTTTAATAAGAGTTTGATAAAATAGTTAATTAACCCATAAATTAATTATTTATTTTCAAAAATCAGTTAAGTTGAGAATAAATCACTTTATTTATTTATTAAATCATAATTATCCATGTGCACATTCAAGGACCAGTTAAACTCAAATTGGAAAATCAATGCAAGTTGTTAGCTTTTTGAAACTCAACATCTTTTTGAGTTTTAAAGTTGATCTAAACTTCTAATTCGAGTTGAACTGTGCTTTTGCATGATTTTTGTGACTTAATTATCTGTTATTTAAAAATAACTCAAAAATCAAGCTGAGTTATTTGAGTGATTTATGGCTTTTTCTCATGCACCTCCAAAGCCCTGGATTTCTATAAATTAAGGCTTTAGCTCTTCATAATTCATATCTCGCAAATTGCAAACTTACTATATAGGAATCATAGCATATCAGATTTGGAGGATTTGCACAATTGGAGCTTGAAAGATAAATTTGAGGATTCGAAGTTTTGTGAGATCAATTTCAAATTCATAGCTTTCATATTATTGTTAGAATTTTCATTCTCATATCATATCATTTCTAGATTAGCATTACATATCAATTTTCATATTAGCATAGATTCATATCAGTTTTTCATTATTATTGCATAGAAAATACCAAAAAAATAGATTAATTACATTCATTCCATATCCATCTTTTGCATTCAAATCCTTCATTTAGGTGTCATCTAGGTCACTGATCTCGATAACAATCTGAGAACATTAATCTTGCACCTACTAGAAGGCAATAAATCGCTTGGTTAAATTAGATTTCAATTTTGCACGATTTTGATTTTTGCTAACCTCTAATGTTTTATTGAAGTGTTGTGTCTACAGATCAGGTACAATTTTCACACACACAGGTTTCATTGTTATTAAATACCTCTTTGTTCATTTGTTTATATACACTGGGAAATGATATTAGGGTTTGGGAATCAAACCCAAGAGAAGATTGAAATTAGCAATAGGATTTTCTTGGAGCTGCAAAGCTTGAGGTTTCAAGAATTGGTGTAGAGTATGGTGTAATTCACTCTTGTCATGGTGTTTAAGATCCTTAGGCCATGGTGCTAATTTAGAGTGGGGTTATTTGGAGATTCGAGCTTGTTGGGTCTGTAAGTGTGATCCAAAGAGCTCCATATATGGTTTGACCAAGGTATTTATAGGAGCATTCATTGAAGTCCATGGTGTGCATTGGTTCTTGATGGAACCACCAGTGAAAGTATTTTGTTGGGTTTTTGGGCTCATATGGAGAGCTTAGTGCTAGCATATCTTGTCCTAGGTTATCTTAGCATTCTATGGAGCTATGTCTATGATGTTCCAAGTTTGAGATGAGTTCTTTTTGAAAGATAATCTCAAGAATGGAGTCTCGTGATACCAATAATAGGAGGAGTGCACTGCAGGGTTTATTGTATGTGCAATCCTTGGTGAGCTTGGTTGAGGTGAGACGTATTGGTATGAATACTAATTCAAAGAAGTGTTATCAGAAGAAGAGCATGAATATGTAGCCTGAGTGCTATAATGAAGTCATTTAGAGTGCGACTCAATGTTTTTAGGTGTATCTGGAAGATGTACTATTCCCATCAAAGGTGGTTGTTGAGTCCCTTTGGTTGCATTGGAATGCAACTGTGATCTAGGAACATAAGTGATGGGTTGGATATTTCTCAAAGAGATCTTGTTTGGGTTCTTAGAAGAACTCAAGTTTTGAACTAGTGGACGCATTGGGAAAGAAATCTTGCATAAGGTTCCTGAGTGCACGACAAACCAAAGCTAGGGAGAGCCAAATAAAGAACTACATGATGAATTTGAGCCGCATTGGTGTGGGTACATAGGATGTTTCTATGAGGATAAATTTCCAAGTAGGAAACAAGTCTGTAGCATGATTATTTGGGGTAAAATAACTCGTGTGAACCAAAACAACATAGGTAACACAATCTTTAGACCAAAACATAGGTCTTTTATCAATTAAATATCATGATCATATAATTTATGGACTAGTTGCATTATAGATTTATTAAAAAATATAAAAAATAATTCAACCTTTAAAAAGTTACATATTTGAAAACAAGTTATTATCATATATAATGAGTTTTAATTTTACAAAACAATTTTGAGAAAAGTCAATAAACATGTCTAAAATTAGTCTTTTCTCTTGACATTGATGTGACCTTGTACTTATAGGTCCAAGGCTAACCATTGACTCACAATGCCTTTTTTGAGCCTAAATCCAAAACAAAACACTAATCATCATATGAAATTTATAAAGGGGTACTTGTTTTTAAAATAGAATGGGTGCCTATTTCTAAAATGGGTACCCATTATTTTTAAAACAAGTACTCATTTTATGAAAAATAAATAGTTTTAAGAAATAGGTGCTTATTTTTTAAATAATGTAGAGTGATTTTTTAGATAATGGGTACCCATGTTTTCAAAATAGGTGTTATCTACTTTTCTTTAGATAGGTACCCATTTTTAAAATAGAAGGTCCCTTTTTTTTAGTGAGACCAAATGAAAAATGGGTAACCATTTTATTTTTTCTCAAGATACCAAAGCATAATGAGTACCCTTTATTTACAAAATGGTTACCCATTTATATTAGTATTTTTTGATGTTTTCCTAAGACCAAACCTTCCCCTCAATGTGGACTCAACTTCTTGCGTATGCCCCTATTTCAATTATAAATTCGATCCCGAACTTAAGCCTCAAGGTTAGACCTCAAATTCATCTATAGTATTTTAATTAATTTTCTTAAGTGAATGCCTAGTGACAACACAACACAATTAATTATTATGATATATTCACCAATCCTAGTTAGACCTAGGTTAATTTTTATGCACCATCAAAATCCATTTAGCTCGCCCACTCTCTTGGGAACACCAATTTCAATGACAATTTTTTCAAACCTTAGGAAGAGAAATAAAAGATATTTCTAATCTAATGTACACCTCCATTATTTCTTCTCAAAATTTTTCTAGAGCTTCTTATTAGCATTAAATTTTTTCTATTCAATTCAAGAAAAACTTTCCAAAGAGTAAAGCTTGGAACCTTGTTGCACAATTCCTGAAGGAGATTAAGATTTATATGATATTAATAAGAAACAAAAATATTCTTTAGAATATTTTAGAACACCTCCTTGATATAAAAACCATCTACATATATGTTCAACATACTCATGAATTTACTGAGAAAAAAAAACATACTCTTCATGAAGTTTTTGTGTACATTTTAAGACATAGAATCCTTCCTAATTGTTGACACGTTTGTTGACAATGACCAAATTAGATTAAATTCACAAGATATTTTATCTCTCTTTAAAGAGAAATTACAAAATGAAGTTTAGTTATCCCAAGGATATGATGTTTAGGTGTTAATGTATGGTTTCGCTTAGTTATTCATTGTGATTACTATTTAAAAAATAAACTTATTAGAATATGAGATTATAAAATAGGGTTAGATTTATAGAATAAAAATCTAATATTCTTATTTCACCCTAAATAAATATCTTACAATCTATAATTTGATTAAATATATACATTATATTACACTTTACATCATTTGATATACAATATTTTAATGCTCTAATTTGTTATTTTAGATTTTATGAAAAAAAAAGGAAGATTGATGAACCTACAATTTGGTTAAGAGAATGTTCTCTACTAGGGTTTTGGTGTCTTACTTCTATGTATTGTCTACGTATTGATTTTCCCACTTTTCATACCATATTTATTACAGGATTTTAGCTTTTTAATGGCTTTAGCCAATTTCATCTCAGTAGTTGATGCTAGTGTTGGAGCTTTGGGGATAAGTGATCATAGCATCTCCAGACAAATGAACTCACACGTATGTCTTGAAGGTTTTTCACAAGACACATCTTCTGATATCCCTGATGTTGTGTTGCCTATACAAGACTTTGATAATGCTTGTGAATGGCTTGAGAAATTCACCTTGATAGACTACTTTATGGGGAGGGTTCCACCTAAAAGAATGCTATGTGATTGGATTTCCAAAGCTTGTACCCCTCATGGGGTCCAACTGGATGACGTCTAGAATCTCACCAAGGGTTTCTTTTTGTTTCAATTTTTAAATCTCATGCATGTTGAGGGTATCCTAAAACATGGGCCTTGGTTTGTTCGGTCATCCTTTCTTGTATTTCAGCTATGGTTGTGTGACTTTACTATCTTTGATGGGAAAATTTCAAGATCTTGATCTAGATAGAGTTTCTTGGTTTACCTTTTCCATGTTGGTAGTTTTTGCAAATGATTGCTTCGTCCATTGGCAAGATGGTTTGCATGGAACTTGAGTGATTTTTTCATGCTTGTCCTCAAAAAAGTGTTTGCATGGAAGTTAATTCATCTTGATACCTCAAAGAGACTATTGAAATCTATATAGTTGGTCGATGCTACTCTCAATGAGTGATCTATATAAATCTACCCAATAATTTTATCGATGCCAATCCTCAGAGCATAAAATTAAGGATTTCCCCTTGGAAGTCTTAATGGTTAAACCTCCTCCTAAGGATTTCATTCCTCTGCACTCTTTCAAAGCTACTACAAATGAAGATGGATGGACTATTCTTGTTCCCAAAGGAAAGAGATATTTGGATATCTTATAGAAGTAGCCTACTACCATTTCTTCACAACCACACACAAAATATCCAACTCAACCACAACTATGTCCTAAGGTGTAACCTCAAGCATATGATTCTTTAAACCCTAGAGTACAGGAGAAAATTATGGCTACCAAGTGTGTTTCCTACCCTATATGGGTTTACACTCCTCAAGTTGCCTATTTTTTTCTAGTGTATCCTTCTTCTTTATGTCATTCTCACATCCCTTCTGAGCAGGAGGTGGCTATTGAAGAGGCCCCAAAGAAGCATAGGGTGATTCATGGTAAATCTTACCCTAGTTTTCAACTAGCTTCTAACTTCTTATAGAATAGCTTCTCCTCTCTTGAGGACGACGATGACATGCAAGATTTTGAATCATGAATTTCATGTCGTGGAATGTTCAAGGTATAATTGATCTCACTAGGAAGTATTCCATGTGGGATACTTGATATAAAATATCTTTTTATTCATGTTTTTTGCATTTAGGAGATTACAATGGAAACTTTCATACTAGTTACTCCATGTCATGTGATTTGATCAGGTAGCTTAGTTTTTGCTTCATAATAAAAGCTAGTTGAGGATGTGTTATCAACCTCATATCACTATGTTGGTATTCTACTATTATAGCCCATGGTTGGATCCTGCTGAGAGGCTTGTGTGGGTCCTCATGTCAGTTGATAATCATTCCTTTGGGATCATTAATTTTTATTCTCCTAATGATACTTTTGAAAGATATCATTTATGGTGGTGGACATTTGATTCTTTTCTATCAGACATATGGGTTATGTGTGGATACTTTAATATGGTTGAAGTGGCCTCAAATAAAGAAGTACTTTTTCCTTTCCATTAGATAGCTAGAAAAATAGGTGTTGTTCTATATGGACAACACATTGTGCCTTTTCAACTCAAATATCAACTGCCACCATCCTCAAGGTGTCTAATACACTTAAACTAGTTATTGTTCTTCATCTAATAGAATTTTAAAATGACTTAACCATGCCTTGATATCAGCTCAATCTTTCTTTTCTCTTTTTTGGAAAATCAAGGCTTATCAATTTTACCTCTCCTCAAGGTAACCTTGTCAAATCACTATCCCATCAAGCTCAATATTGAAGGGAAAGTGGGCCATGCTTGCCCATATAAAACCCATTTTTTTAAATTACTTCTTTGTTGAATCATCAACCCATGCCGACCCACATCCAAAGGGTTTGGAATCTTGAGAGATGGTCAAATCAACTCACTAGTTCAATTACTTATGGAATGATGTTATCTAAGGCACAACTCATTTTCTCTATATTTGTGACTGATAACTAGTCATTTATCATTGGTAGTCCTATGAGGCAACCACTAAATATTTTCATGCTACAAAAAGTCTATAACATACAACCTTTTCTTCCCTAAGTTGTAGGTATGGGTTGAGCTCAACTTCATCATCATAAGAAAATCATTGATAGTTATGTTGTATGAGGAGCCTAAATCAAAGATAGATCACACTAAAACATTATTCTTGGCTCTTATGGAATGTTATTCCTCACTTGGAATCAAGTATATCAAGGAAGGAAAAATGGTTAATTTTGAGCTACTAGATATTCTTTAATTACATAGGAAAATTCCCTTGAAAGAGATCAAGCCTTGAATAAATATCTCTATGTCCTTCCTTCCCAACTCTTTGAATCTCTTTTTTTTTTGATCAAATGCTTACACTTCAGGATCTTAAAGAGGTTTTTCTTTCCATGGAAGATGATAAAGTACCTATTTGCGATGGATTCCCTTATGAATTTTATAAGGCCTTATGGCCTTGTGTTGGCTCCAACCTTAATAAAGTCTATCTGGAAGCTTTTTATACTCAATCTCTTGGTCAATTAATTAACAAGATAAATACCAAATTCATAACTAAGGTCGGTGATACAAAAGATATTTGTAAATGGCGGCCCATCAATATGCTTAATATTTCTTACAAAATAATTTCCAAAGCCCTTTCCCTTAAGATTAAACATCTTATCCTATAAATTATCCACCCTGAGGAGACTAGCTTTATTAAATCCAAGTTTATCTTGGATAACATTATTGCAATATGGGAAGACATGTAATGAGCATGGAACTCTAAGAAGAATGTCATTTTTGTCAAAATTGATTTTGGTAAGGCTTATGATCATATTGAATAGCATTTCTTTCTTGTGATGATTAAAGCCCTAGGATTTGGTACTCATTTTATTTAATCTATTTGAATTATCTTTGGAGATTCTTTGACTTGCATGACAATATTTTTACTTTGGATTTTATAGGACCTTTTGGTAGGATTTCTCTTTAGTCACTTCATTATATGTCTTGGTTGTCAAGGGTTTTTGGTTACCTTCTCACTTATGCAATTTTTGTGGGATGAGTTAGGGGTATTCCCTTGCTTGATTCAGCTTCAAAAATTGTTAATGACCATTTCAAAGATGATTTTTTCCTCACTTTGATTGAGGACACACACAATGTCCAAGTGGTGCTTCAATGCCTTAATACCTTTTATTTAACTTTAGGGTTACAATTCAATGGAACAAAACCCGTTGTTACAGACAATCCATCCTTCTAGATTATCCCCATATTATCCAATATGGGTGGAAATGGATTTAGCATGGGCAAATATTTATTTTTTTGGCATTCCTTTTTCATTTCAAGGTTACCCTATGGACCTTTAGAATGTCATCCTTGAAATAATTGAGAAAAATATTGCATATTGGATTACCAAGCTTCTTTTTTTGGCTGGTAAACTCTAGATTTGATCTAAAGTTTTGGCTGCTACCCATGCATATTACTCTTCCTAATGGGATCCTCAAAGGCTTCATACAAAAAATTGGAAAGAATCATGTGATATTTTTTTTGGGCTTTATGCATTGACCATCATGGTTTTCATAGGGTTTCCTAAGAGTACTTTTATCTTGCAACAAACTTCAAAGGCCTTGGTTTGATTTCCACCCAAAAAATGGAATTTCCTTGTGTGCCAAATGGGTTATTCATGCCATTTCTTATAATGAGGCCTGGAAAATGATTCTCAAGAATTATATTTATTCAGATTATCTAGCTCATAGGCTAGTCTTGAAGGGGATCTTCTTTCAATCCCTTCTTTTGATGAAGGATGTTATGCATATTCAAGATAATTCTTTTGCAAAAAGAATTTGGTGGCATGGGAAGTTGTTAAACTTTATCTGTATAGGGATGGGCATGGTTTTAGAGATGAAATTTCTTTTAACTAGTATAATATATGGTGGTTACCCCTTATTCAGGTACAAGGGCTTCCATTGGTTAGTATCCCTAGAATTTATGTTTTGGACTTTCATAAGCATGACATCTGTACTCAAGATCTTTTCTCTAGAGCTATTATGAATTTTTTTTCCCGGGATGATTTGCAAGCCCTCTTTTAACTTAGCCACCCAGATCATTTGACTTTTGAATTATTTGTATCAGTACTGCATATGAATATGCTTCGCAAGCTAGGAATCCATTTCGTTATGCTGTGGTGGAAGGATTAGCCATGGTTTACCAATACCTCCTTTTCTGACTAAAATCCTAGGTTGGGCTATCATTGGCTTGTTCCATAGTTTCCTATGGTAGCAACATTGAATCTAAAGTGACATTTAAACCCTTTCTATGTGTCATTGTAGGTTTCACACTATTTAGACTTCCATTGTTGAGCCTAATATGACTCATTTTGCCTAGTGTATTCTTTTCCAAGGCTTGTTGTGGGGCTCACGCCTATGACATCTAGGTGTGCCAGATCCCTATTGTCTATTTTATGGGCAACTCGAGACTTTTATTCATCTTTTTTGGTATTGTTGAAGAGCCCAATAGTTGTGGGAATGGATACATGATTTTGTTCAAAATTTTTAGCTTGAGCCTTTTTCTTGGCACATTTACTAGGGGATTCCCCTCGAATTCCCTTCAAGTTCACACAATTTTAGCATGCTTTTAGGGTGGAAATCATCTTTAATTTATGGAAATATAGGAATTTTGTTATTTTTTCTCACATCTCTCTTGATAATCATTTATCTTTATATTTAGAGCCTACATTTGCAATAATACGATGTTACCAATTCAAGTGCAAGATAAAAAAGTTGTGCTTGAAGTGGCCCATTTGAAAGAGCTTCTGCAACATTGGAGAAATGCCCCATGTATGGTAGTAAAAGTACTACCAGACCCCTCTAATTTATTTTATCAGACTTTGTCTTATGGAAAGTAACACAACTACAACTCCTTTATGTGCCACTCACACACTACGCATTCCCAAGTCCCTCGCCACTAGTCTAGTTATGGAAGAGACTTTAGATGATTATGTTCTATTTCTTTCCCACATGGTGGCTCTTCTTTTGGTTAGAATAAGGGAGGTGTTGGTCCTTCATCTAGTGGTGGCACTAGTTGGATGGATACCAGTGGTGACTTCGACTAACCAAGCTCATCTAAATGGCTCCCACAGTTGTCTCTAGCCATTTCTTTGGCCAAGGAGGAGACTGGAAAATAAGAAGTTGTTGTTGAGGAGGGGTGGTCCATTTCAAATGACACTCCTAACCCCATTGATTTATGGGGTCAAAATAATGAGAGATCCTCCCTCGTCTCCATCAGCCACTACTTTAACCACTTAAGCCACTAATTTTTATTATTTTTTGCTTTTAGGCTCTACCCACATTTCTTTTTATGTTGTATTTTCAAGATATACTCGTGTGACTTTCATGGAGTGATATTGTATCCTACTCTTTTTTCTTTGTGAATAATGTACCTTTAAAATATTTCAATGAAAATGCCTATTCATAAAAAAAGAAAAGAAATGCAAGAGACAAAAATGCTAATATAAAAATTTATCAAATTTGACATTTAAATCAATAAGAAAATATCAAATATCTATTTTATTTTTCACCAAACCCTATCACATTTATAGAAAGACAATCAAGCTCTAATAAAAATTTCAAGTTTTAAAAATAACCACATAAAATACATCGAGCTTTGTGTACTTTTATGGCAGGTTTAGGTCACCTTATAACTTTCAAATCTTAAAAACTTTAATAACATTGGTCCATGCTAGTTCTTGGTAACCATAGAGAATCCACTATTAGATAGAAAATCATAAATTAAGTTCAATTATAATAATTATTTATTAGAAAATTCTTTAGTTACCAAATTTTTTTCCTCTTTTAAATGATCAACCTAATTACTTTTTTAAGTCACAAATACTTAATAATCAATTACAAATTAATGATTGATATTTATCCTCAATCAATGATTAAGATTTAAAATCCTAGCATATTTTATTTTCAAAAGCATATTCTAATCCATGACATATTTCTAATATATTTTTATGTGAGATTTAAAATCTTAAAAAAAAAATCTTTAGAGAACTAACATTCCTACAAAAGAAAAAATAAATCTAATATAAAATATCTTTATAAAAATAAATTTTAAAAATAAAAAAAAATGAAATATCTAAATTTCAAATGTTTAAAATTAACTCCCATTATTTTTTTTAAAGAAAGAACTTTATATAATTTGCCTTGTATTCCCTTCCCTTAGAAATCTCGGAAATTATAGAAGTTCAAAATGTCCTTATAAATTTAGTAAAATTATCTTAAGTTATGATTGATCTTACAAACTTTATCATATGGCATTTTTCATGGACATGTGGGGTAAGTAGCTATGCCATTTTATCATTAAATTCACATGTTACTTTTCAAAAGATTGTGATATACATTGACCCATAGTCAATTTAGTTTCCTACATGTGCTCTCCATTTATTTAGGTTACAATTCAAAAGAGATTTCGACTCAAAAAGTTTAATGAAAACAGTTAAAGAGTACCTTCACCTCTTTGCCCTCCATGGTCACATAAAATCTAATATTCAAGTGGATATTTAGACAATGATGGGTTTAGTTAAAGTTCATATTTTAAGAGTTTTTTAAAAATATTTGTTATTATTTATCTTGTATGATTTTATGTTTCAAGTTTCGCAAGATTTCATGTATTAAATGAAATTGTGAGATTTGGATGTTGAGATTTCAAATTTGATCTACATATTTTGTGAGTATTATGTACATATGCACTTCATTTTTTTAAAGAAGCGTGTTACATTTTGGTAATGTAAGATTCTTTTAATGAAATATTTTACATTTTTTCTTTCTATATTGTAAAAAATAAATGAAAAATGTCAAGTTTAGTTATAAGATGGATTATTGGCTAAATATTTGCCAGCACAAAAATAAATAATCATCACCCATTTACCATAGTGATATGATTTTATGCCCATATGGTAAAGTTAGAAGGTAATATTTAACATGTTTAAAAATAGTTTGACATCCCTAAAAGATAATGATAGACCTTATATATTTGAGCACATGAAAGCACATGAAAGGTTAATTAAGCATAGAAAAATGAACTTCTATTCATATGACTCCACTTTATTAATCAAATCCTTCAAAAAGTAGTTAAGAGTTTTAATAACATTTTAACATTAAGCTCTTAGAAATAAATGGACAAGTGCCAATTACATTATGGTTGTTGGGAATTAAGGTGTCTCAATCTTGACAATTCTATAGTATTTCTTTATTATTATTTACAGTTTCTTATGGTTATTTGGCATTTATGCTATTAAATAATTGTGCTCCATCATAAAGGGCATGAGTCTTATGAGTTTGCACTTTTACCACATTTTGGTGCCTTCAAATTTAAAATATTAGTTGTTGAAAGATGCCCATCAAGTGGTTTAACATGGAAAACTTTTTTTTAAGGATGTTATGACAAATCCTATGACAACTATAAGGGCTAAAAATGGGGTAGACTATTTTGAGCACAAGAATTAATTATTATGACACATTTAAGAAAATATTTACATAATTTATGATGCATGTGAGAGTATTTCCTATTTTAGGGGGATTCTTATGATAACCTATAAGAAGGTGTAATGTCATGTAAGAGAATATGTTTGGCATGTAGGGGTTGGATACATTTTTTACCATAGTATTTTGAACCTTGTTTTGACCTATGGTAATCTGTTATGGTGGTATTTTTGTTGAACACTTCCAGATGCTAAGAGACATGGTGATTCAACATGCACAATAACTTTTCTATGCTCTCATAATTTCGTGTCAGTTATCTTTAATCCAACTAATGATTAGGAAAATATATTACAATAAAAACACACACAAGAACAAATTTTCTTAGAAAAATTAATGCGGGAAAAATGATGGTGAGAATCACACTCACTATATGATAAAAAAATTACAATATTTTATTTAGGCTCATTTCCATGAAAGCACATTGCTCCTTGAAGAATGATTGGTAGGATAAGGCACGTTGCCTTATAATGAGATACAAATGACTTGCAAAATAAGATGCACTATCCTAGGACAAGATATAAATCTGCCCATGTTGTCAAAATAACACATGATCTTCTAGTAGGCATAGGGAAATGATGAAATGAAAAGATGTAGGATCTCTTGATGAAACATTACAAAAAATTTGTCAAATCATATTCTTCCACCTCTTCTCTTTCACTTTTTTATTACACTAATTTCACATTTAATTCCAAATATTCTAAATCAATCTACACTTAAATACACACACACACACACACACACACAAATTCGATCAACAAAAAAACAATTAGGTTAGGCATAGTAGAGATAAACATCATTTATAAAAGGTCAACCACCTTGAGCATTTACATCCAATGTAGTCCATCACAGGAGATAATAGGTGTTAGAGTAAATGGTTATTTTCCATTTCACTCTTGACTTAAGTTTACTTAGGTGAACTTATTTATTAGGAGGAATTATTCTTTTTTGGATATTATTAGGAGGATATTGTTGGGTCATACTTTGACTCCAACTACTCTTCTAGAGAGGATGTGGTTGAAGGTTGACTCTAACTACTCCTACTAGCTCTTGCCTATATAAACATGCTAGCTCTCATGTATTTTCAATATGGGAGATATATTATATATCTCTTTCTTTTGCATTCTCTTAATGTTATTTTTCTTCCAGCATTTGCATTACTCTCTTGGAGACTAACTCTATGTTGCTATTTTGATTTCGTATAATTTGCATTCATAGTTTAGATATCTATTCTATGCACTAGTGTTCTTGGTTAATAATCTTTTCAGATTCTAACATGGTATCAAAGCATTTCTATGTGCAAGAGTAGATTTTAGTTTCCATATTTGAGAGATTTAGAGGGGCTAATAAATCAATATTGCAGGTTCCAGCAAGCTATAGCTTGTCTTAGGTAATTGATTCAACCTTTGCATGCCATTTTTTGGTTGCTGGGGTCATTTCTTTGTAGCTAAAGGTACCTTGTTTACACTAGATCAATATCTTCTATACATTATCAAGAAAAACACCTTCTGGGTTTTGTTGGCAACATAAAAAAATCATTTGGGTATCTTTCAATTTTTGCATAAAGTTGGTATATTTTACAGAATCAAGCTCAGAAAGCTACAATAATACCCCTCTCTGTTGGCAGTTGCAGATTTGAAGGCATTTTTCAAATGCTCGATTCTTGCTCATACAAACTCCGTTTCTCATGAATTGTTTTTTGATTTTGGCTATTTTTTCGTGCTCTATGCACTAGTGCAGATGTTTTTTGATTTTGATACAGAGATTTTTTAGAAATTGTAGATTCTCATTCGTGACATTGCACAGTTCTCATTTTGGAAACTCTGGAGGATCATAACTTTCTCATAGGACCTCATATTGAGGCAATTCTTTTTTTGAAAGTGCATCATTTTTTGAGTAGATCGTAGTGGTGTTGTTTATTTCTTTGAGTACTATGCCAAAATTTTATTTTCAACATATGCTCTTCGTGAGGGTTTTGTAATGCATTGAAATCAAGACCACTTAGTATTTCTTTCTAGTGGTAGTTGTAAATTCACTAATATAAAGTGCCAAATCATATTTTCTTGGGGGGGGGGGGGGGGGGTTCTTCAAATCAAGTGAAAAGGGGGGGGGGGGGGGTTTGTCTTGGTTCAATTTTCTTCTTTTCAACATTTATTCTCTACGTTTCTTCATCATGGATCAAACAAATGTGCCCATCCTAACTTCATACGATTATTTTGAGTGGAAATCTCACATGAAAATTCACTTACAGAAAGCTGGATTAGATAGGATAACTATGGGACTTGAAACTGAACCTACTAAAGACGAAGATAAGCCTAAGTGGCTTAATAAATGTGATGAGGCATACATGGAACATTGTGTTTGTCTATTTCTCCTAATTTTTTCTTTCACATTGAGTCTTTGAGTACACCAAATGAAATTTGGACAAAGCTAGAAACACTATTTGGCACACAAGATTCAATGAGGGGTCACATGTTGGAGAATGAACTAATAAGTTTAAGTCCAGGTAATTTCAACACAATCCAAGATTTTTTCACTAAATTGAAATAACTAAGGCTATAGTTAAAACAATGTGGAATTGAAAAGAAAGATGAACAACTAATTCTTAGCTTTCTCTCTAAACTAAGTTCAGAATATTCCATGTTTGTTTCTACCTTCTATGCTACTAAGGGTGCACTTGGTACTCAATTCACCATGCCATATTTAGATGATTTTACTATCAATCTCACTCGGGAACATGACAAGCTAATCCAAATGGGCACTCTTAAGTCCTCTAAGTCACATGCTTTGGATGCCAACCAAGGCACAAGAGAACAAAAAGGACAAAGTAGTAATAAGAATAGTACAGATAAGAAACAAAAGAATAACAAGAAGGATTAGATATCATTTGCTTCAAAAGAAACTAATGAGACCCAATCTTCCAATGGTGACAAGCCTAAGAAAGAGAAGGTCCAATGTGCCTATTGTAAAAGACCTGGTCATGATGAACATAAATGTCTGAAGAAACAAATTGATCACTTACACACATTCTTGAGAAGAATAATATAAGTATTCCTGAGTCTATCAAACAAAGTTCTAATGAGGGGTCTAACAAGGAAAAATAAAATAGAAAGGGGAAAGGAAAGGGCAAGGCCCTTGTTGTAGCTACTTCTTCACCATCCACTTGGGTTCTTGATTCGGGTGCTTCACACCACATGGCTTCATCTAAGGAAGAACTTGCATCTTTGGAGCCATGCTATGCCTTCTATTTTTATGGGTGATTACACTCTTGTTGAGGTGTGTGGGAGAGGGTATGTTGATGTTAGGGATGGAACATTCCACGATGTTCTTTGTGTGCCCTCATTATCAAATAATCTCCTATCAGTATCCCAGATCACTCACATAGATTCAGGAAAGCGAGTTGAGTTCACTCCTGATTCATAAAAAGTGAAAATTCATGAGTTACATAGTGGTTCTACAGTTACAGTTGGGAGAGCAGATCATCACTCACGACTCTATCTATTTTCTCACTTTGTTCCTGATTCTCCTTCGACTACTTTGCTCACTCATTCTAATGATGTGATTAGATTATGATAGGATTGGTTTGACCATCTAAACTTCTGCTACTTAGAGCATCTCAATCAGTAGAGCATGCTCACAGGGTTTCCTTCAGTTTGGTTTTTAGGTGGTGCTTGCCAAGGTTGGATTCTTGGTAAGCATCCTAAGGAAAATTTTGACAAAGTTAAGGCATGGAGAGCTTCACAGATAATAGAGTTAGTTCATAGTGATGTGGCTAGTCCATTTCAATATCCTTCTTTCAGTAGGACCTGATATGTCCTCACATTCATTGATGACTTTTCTCGATATATTTGGGTATACTTTCTCAAACAAAAGTTAGAGGTATTTGATCATTTTCAAGACTTCAAAATTTTTGTAGAGAAGCAATCTGAGAAAGCCATCAAAGTTTTGTGCACTGACAATGGTGGTGAGTATGTCAACCATCAGTTTCAGAGGTATTTCACTTTAGAGGGGATTGATTTACAATATTTAGTTCCATACAATCCTCAGTAGAACAGTGTTGCAGAATGGAAGAATAGGTCCTTGAAGGAAATGGAAAACTACATGATTCACTTCAGATCTCTTGCACCACAGTATTGGGCAGAGGCCATTAACTGTGCTTGTTATATCCAGAATCATGTTCCTCACTGAGCCTTGAAGGGAGTCACTCCTTTTGAAGCTTGGAGCAGTAAAAAACCATTACTTAAGCACTTTTGAGTTTTTGGTTCTCCTATATGGGCCCACATTCTTGTAGAGAAATGCAAGGGCTTGGATCTACAGAGAAGACCTTCCATATTTGTAGGTTATGTTAGGAATGGGAACACTAAGAGGGGGGGGGGGGTGAATCAGTGTTCACTATATATTTATCTTTTTACTTTAATCTTTAAACTGATCTTAAATGCTTAAGTATTGAAATGAACATCCACATAAACATGAAACATGAAATCAACACATAACACTAATATGGTTACAGGGAAATCCAAATAGGTAAAAACTCTAGTGGGAATTGACACCCACTAATATTCTATACTAGTGTTTAGTGATCCTTGTTAGAAGATCCTTAACCCTGTTAGGAGTTGCTTTACAATGTATTAAGTATAGTAGACCTAGTCAAGGGTTAGACCCTGTTAGGATTCTTTTACAATAGTCCCTTTTAGGGGAGTGGACACACTATCCTAAAGCTCACTATTCAAGTGGTGAAGGCTACAACCTTTTGAACTTAGATACACACTATATCTTCTAGATGAACTGTCACTATGACACTGCTTGTCAGATCAGTTCCTTTGATGCGCTGATGCTTTGACCTCTTTCAAAGCTCTAATACATCTTATAGAATCTTCACACACTTATGCTCTACTTATCATGACTCTATATCATCTTCCATACTAATTACAATGGGTGCATCTCATATTTATATGCGCATACAAAATAAACAACTAGGTCGGCCCTTAAACCTATTACATACAACACTTCCAAATGAATTGGATTAAGTATGTTTACAATCAAACATATATACATGTTAGAAACCTAATTAAAATAGGCACATAGCCTTTCCATCATTAGAATATATCCGCAACTCAATATGATAACAGTAAGCTGTTTACTTTGTTCTTCACTGGCACACACTAGCTGTGCAACTTCAACTGCCTGTATCTTTCTCATACTTGCATATCTAATCATGCACTCATAGAATAAGCATAAATATAGTCCAACCAACTTGACGTATAGGGTGCACATCATAACTTGTTCGTATGCATGTGCACTAATGCTCTGAGCTGCAGAAACTCTATACATTGTCCAATCTTCAACACTTAACCAATTTCTGATCTTCTTATCAAGTGCGCTAACTTCAAACTACTATATGACTTTGTTGCCATACTGGAAACAATTTATTAAGTCATATATATTAGTATAGCCAACTTTCCAACAATGTCCCCCTTTGTCATTGATGGCAACAAAGGAATATGGCCAAGTTGCTAACTGTCCTTAATAAAAAACTTTTTGTCTTCTAAACATACACTTATATCTCCTTATACATATTATGATCCATATTCTATACAAACTCCCCCTTTGATATTAATGAAAAAGGTGTTTCAAAAACTATATCTACACATACTTACTATGGGAAAACATTCGAATATGCTATCTTTAGGTTTTGGATCTCCTTCTTCCAAAATGTGATTAAAGAGTTTACTATCTGGAGATGGGCGCATAGTGCATACTGTAGCTTCTCCATCTTCTTCAATTTAGTGCTAGGAACATGATTATATGTTACCATTGAGGTGTCTATGTCCTTAATGTTCTGATTGAGTATATCTAATGAGGGTGCAAGAGCATTCCTGAGCTGTGTTTTCCTTGTCCTGATCTTTGTCATTTCTTTTTCTACCTTCTCAATCTTATCTATTTCCCCTTGGTATACATTATTACACATGTTTACATCTGTGGATGTGTCTTTCAATGAACTCTTGACTTGCTCAATCATAGCTTTTGCCTCTTTTATTTTCTTGAAATGGTCATCAGTAAGCTTATCCTGATCCATGCATTCTACAATGGTTCTTCTTCCTTGATCTACAAAATATTTTAAGGATGCTTGACCAGTCTTGAGTGAGCTTAGGTCAAGTGCAAATTTTCTCATTAATTCACTCAACCTCTTCTTCAGGTACTTTTCTTCTACAACTAGGGATGTAGATTCTTCAAGGCTTGAGAAATTACTTTTGAAATGTGAGATGAATGTACTCACATCATCAATAGAGTGTATCTTTGACACTTTCTTGTCCTGTGGCAACAAATTGTTTAGAATATTTATTGATTCTACCAGGAGGGGATTCCTCATCACTTTTTTTTCTTTGGCTTTTTCCATGGCTAGGACGCTAAATTTTATCAGATCTTCTTTTCCCCAAGAGTCCAAACTGGTTGTGTTAGGTGTCAAACTTGACAATAATGCTGCTGAGGGAGTGATGGGAGTGTTATCCATCACTTCTTGTTTTACCTTGACTAGTTCAACTGATGGTTCATTACTCTCTTCTTGTTTTTCTATTTCTTTTTCTATCTTTTCTCCTTCTTTTTCTATGATGTCCTCAATCAAAATTTCTTGTGGATTTGGAGAATTGCTACCACAAAGAATTTTAGCTTCTTGAGTGCTGACAAAAGCTTCCTCAAACTTGTCTAGATCCTTATCTATGGCCGCCATGGCTATCTCCACATTATCAATGATAATTGTGCTATCTTTTTGTGACTCTGTAGTGGGCGTAGACTTATCTACCTCTGATTGTGCTTCCACTACAAGTGTTGAATCTTGAGGACCTATTACTGATGCATTAGTGGGCTCTGCCACCTTGAATTCCTTTATGGATACTTGTGCTTTGGGAACAGTAGGTGGATACATGTGCATGTTCATAAAGACCTTCTCAAAGGCTTGTTTCTTCAATGACTCTAGGATATTCCAAACTTTTTCTGGATTGTCCTTTTGAACTTGATCATATGCTTTATGATTATGCTATGAATCTCTGACTTGTCAATTTCATTGTATTTATCATAGAACTCATATGTCATAGCATAATCCACTATAGAGTGATCATTCCACTTCGCATATTCATCCAATAAGGTTTTGTCTAATTTTAGCATGGTTTCCATGTGCTCCCTTAATCTGTCCAATCCTACTAGTTCCTTCTTATAGTAAATGTATGCCCTAATGTCTTCGACATGCATAACACCCATAGGCATGTGGAAGAATGCTCCCTCTAAATCATCTAGGGTAGAATTAAATGGATGCTTCTTAAACACATATCTTTTCTTTTCAACAACATCAAATACTATGGGAGTGGCCATCACTTAATTGTTCTATCACTTTCCAAATGTTCTATGAGATAATCTGAAGACTTTTGAATTGGCACAATGAACTAGGGTTTCTGCAACCGATCAAATGTACTGCTAACCACTGATAGATCAATCTGTAAATCTTCACAATAAATCCTAAAGCTCTTTCTGCTCTCCAAACACTCTGAATTTGAATGCAATGAGTAATAAAAAAGCTTTCTGTGTACTTAAAGTAAAAATTTTTCCATTAATGCTTGCTACGTAAACCAACCTATCACTTAAAAATTTCCAACTTTTGTTCTGCAAACAATCAGTATGTGCGCTCTTGCACGAAGGTTCCTTTATTCACCAAAAGATTAAGTTCAAAGGCGCATACTCAGAGAGTGAGTATACTAGCCATGCAGGGGTCTAGAGCTAAATTAGCTCCCCCTATGACCCTGAGGGTCATTCATCCAGATGTAGAGGGTGCATCCACTGTGGATGCATCCAATACATACTCATCAACTTTGTCCTTCTTTCCTTCTAACCAAATCAAGCTTGCATCATCTAAGGCTTTTACAAAATTAACTTCTCCTTCGGGATCCAATATTGGTTCTATGATCTTTTTAGGGCTTTCCTAACCTTGCATCCTTGATCTAAAAAACTTTGAGATGTTTCCAGCCTTGTTACAAGAGTGAAAAATGAATGGAGGCCTTATATTCCTTGGCGCATTGACATGAGTCACCATTTTACATTGTTTAGAAGAGTGACCATTATAGTTACATATTTGACATGTAACATTCTGAGAACTTATATTTTTCTGATTTTGATTTCTCTGATCATGCTGAATCCTATTCTTTTTACTAGTCTTGCAATTCATAGCTCTATGACCAAATTTATTGCACGAATAACAGTAACCATTAAAAGGTCTTACCTCTATACAGTTCCTTTCTATGTGTCCATGCTTGTTACATGCATAACAAGTGCAGTCTACCGGCTTGCGCTCATTCTTAGGTGGTTTAGTATGATCCTTGGTCTGACTTCTAGTCTCTTTAGCATCTAAGGTGCCTTCTGGTGTTTTCATTCTTGGTCACATGTTATCAATTTGATTCTGTGCTTCATTGTATCCAATGCAGCTAGTATCTCCTTTAGCTCTTCTTGCATATAACTGAGATTCTATTAAATTAGAACTGGTGTGTAATTTATCAATGTGATTCTTATCCTCTTTGAATTTAGATTCCAAGCTTTCCTTGTTGTTTCTTAGTTCTAAGATTTCCATGTTTGCTTGCCTCAATTCTTCATTCAGTTGAAGGTTCTCTTTGACCTATTCATCATAGACTTCCTGATTATTATTCAGCTTATCATCAAATTCTTCAAGTTGTTCTCTTAAGGATTTATTTTCTTCATTTCAGCTTCTTGACCATTGTCCCTAGATCACTGGTAGAGCATTCCTTCAAATCTTTCCTTAGCTTTTTGATGACTAATTGAGCATCACTGAGTTTTTCCCTTAGTTCTTCAGTTTCTCTTTTAGATTTGTCCAGGTCTTCAAGAGAAGCTTCTAGATTTCTTTTCAGATGTTTCATTTCTACTTTGTGCATGATCTTCTCAAGTGGTTAGACTTCTTTTCTAAGGACCAGAGCTCTGATACCAATTGTTAGGAATGGGAACACTGAGAGGGGGGGGGGTTGAATTAGTGTTCATTGTATATTTATCTTTTTACTTTAATCTTTAAACTGATCTTAAATGCTTAATTACTGAAATGAACATCCACATAAACATGAAACATGAAATCAACACATTAGACCAATATGGTTATGGGGAAACCCAAATAGGTAAAAACCCCAGTTGGAATTGACACCCACTAATATTCTGTACTAGTGTTTAGTGATCCTTGTTAGAAGATCCTTAACCCTGTTAGGAGTTCCTTTACAATGTATTAGGTACAGTAGACCTGGTCAAGGGTCAGATCCTATTAGGATTCTTTTACAATAGTCCCTATTAGGGGAGTGGATGCACTATCCTAAAACTCACTGCTCAAGTGGTGAAGGCTACAACCTTCTGAACTTAGATACACACTATATTTTCTCGATGAACTGCAACTGTGACACTGCTTGTCATATTAGTTCCTTTGATGCACTAATTCTTTGACCACTTTCAAAGCTCTAATAGATCTTATAGACTCTTCACACACTTGATATCTTCTTATCATGACTCTATATCAACTTCCATACTAATTACAATAGGCACATCTCATATTTATATGCGCATACAAGATAAACAACTAGGTCGGCCCTTAAACCTATTACATACAATGCTTCCAAATGAATTGGCTTAATCCTATTTACAATAAAACATATATACATGTTGGAAACCTAATTACAATAGGCACATAGCCTTTACATCATTAGAATATAGCCACAACTCAATATGATAATAGTCGGCTGTTTACTCTATTCTTCACTGGCACACACTGGCTGTGCAACTTCAACTTCTCGTATCTTTCTCATGCTTGCATATTTGATCATGAGCTCATAGACTAAGCATGAATATAGTCCAACCAAATGAACTTCTAGGGTGCACATCATAACTCGATTATATGCATGTGTGCTGATGCTCTGAGTTGTAGGAACTCTGTACATTGTCTAGTCTTCAACACTTAACCGATTTCTGATCTTCTCATCAAGTGCGCTGACTTTAAACTACTATATGACTTTGTTGGCATAATGAAAACACTATATTAAGTAATATACATCAGTATAGCTAACTTTCCAATAGGTTATCCTGATGGTGTGAAGGGTTATCGATTGCTCCACCCTACTACACATTAGTTGTTCATTGAGAGGAGTGTTCAGTTTGAGGAGGGATCTTCAAGCTCACTTTCTATCACTTCTCCAACTCCTTCTACTTTGACATTGGAGTCACTTGGAATACATGACACATATTCTGATGAGTCAAATTGACCCAAGTTGTCTTCTTCCTCCACTTTTGATACAAAGAGTGATTCAGACGACTCACCTCCTTCCTCTCCTTGTCATCATTCAAAGGTTGATGATTCTCCTCTAGATTCTCCATCCTCTGGTCCACTTTGGAATAGACACACCTTGAAATCTATAGGTGATTGTGTTGGGGATCCATGAGACACCAAGCAGACTTGTTCACAGTTCTAGGATGCTCCACATGTCTTCTTTGCTACCACCTCAGATCCATAGTATTTTCATGAGGCTTCTAGTATTCTTAAATGGGATACAACTATGTAGGAGGAGTATAGTTCCTTGATGAGGAACCATACTTGGGCTCTTTTCCTTCTTCCTAAGTGAAGAAAACTTATTTGATGTAAGTGGATCTATTAGACAAAATTTTTCTCAGATGGGTCAATTGACAAGCATAAGGCTAACTTTGTCGCCAAAGGATTCTCCCAGGTTCCTGGGATTGATTACTCTGAGACTTTTGTGCTAGTTTCCTGAATGAATTCCATCCGACTTGTTATTTCCATTTCTATAACTAATCATTGGGAAGTGCATAAGATGGATGTGAAGAGTGCCTTTCTTCATGGTGAACTTCATGAGGAAATCTACATGGCGCAACCATAAGGGTTCGTTCAGGATTCTTCACTTGTGTGTCATCTTCAGAAGTCTTTCTATGGCCTCAAATAGGCTCCTCAGGCTTGGTATGCCAACATGGACTCCTTCCTTCTATTAATTGGGTTCACTCAGTGTCATTCTGATCCCAATGTCTACATACTGTAATAGGATGGTTCACTCCTATTTTTGGTTCTATATGTTGATGACCTCTTGATCACATGGAGTTCTTCATCCATCATTGGGGCTATTAAAACTACCCTTCATGATAGGTTTTTGATGACTAACTTGGACTTGTTGCATTACTTTCTCAGGATTGAGATCTTTCAGTCTTCATCTGGGATCACTATCACACAGTCCAAAAATTTCTCTAGATTTTCTCTCAAGGTTTCATATGGCTGACTATAAGCCTTCTCCGACTCCCTTTCTTTTTGGAGTCAAACTTGAGGCTCATTTTTCTTCTCCACTTGTTGATGGTACTTTGTATGGATAACTTGTTGGGAGTCTCATTTATTTGACTCATACGAGACTTGACATTTCATATGCAGTAGGCATGGTCTCTCAATTCATGAAAGAGCCTCATGAGATTCATTGGAAAGCAACCAAGTGGATCCTTGACTACATTCATGGTACTCATAGTTTTGGGATTCACTATGCAACATGTATTGAGCTTTAATTGGTGGGCTACACAAATTCAAATTGGGTGGGTGATTCTCAGGATCGCAAGTCTACTTCAGGTTATAACTTCTCACTTAGTTCAGGTCCCGTTTGTTGGTTGAGCAAGAAGCACTTTATTATTGCTCTATCTTCTACTGAGGCTGAGTATTAGGGGGCTATGAACTCACCCAATGGGGCCATTTGGATTCAAAATATTCTCACCAAGTTTGGTATTCAGATTAGATGGCCATTAGTCATATATTGTGACAACCAGAGTGCCATTCAGATCTCATGAAATCCGGTCCATCATCAGTGAACCAAATACATAGAGGTCCACATGCACTACATCCGGGAGCTCATCCATGACCACATCATCAACCTTCTCTATTGTTTGACTTCTGAATAGGTTGCTGATATCTTCACCAAACCATTCACTGAGAGCAAGTTTCTTCATTTGCATGCTTTTCTAGGGGTGCGGGATGCTTCATCTTCTGGGGCGCTTCTTCCTCTCACTCAGAGTCCTGAATCTCTCTTTCCTTTGGGGGGATTATTCATTATATATACATGATGTATGTCATAATGGGGGGGTCATGATTACTCCATCAATTCATGCATCTTGCTTTCTTTTTTAACTCTCTTTTGGACAGGAGTTTTCTCCCACAAGGTTTTTCTTCTTTTCTCTAGTTATGAGAGTATGTTTTTTAGTTGTACATGGGTCCCTAAAATGTCTCTTGTCGGGCCCCATAAGCTATTTTTTTCTTCCTCAGTTGCACTTAAGGGGGGGTGTTAGAGTAAATGGTTATTTTCCATTTCACTCTTAAGTTTACTTAGGTGAACTTATTTATTAGGAGGAATTATTATTTTTTGTATATTATTAGGAGGCTATTGTTGGGTCATACTTTGACTCCAACTACTCTTCTAGAGAGGATGTGGTTAAAGTTTGACTCCAACTACTACTAGCTCTTGCCTATATAAACAGGCTAGCTCTCATGTATTTGCAATATGGGAGATATATTGTATATCTCTTGCTTTTGCATCCTCTTAATTCTATTTTGCTTCTAGAATTTGCATTACTCTCTTAGGGAATAACTCTATGTTTCTATTTTGATTTCATATCATTTGCATTCATAGTTTAGATATCTATTCTTTGCATTAGTTTTCTAGGTTAATAATATTTTCAGATTCTAACAATAGGGACCCAAGTACATCACAACATATCTCCCAAAATGAATTCATTAAAGAAAAAATATCACAATATTCTCTAAATTTGACACCAAATGTAATGTGTAGAAAATCATTAAAGAACATTAATAAACTTGCCTAAACAGACTCTCTAATGCACAACATGCCATGAAAAGCACAAAATACTATGAAAAGATATATAGCACCTATTTAACTCTTTCTGCAAAATATATCCAAACCAATAAGTCATAAATTAGCTGAGTTTGCTAGAGACTAACACATACAACAATATTGCATTATAAACAACATAACTTCACTTGTGGAGAAAACCAACACAATATATTTGAACCTAAACACTATACAAACCATGTAAACATGTCCACCAAAATATACAACCTAAATTAACAATGTGGCTTGGCATGAATAACACAAATATATTGTTGTGGAGATAAATGCTCTCACTTGGATATATTAGAAGAGCATTATTGAATATGTGAGAATTCATATTGTATTAGGCAAAGAAGAAGAGTTGGCTAAAAATATTCAAGTAGTCACTATTGTACCAAGGAATCCAAATATTCAAGAAAATCAAGAGAGGAGGATGTGAATATTTGATGGTATCATTCATTCCTGGAACTAATAATCTCTATCTTCATATCAGAAAATCCAAAAAAAGGAATATTTGAAAAAAAAATTGAGATTAAATAATAATAGTTTCATGTTTTGTATTGTGAAGAAATCTCTCAACTTCATGAAACATTGAATACACATTTTTATCCTTAGATTTTGTCCCATTATGTAGTTGTAGAAAAGTGTAGGATCCACAATACCATTGGTCATAATAAGCTTAGTTTCCTAGATTTCTTGTCTAGGATAGATTCAACCTTACAAGGAAAATCTTCTTTTGGGAAGTACATAAGTTTTTTGATTCTATGAGACCACCTAAATATCCGCTTGAGGTCACAAATATGAACATGGAAATGAAACATTAATTGAATTTAGAGATTTGATTAAGATTCTTTTGAGCATGGAATATGAAGTGTTCTTAAAAAACATAGTGCTACCTAGATAGTGTGGAGTACATAATGGGCATGTTCAAAATTCACCTTCCCATTATGCAAGGAGGTGATTGATCTAGTTGTGAATCTAGTGGAACCACTAGAACAATGAAGAAGATCCAACAATGAGTCATCAATAAAACATACTAAAGAAAATGAAGGCATTGGAAGAAATGAACATGCTCTTGAAGGAGTAAAGACAATTTTCAAATTTGTTGGTGCAACTAAAAAAATGGTTGGTGCAACAAACTTCTTTTTGTTGGTGCAAAAACACATTTTGAAAGAAATGAGCTTTAGGAAAACATAACAACCAAGAACAAAGAGAAACATACAACATATTTGGTATGAACAAAACTAGAAGATGTTTCCCTCTCAGAACCTAAAGGAAACATTGATGATGTTGGCAAAATTGAGTAGATAATTGAATTAGATGAAATGACAAAAGAAGATGCAGATTAGTAGTTAGTCATACTTCATGAAGGTCCAACTTATTTCCCATATAAAGAACTAGTTTGTGACATAACGATTGATGGTACATAAATTCCTAATGACTATGTGGTCCTATATTAAATTAAAGACCAACAAGTTGCTAAAGTGATTGAAAAGAACCATAAGAACAAAAATAATAATTATGAAGTCCCGTCTAAAGAGGATATCACAAATTCATCACTTATGCTTCACAATGATAGACAAATAGGTGAACAGTTCCATGTGTGTTTGAATTCATTAAATCAATTTTTGATTGAATTGTTATTGATGCATATAATTTTGATTTTCATGTGAGAAATACACATGGACACTACATCATAAACTATGACAAATTGAAGCTTCAAGGCATAACCTATACAATTTTTTTTGGTGGATAGTGAACATGAATTGATACGAGAATATTAAGTTGGACCTTTCTATAAATTTTCAAGTTTATCATTTTGATTATGGAGAACTAGAAAATAAGACATGTATATGGATCAATCATGGGCCTTATGAGTTACCTCAATTTTTAATTTTGCACGATGTTCTTATTGATAATGAGAGTGGGGTAGTGAAGTTTTCATTGAATATAGGGATAAATCTATGATACTTTGTACCCTAACTTTCACCTTGCTACTATTGAGTAATCCAAGAAGTCACAAATGGCTATGTGTTTTTTCAAGATACCCAATACCTATTTTCTTAAGTTCCTTTTTCCATAGTCATAATGAGTTTTAGATTAGTTTTCTTTCAATTTTAGTTTAGATTTTCTTTCCTATTTTAGTTATTATTAGTTTATTTGGCTTATCTTGTGTTGTTTTAGTTTATTATGGCTTAGGCATCCTTTAATAGATTGGACATTCCTATTATTTTGAGTTGTCTTGTGTTTATTAGTATAACTATAATGACCTTTTCTGATCATGTTTTGGTTCATTTAGTTGATAAGGGTTCAGATAAAAAATAACATCATTGGCTAGTTCACCAGATTTCCTTGAGTGGTTAGGCAAAATTCTTGTCTCACAATGTCATTGCTCTCTGCATTTTGTTGCAATTAACTTGATCATCACTATCTACATTTAATATTTGTTTGGGTTCAGTTTATTATGTCCGTAGGACATAATGCCAAGTGAAATTTTTTTATCTTTTCTTCAATGAACACTAAATCCTCACATCCTCAATAAGCTTCACCACTTATAAGTCTTAGAGGATGAAAATGAACATAATGAAAAAAATGATTATTCAAGTCAAAATTGTTAAAAGAAAAATATTCAAAACATAGACTAGAGGGAAGATGTGAGAAATTCTACCAGGGCTATGGATACCTGACTAGTAGTAGAATAATATTCAAAAAGCGATAACCTCATTAGGGATATGGATGCCTGGCTAGTAGTGAGGAAATTTACATGATGCTTTTGGAGTTGTAGTCTATTATGTAGGTTTTCATAGCTAAACTTGGGTATGAAAACTTCTCCCAAAGTGGAATCGACTCATTCTCAAACACATAATTAAATACGCATAGGTTAATGCATTTACTAGTTCTATTTTCATATGAGTATGTCATTCATCATTTAGGTTGGTTGTGGCAGAAAAACTAGAGATTGTGGATTTGATTAAGAAATTAATCCTCCAAATATTAAGGAACATTTCTTAGTATAGTTTCCATTTGTTGTGCCTTTCACACACAACCCATCATAAATAAGAACCCCAACTTTATTTCTCAGTCATCATGTTAGTTTAGGTTCGCATTTTGTCTATCATTCCATATTTATAATGTTTTTTCTTAGATCCATGTTCTATCTTTACATCTGGAAATTATGAACTCACCTTGCACAAGTGAATATTAGGCCAAGAGTAACCTCATAAGCATTCCTAGGAAAAAAATAGGAAAGAAAAAAAATATAGGGATTTAATTAGACACCCCTCAAATCCATAGGGTAACAAATAAATAAGGCATGTGAGATATTCCACAATGATGAAGAATTCTAGAAAATGGAGAAGAGTTTTCAAGATGAAGCAATTTGGGAATATAAACCATTATAGTCAAATGAAACTAGACAATATTGAGTATCAATAGATATTATTGGAGATTAGAGAATTCTTTATGATGATGAAAATGTTAGTATTATTAGGTCCAAGATTACTAAGAGGGGGCGGGGGGTGAATCAGTAATCTAACAAATTAAATTATTCATAAACCATTAAAAAACTTGCATCAATTAACATCCATTGCATGAATAAATAAAATAATGAATATAAACATCCACAACCATGCAACATAATAACACCAATATTTTTCTCATGGAAACCCAACTAGGAAAAACCATGTATGGGGATGACACCCACAAATAATTCTTCACTCTTTTGAAGTACACCCGATTAAGAGCTTAGTCATGTTAGGAGCTTGCAAATGCCCAGTTAAGAGCAAGACCCTATTAGGAACCACTCGGTTAAGGGATTTTCCTATAGCCCTATTAGAAGCTTTACCTTGTTAGGATTAACCCTGTTAAGGGATCTCAAGACCTAATTAAAGAGTCACCCAATTAAAAGATTTATAAATAAGACCTGTTAGGGTCTACCTGATTAAGAGATTTATCTTGACAAAACTGTTAGGAATCAACAAGTGAAAGTAATCTGAGAGCATAGAGCTTATCCTCTACTAGTAAAGATCCTGTTCAATCTCAATATCTACTTCACATGTATAACATCCAAACTCTACAATCACATAACTACAATTGCGATCTTTCTCTTCCACACACTCACACTTCACATAATACATCAAAAATAATATATAAAATATTTTACAACTTAAGATAGAAAAAATCACTAATTACACTTGAATTTCATCTAATATCTACCAAAACATATTACCAAAAACAAATTCATCGATAACAAGATTCATCTGATCACCAATTCAAACCACACATCAATTTGACAAAGAAAAGTCAAACCACATCACACTTTCCAATGTTCTTGCACAAGTTCAAGAGATTTAATCATAAAAATCATGAAATTTCAACTCATCACTGCATGTCTATCTACCACATCACTACAATCCTTGGAACATATAATCACTTATCACAACTTGATACAACATTACCAGTTGAGGATCTGACTAATTGTTCTAAGAACTTCATTTACTTTTCACTGAGTGAAATCTTGTCCATTGAAAAATTGTCTTCTAGTTACCAATTATGATGTGGTTGAAATAAAAACCCCATAACATAGTCAAGATAACATATCTTGAATTGTAAAACCTGAATCCAAACCTATTTGACACACTCATCAAATCATTCATCCTTGGATACATCTTGTTCTTCTTGTTGACCTGTCAAACTTCAATTGATCATAAGTCACAACATACATAAGATAAACTTGTGTGGTCACAGATACAACATCTAGATACATCACTTAGTCTTCCATCATGATTGCACACTCCAAATATTACCATAGCTCTAGATCCAACCTTTTGAACATACATCAGCATTACAGGAACACTATCATCCAAAAAGTACTAAGTTGACATCAATGAGAACATCATAACTAATCAACCTAACATCAAATCTTCATCAAAATCATATCGTAATATACTTAAATTATCTTTGTATCATTTATGCCAACAGATAAGTGGAGTTGAAACAAAGATTAAGTTTTCATTGGCTTACCAACATTAATATTAGATAGATATTTTACATAGAATACAATATCTAGAGTTAGTCAAGGAGCTAGGAAAGTAAGTGTGGAATGCATTTTTCAATCTTGAAATAAAAAAACTAAGTGAAACTAAGTAGGAATTTAGAAGTTGTGATTTTTATTGTCTTGAAATTATCTCCATCTTATGGATAATCATAAGCTTTCCTTCAAGATAAAAAGGAACACGTTTTGGACAACTAAGGACTTAAAGAAACCTAGGAGAAGCATAATGAGGTGATCTTTGGATAATGAAAAGGATTTTAAAATCATGTAAATGGGCCTTTTGATAGGAATCAAGTTAAGAGAAAACATGCAAAAATGTGATGAAATTATAATTTTTATCAAGGAGAAGCACACTAGGAATCATGCAAGAATAAGATTATAAAGTGTTTGACCAACTGGGAATGGATATTTTGGTTAAGACTTCACATGGAAACCAAGTTGATATGGGAAAAAAAATGAACAAATGATGTTTGGACCAACAAGAAATATAAAAAATCATAAATTGCACTTAAAAATGGTTAAGGAAAAGGAAACATGATGCAACAACCCATATGGTAGGGGTGCACAAAAAAAAATGGAAAAATCCTAAAAGTAGTCCTCAATATGCATCTTCACACACCACCCACCAATGTTCCTAGGAAAATGGGAAGAAAAGGTTTCAAAATGTAGAAGTAACACATTAATGTGCATAAAAACCTTTGGTGGGGACAAGACCATCTTGAGAAAATTCCTAAAAGACTCTCTCCACCCTTCGTGGTCATGTACACCTAGATCAAGAAATGGAAACAAGAAACACATACAAAAGAAAAGGGACAAGTCCTAGGAAGGAAAATGCAATCTCATTCCTTGGATAAAATCCAAAAATATTATTCTAGACTTCCATTCTTGAAACTCCTCTCACATTCACCTTAAGACAAAACAAAGCATGAATACAATCCAAGAACATGTCCAAGGTGCACCTTAAAGTTAGAAAAAAGAAGGCATAAAATCAGAAATTAAGAATTCCTAAAAATTTATTCTACGACAACATTCCTAAAATCACACTTCAATGCACCTAGGAAGAAATAAAAGAAAATGAAAGTATATAATTTTAAAGGGAAAATAAAGGGAGACACACTAGACGCAAGGACAAGGAGAGAAATACAAAAATGAAATTATGAAGTTTCCCTCCTGCTTGTGCCATGACTATGAGAGCTTAGAATAATCAAGAAAGAAAAAAATTGAAATGAAAAAGTAGATCAAGATGGTGAAAGTACATTCTTAGAGGGGGTATATCTACAATAGAGAATTCCAAGAATATCTCTTCAACCTACCAAGTCCTAGGAGATGTCCTAAGTGCACCTTGCTTTTCCAATACCTTATTTTTATTACACTTCCCACTTCCAATCCACCAATCCTAAAAGAGACATTGGGTGTGCCTGAAAAGGTTAATAGTCCAAAATGAAAAATCCTAAAACTCTCTCATAGCCCACCATTTCCACCAATTCTACTCATCTTCCACTTTGAAATTCAATTTTCAGAATTTATATGTTAGATTTGTAAAAATTAGGATTTTGAATCTGAATTTCAAGACTTCAAACTTAGAGTCTCCATTTCTATTCATTTCCCAAAGTTTGATTTTCCAAAGTAGATTTCACTTCCAGAATGCAAAATTCTAACTCCAAGAATCCTAATCCAAATTTTTTAAATTAAAATGTAATAATTCCTAATCCAAATTCAAAAAGCTAGAAGTTTAGGAGTTCTAAACTCTAATTCTATTCAAATATAAGATGCATACTTGAATTCTTGATCCAAAGTCAAATTTATGAATTTCAAGTGCAAAATACTAAAATCAAAATCTCATAGTAACTTAAATAGGAACCTTGAATAAAAAAATTAATTTGTAGAATTAGAATGCCAATCCAGGGTGGGAAATCAAAGTTTCAAATTCCAAAATTAGACTTCTAATTCTTGAAAGCTAAATCCAAATTACAAGTTCAAGTCCCAAAATTAGGATCCCCGAAGTCTCAATTTCTAAAATAGAATGTCAAAATGAGATTTCCAATTCCAATTCCAATTATGATTTAGAGTTTGGATTCCAATTCTAAGTTTTTAAAGTAAAAACTCTTAATCCAAGTTTCCAAATATTAAACCTTAGAAATGGTCCATCCTAAGATGTTGATCCATTACATTTTCATGATTCCTTGATGGTGATGATATGAAATGAAGGAATATAATGATGATTGATAATTATGAAATTGAGATTTGATGTTCTATATCATGACAAAAATTATATGAATGTTTGATTATGGCTATGCATAATGTGTTTATGTAGGTGTTCACATGTGAATGCAAAGGATGCCTCAAAAGTAATCAAAAGAGTTACTCAGTCAAAACTACTCAAGGATTCAAGGAAGATTAATGATCATTCAAAGAAAGTACAACTACAAGGGCACTTAAAATTTCCTACTCACTGGAGGATATCATACAAACTCAAGGAGCAACTTGAAAATTTCTAGAAATACAAGAAAACATCAGAAGAATGTTAGTAAAGGAATGGAATATTTTCGAGGAGAAATATTTGAAAATTTACTTTATTTTAAAAGGAACAAGGAATTATGGAAAATAAAAGTAATATAATATTAATAATTCAACTTGTATTTCGTATACCTACTCTTTTGTCTTATTGTCCTTGGGAGACATGCACATTTCATCTTCTAGTGGAAGTAGGTAAAATATATTATATTTTATTATCTAGATATTTGTAGAAGAAAATTCTAAGCCCTTGGACTTGAGTTCATCTCCACCATTGATATTGTAAGCCTTCTTTATAAAAGAAAAGGTTTTCCTCCATTCAAAAGTTAGAAATAGTTAGTAGGTTTAGTTGAGGTATTTGTTGTAGTAGTAGGAATAAAGGAGCATAGATTATTGTAAATAACATTTGGAGTTAATAGAAGAAAAGAATTGAAATTATGGTGTCTTTCTTTTGTTTCTTCTAATGTATGCATGGTTTCTATTTTTGAATACTTATTTCAATCTAGTGATGTTGATGGTTAAGTGTGAAGATGTTTAATGGATTTCCGGTTCATACCATCTTATCTTGCTATTGTAAGGTAAAATGCATAGTTAGTTTGAATTTTATTACAATACTAGTTCAATTGTGAATTATTTTTTGAGTTGTGCGAGTATTGAGTATTCAAGTGTATGTTTACAATTTGAAAATATTTTGTTTCCCTATAAAATTGTCTTATTTCTACAACATTGTAAGAATTTTGGTTAAGCAAAAATCAATTTTGTGTAATCTATATGTCTAAAGCATTATCCATCATTGCCATTGTCCTTGGGAATTCTTAGTTTAGCTTATCTAAACCCTTATCTAATATGATATTATGTTAAATAAGTTGATTAGATTGAAAGCACATAATGGGATAGAAATAATTGTCTTCACATTCTAGAAAATTTTCTATAAGTCCCCTCATGAATCTATAAAATCATATCATATCCACAGATAGTCAATGCTTGATAATAAGAACCTTTGGGTTATCTCATTTGATAAATTTTAACAAAATATGAGATTTACTTTCTCAAGAGAGAGTGGGGTACACTTGGTTAATGATATTTTGTGTTAGTGGTGTGCCAAACCCCCTTATCAACATGATAGTGATAATTGCACTCACAATATGAATAACCAATTACAATATTTATTTTTTGCTCACTTCCATAAAAGTTCTCTTCTCTAAAGAAGGAATTGTACGCTAAGAAACACTTCCTTGGGAAAATATACAAAGGAATTGAAAAATTGAGAAGCATTATCTCAAGGAAAGAAACAAATATGTAGAAGCTACTAAAAACTAACACAATCTTCTGCTAGGTTTAGGGAAATGATGAAATGAAAATATGTAGGATCTCCTGATGAAACATTGTAACAAATCTATTAAACTCACAATATTCCACCTATACTCTTTCACATTCTCATTACACTAACTTCTAATTTGATCCCAACTAATCCAAATCAATCCTCACTTCAACACAACTAACTACACACACACATATCAATTTGATCAACACAAAATACAACTAAGTCATCCATGGTAGAGACAAGAATCATTTACAAAAAGTTAGCCACCTTGAGCATTTACATCCAATGTGATTGACTCTAGGAGATGAAGGGGACCAAAATAGATGACTTAAAGTAGAAGCACACTGACATTCTCTAGAGTTAGCATCAAACGTAACATGTAGAAAACTATTAAAGAATGTTAACAAACCAGCCCATAAATAATCTCTAATGCACATAAAGCCATATGAAGCACAACATGATATGATAAGATCTATAACACCTACTTAGCTCTTTCACCAAAACATATATGAAACAATAATTCATAAATCAAATTGCCACAATCAACTAAGTCTTCTATAGATCAATACAAAAAATAATATCAGACTCATAAAACACTCTTCAGGATGACATCAGAAAGATGGATTCATAGGTCAAAAGAACAATCATCATGACCCCCCTTGAAATTGCTAAAAACAAGTCCATCTACAGTTATAATCTAGACAAATGGGTTCAGAATGATTTGGTCGAGTTGAAGAACAGATGTATCAAACTGGAAAACAAGAATTCCATTTTTGAGGAAACAGTTGACAATATCAGAAAGAAGTTTTCTCTCAATGCTAATGCCAGTGTTCTTGATTACGGTTATGATCTGGATGATAAAATTAAAAAATCTGTTGAGATAACCATGATCCCTATTCAGGAGAAGACAAGAAGGAATGAGGATATGTAAAATATTTGCTTGGCCTAGCTAATATAGGAATGAAGTCTACTCTGGAGAACCTGAACACTCTCAGCAAAATTTTGGAAGGAAACAAAGATGCCCCCCTGAGTGACAAATTGACCTGACCGATCCTAGTCAGCAGATGGGACCTAGCACCAGAACTAGGTCTAATACTAAAAAGAAGCTCAAGATTGATGATCAGGACATTCAGAGGCTGAAAGATAATGTAAAGATCATGCAGGCCTAGCTGGAGGACTCCGAGGGCTTTCTGAAGACTATGTCCTGATCTTGGTGCTGGTGGCCTTTTCTTCTCTATTTTTCTTCCAACATTTTTTGCTTTTTGTTGTGTAGGTGTTTATTGAATATCTAGGATTTGTCCCTTTGTAGTCTGCTCCCTTCTTTGGGGCAGCTAGTTGTTCTTTGGGTCTTCATGTTTATCTCACTTTTCTATTGTTAAAGGGTTTCGGGGCACCTTCAAAACCTATTTTTATCATAATCAAAAACTTCACTTGTAGAGGAAAAAAAAACACAAGATATCTAAATTGAAACAATAAAAAATATATACAAAAATGTTGACCAAAATGCACAACCTAAATTACTAATATAGAGAAATGCGAAGCATTCTTCAAAATTGTCTTGACCAACCCCAACATCTAGCATCATTATTAGAAAACACAAAATGCAACTTCTACTATAGAACAACTGGGGACCTAAAAACATGATAGTGCAATATTCATAGACCATAGGCATTGCAACTTGAACTGCAAGCTATCAAAATATTATATACAAGAATGAAAAACATTATCATATAAGGACTTCAAATACTATTTCCTTCATATTCTATCTTCCCATACTTTCATCTACTGGATACACCTCATATTGAATTACTATCACCACTAGACATAAGAACAACATGTAAACATATAATAAAAAACATATACCAACACTTCAAATACACTTTTTTACATATTAGACTTCAAATACTTTTTCTTACATATCTCAACATCTTGTACATTAGAAAACATAACTCTCCATATAATGTTGAGCATAACATCTTTCTATATTCTCTTGATTAGTATACAACCATGAAAAAACACTCTTTCCTACATATCTCAGCCACCTATACAAAAAAACAACACAACTCTCCATATAATGCTTACCACATTATCTTTCTATCTTCTCTTGATCAATATACAACCATGAAAATACAACTACTTAACTAAAAAAAAAATAGATTGCTGACATCAATGACAAAACAAAGCACATAATGAAACAAATTTGAGCCCCCATGAGTATACATAGTGAGGGATTGAGTTGGAGACAACATAAGTTGTTTTATAGATACACGTGTTGTTGAATTGATCTAGGATTAAGGAAATATCCATGTTTTGTAATATCTTTGAAGAGTAATACAAATTTACCCTCTTTTCTTAGTAGAGTTTTTTTCTTCCAAAAAGGGTTCCTCCACCTAATCATGGTGTTATCTATATATTTTTTAATACAGTGCTCATGTTTTATTATTATAGTTAAATTTATATCCATTTGGTAAACATTTTTAGATCTTATTTATAGTTGATTTTGTTGGTGTAATTAAGTATTTACTAATTACACTTTACTTAAGTTTACTTAGGATAATGCTTTTGCATATTAGTTGTCATTGTGACACCTAGGAGTTTGCATTTCATTTTAGCACATGGTTAGGAGAATTTTCACTTTAGGTGTGATAGTTGTCATCACATACCTCTTTGTGTGTGAGATCCACCTTTAGTGCTCTTATCACATTATCATCCTCTCATTGTTGCACATGTTGCACATACTTTGATGTACAATGGAGAATGATCCACCTTTGGTGGACATGTGATTCCACCTTGTGTGGGTGATATATTATCATTTCCTTATCATGTAGTCTTATTGCATTGCCTATATATTTAGGCACTCCTACTTTGTAATCAATTCAATTGGCTATAATCAATTATTTGATCATTTTGCCTATCTCTCTTGTGCTATCTCTTGATCTTCTAGATCTTGGCGTCTATTCTTTTCCTTAGGCAAATTCTTACATGGTATTAGAGTGATATCAAAATTCTTACATGGTATCAAAGCGATATCAAAATTCTTACATGGTATCAAAGCCATAGGAGTTTCATTGCATAGCCATTGGAGAGCGATTGATTGCTTCAACTTTTGGAGGGCCACGATTCAAATCCATGAGCAACATTTTGTGGGAGCATTTTGAGCAAGATCAGACCTCACCATTGCATCCAGGTGGCTGTTTCCATAAATTTTGACTATAAATTTGCCTATATTGGGCAAAAGTCAAATTTGAGGCAAAGTTTTTTTGCAAATCGGACCCCTAAAGCCGATTTGCAAAATTGGAGCACTTTGGGCCAAATCTGACATTGCCATTGCGATCAAAGTGGCCAAAAACCTTAGAATCGATTGTTCATTCGTCAAGATCCTACACAGTTGGTCTCAGAAAAAATATTTTCCTCCTTGGTCTGTCGTATGGACACACTGCACAAGAGGTACGATTTTATTTTTATTTTTTTAAATTACTTTTGCTTTTGTATTTTTCATTTTTTTTAAAAACTAAAAAATTAAAACAAATTACGGGGGAGGTGTTTTTTCAAAATTTTAATAAAATTTTAAATTGTTATTTGGCTCGCAGGCCTCTGCGTACGCATTGCAGTGTGGTATTGCACTGCAGCGCAGTCCGCACTGCCAGTGCGGCCCCCGCAAGGGGTAATTTTTTTTTAAAAAAAGTTTTTAATATATGTTTAAAAAAAATGTTTTTTAAATAAAGGTTTTTAATATGTTTTTTTTTAAAAGTTTTTTTAATAAATAAATTTTTTTTATATGTTTTTTTATATGTTTTTAATAAGTTTTTTCAAATAAAACTTTATTTTTAATAAAACATATTTATGTTTTTCTTTATTAAATTTTTTAATAAAGTTTTTTTTAAATCTAAAAATTAAAAAAATCAAATTGTGTTTTTTCTTTATTTTTTAATAAATTTTTTGTTTTTGGGTTTTCTAATAAATGTTTTTTCTTAAACTTTTAGGGGTTTTTGAAAAACAAAATATTAATAAATAAGCAAATTGGGAACACAATTTTTTCTTTGCCACTTGTATACCTATTTTGCAGCGTCATCCAATCGGCAGCCAGGGGGGGAGGCCAATTTCATCCCAAAGACTTCCTAGCACAAGGCCGACAGGAGGACACTTTTTCTGTAGCATTTGACAGGGCATCATTGGTGGCTTCATCTTTTACATGTTTCCAACTTTGCATTTGATGTTGTATGCTCTTGCATGAGCAATGTTGTACATGCACTATCATAAAGTGCCACATTTTTATTTGTACCTTGTCATTGATGACACATTTGATGTAATCCCTATGTTAGTAGATTAGGAATATCATGGGACTTGGTTCTTGAAAGTTATGCTCCAACCAAACATCAATGGATGCATGACACAAGTTCAAGTATACCAAGCTATCAGTTGAGAGTACCCAGTTGGTGCTTGTGGGTGTCTCCATGCCTCATCTCTATCATATCTTAATGGACATTCCATCAGTCATTCTACATCGACATTGGTACCTGATTTTGTCACACTTTGACACTCTTGGTGCAACATTGGCTCTATTTTCTTCCTATGGAGGAGTATTGGTCAACATCTTGGACCATCTTTGTAGGAGATTCAACATTGAGGGGGGGTTACTTTGTCTCTCTTCCCTATTTCCTTCCTTTGGGGGGATTTTTTATTGTATATGCATGATGTATGTCATAATAGGGGGTCTTGATTACTGCATCCTTGCATGCATCTTGTATTCATCTCTCTTTTTGGGGGAGGGTTTTTCCCATGAGGTTTTCCCTCTTTCTCTTCTTTATGAGAGATTGCACTGTTCTTGCATATTGTACATGGGTACCTAACATGGCCTAGTAGTTGGGACCCATCTTACATTGTGAGCTTAAGTGCATTCCCCTAAGTTGCACTTAAGGGGAGGTGTTGGTGTAATTAAGTATTTACTAATTACACTTTACTTAAGTTTACTTAGGATAATGCATTTGCATATTAGTTGTCATTGTGACACCTAGGAGTTTGCATTTCATTTTAGCACATGGTTAGGAGAATTTCCACTTTAGGTGTGATAGTTGTCATCACATACCTCTTTGTGTGTGAGATCCACCTTTAGTGCTCTTATCACATTATCATCCTCTCATTGTTTCACATGTTGCACATACTTTGATGTACAATGGAGGATGATCTACCTTTGGTGGACATGTGAGTCCACCTTGTGTGGGTGATATCTTATCATTTCCTTATCATGTAGTCTTATTGCATTGCCTATATATTTAGGCACTCCTACTTTGTAATCAATTCAATTGGCTATAATCAATTATTTGATCATTTTTCCTATCTCTCTTGTGCTATCTCTTGATCTTCTAGATCTTGGCGTCTATTCTTTGCCTTAGGCAAATTCTTACATGGTATCAAAGTGATATCAAAATTCTTACAGATTTGAAGCTTTTTATTTTATTGTCCACCTCTTAATTTCTAACAATGGTATGCTTCTTTGTTGTTTAACTTGTGATATCTTTCATAAACATTGCACCAATTGTCATTGGTAGGATTACAACACGAAAGTGAACACAAAGATATACTAATATATTACATGCACTTGACCATCACATTCTTGTAAATTCCTTAATTCACCTTGAATATAGGATTTTAAGTTATTATTTTAGGATTTAATTATTATAATAACAATGTCATAATCAACTGAGGGGGGGAGGGATTGAATCAGTTGATGCCAATAAAGAATAATTTAAACTTCAACTTCAAACTTATTGTTGAAAACAAAATACTGAATTGAAAATTAAATGTAGCAATAACACACATACACATGAACACCAAGATAGGTTCTCGAGGAAAACCCTGTTAAGAGAAAAACCCCAATGGGGATGGTACCCAAAAATATCTACAATATGAGTTTAATAACCACGTTAAGAGTTTTGACCTTGTTAGGAGCCAAGTATTACAATAGGCAACTCTTGGTTAAAGGATAGACCCCATTAGGATTCTTTTACAATGTGATCCCTATTAAGGAATCAACCCTACTAAGAGTCCAACCCCGCTAGAGGAAATAACCCTATTAGGGATGCACAATAGATCAGCCTGATCAAGATATTTAAGAGTTAAAGCCACCCTAAGGTTCTCCAAACCTCACAACTTCAAGGGTAAGACTATTCTAATCTAAAACTTCTTCCAACACTCAACCACTGCCAAGAAAGCTCCACCTTGTTCCCAAAAGCACAACTACTATTCTCCAAATAGAAACCAATGCATCCTTAAGCTCGCATTCACCTCTACAATTCACATATACAGTTTTTACAATATTTTACTTACATATTTTCTAAGGATCTCAATTCTTATATACAAGTTACAACAATTAAATCCAAGTCAGCCTACATAGGATAAATCCTATTTAAAAAATACATATAGACCCATTCTAAGATACACATGACATCTCTTACAATGTTACAACATAAAAATTACATCAATTAATCATCCAGATCCATAAATCAATCTCGCTCATCAAATTACATGAAACATGTTCCAAGTTGTCCTCCAAATAGGTCTTCGCTAATACACATACCATAGTTGATGTCACCTATATGATCAGAACTCCATATGATCGCAATAAGATCTCCATCCAATGTCCAACATGAACCTATGTTCACTAATCATGACTTAAACAACCATGAATGCTATCCACAAAGTTCTGCAATCAACTCTATGAAAATCACAGTTTCTATCTCCTAAAAAATAGTCATTAGTAAATCAACCATAACTCTGTCAGATCAATTCATAAGCATGTGAAATCATGAGTGACCCAATACATCATGTATATTCTCCATCTAAGTTTGCACGTGCTAAATCAGTGTAGTGCGTCCATACAATTCTCTACAACCTATCTGCAAGCTTCTCTAAATAACTAGTCAGTAACATATGTTGACATCAATGACAAACACTAAGTGCCAACATCCAGATAGTCTTCCAACAATCTCCCAAACATATTGGAATGCAAAAATTCCAATCCAACTTTGAACATTAATGTCTATATTGCATGAAGTGCAAATTTCCAATTCAAGGTTTAATAATCATCATTGATGCTTTTTCATAAGTTTTCAATCTCGAAATACCAAAATTTCTAGTTCAACAAACCAAACTATAAGCTCAAGTGAAAAATCATAAAAAATAAGAACACTATAGACAATAACCTTAGATATCTAAGAAAACTTGAGTTTGTTTACATGATTAAATCAGTGTCCCAAAGTAAGTTGAACCTTGGTGACATAAATTGAGAATTAAGCTAATTAGATCAAAACCTATTCGCATTTACAACTTAGACATTGCATCACTACTAATGATGAATCCATATCAATAATGTGGTTTTCTCAATGATTCCCTCCAAGGAATTTCTCTATTGCAAAATGAGAACCTATAACCACAATAGGCATATTTGAATCACCTAATGAGTAGATTTTTTTTGAATTTTTTATTCCTTTTTTTTATCATTTTGATATTTTTTCAAGCATTTATTATCAACTTGTAATAAATGAATATGTGCTTAGAATACATTGGAAATTTTCTCTGCAACTTGGTTGAAGGTTGATCTCTTGGATTTCGCACCATCATTGATGCAGGTGGAGGGACTCGTGGCTCCTCCGTACTGCTCCCATGGTGGCTTCTTTGTTGGGTGGCGTTGTGTTGTATCTTTTGTTTCATTCAAGGGTTTATTTTGTTATTTTTTTTCCTTTTATTATTTTGTGATGCTCACTCGTGTGTTCTCTACCCTTTCATCCTTTAGCACTTCCTACCATTATTTCCCATTGGGCTTTAGGTCTGCTGCGCATTTGTTTTTCTCTCTTTTCGCTTGAGATGAAGGCCATCTAGTAGGAGATTTTTTTGACCTCCCATGATTTCTTCTGATGGCCATTGAGGGCATTAATGATGGAAGTGACAAGAAAAATAATGGTTAAAGAGTCTAATGAAGGGACAAAGGATGGTAGTGGAGGAATTAATCAACCTTCATATAGAGAAGTGGTGGCGGAAGAAACGATTCTTCCTGAGACAACACAGTTTGAGGTAGTTGAAAAAAATGGAGGAGGGTCTCTCGGAGCCAATGTAAATAGACCTAGAGGAAAACATAGTGATGCATCTACAGTGGGAGCCGAAGGAGAGAAAGAAGGTGGAGAGGAAGGTAAGAATCCGATGCCTGGTGCTAAGATTCTTGAACTCTCCCCGAATGCGGATATGGTAAATGCTATCAAAGCCGAACAATCCCATTTAAATAATATTGCAATTTTTTTGTATGCATGGATTTAAAGTTTTTACTGGCTAGAAAGTTTCTTGATGACTGGATAGTTAATGTGTGGGTTAAAAAACTTGGCATCAAGGTTGGTTTTTGTAGAATGATACACAGAGGATTGTTTGTCATTTTTAAAAAAAATCATGCAATGTAGGAAAAAGTGTTAAACAAAGGTTATTGGAACGTAGGGAAAACTATGTTTAGGGCCTTCCCATGGACACCCATTTGCAAATCCAAGAAGGTCATTACCCGCTCATCTCCTGTTTGGATTGAACTTAGAAATGTTCAACCAAAATTTTGGCAGTTTATCCCTCATTTACTAAAGCCTCGTGGTTCTGTGCTTCAAGTTGAAGAAGCCAAAGTAACCCAGCCGCATCTTAATGCCCATTCCCTTCTCATTCTTAACCCTGACATTATTTTTCCTGATAAAATTGCTTTGGACATTGAAGGTGATAAGTGGAATTGGGCTATTGCTAGATTAGGAGATATTGGAACCTGTTTCCATTGCAAATTGAATGGCCACAATAGGAAAGATTGAACGTCTTTGAAAAATCTTTCAAAAAAATTTAGTGAAAACCAGAATAAAGATAATAGTACTCCGACCAAGACCAAAGAAAAGGGTAATTCGGTCAATAGTAATGATATCCCTGGCAATAGAGACATCGGTGACAACTCTGGTGCACTCGGTGAAGACAATGTTAATACTAGTGTGCCTGATAGGCCCAAGGAAACCCTTGACACCCCATTGGACAAGTTTGTCTCTTTATCCAACCCTCTCTTTGAAGATGATTTTGAGATTTTTGCTGCTGTTTCTAACCATGAACCCCAGGAACCCGCTACTTGTTAGCCTCAGTATATCCATGTTCTAAGAGAAAAATTCAATGAAGATGACTCACTCTTTCCCAAAGCTTAGAAAATAGATCTATCCACTATTAAAAACAAAAACAAAAATAGTTCTATTGATAGTAGGGTTGAGAAACATTAGTTGATTGAGATTGCTAGTCCTTGCCCTGCCACCAAGCCTCCTGATAATGTCCAAAGAGTTGGAGAGGTTGTGATATTGAATCAGAGCCTGGTGGGAGAAGAGTATCTTACCATGGAAGAAAGCCCCTCCCTTTTTGCATGTAGTGAACATGGAGGGGATGAGGACAGGTTTGTAGAAGTTATCTCAAAAAAGAAGAAAAAAAGAAAGACATATGAAAGAAGTAGTAGCATCAAAAACAATGAAAAAAGTAATAAGGTGAAAAGCATGGAGCCACCTAAATGTTTTAATAGGTTATGTAAGAAATCTAACCCCCCCAAATCCTCATGATGATGCACTTACACAGTTGGAATGTCAGGGGGTTGGAAATGCCTGATAAGAAGTATATAGTTAGGAATTGGTGTAATAAGGCTTACAATAAAGCTATTATTTATTTACAGGAGATTAAGGTTACTAGATATAAAGCACATACCATTATAAATTTTATTTGGAATCAAGCTACTTGTATTTACTCTGATCATGCTAGGGGTAAAGGAGGGGTAGCTATCTTGATAGGAAGTAAATGGACTGATAAACTTACTGATAAAGGTACATCCCCCTGTTAGAGAGCTATATGGGCTAAATTTAAAGTGCAAGATCAGGAGATAGGAATTTGTAACATCTATGCATCCAATGATTATAGGGAAAGAGATACTTTATGGGAGTGGCTTTCTAGTAACCTTCCTGACATAAAATGGATTTTCATTGGGGGTTTCAATATGATTGAAAATAAACAAGATAAAAGTGGTGGAAAAATACATGAATGGAAAAGTAATGAATTCTTCTTCTGGTCTAAATTTAAAAGGAGATTTCATGTTAGTGACCCACTGGAAAATATGAAAAATGAATATAAGAACATATGGTTTTCTTGGTGTAACAATTAGTCCTTCAGAAGTAGAGTATACAGTAGATTGGACAGGATTTACTTCAACAAAATGTGGATGGAATTAAAATGTCATCCAAGGCAAAACCCTGTTGAAGTTAACCCTATTAGCATGTCTGATCATTCCCCAATATATGGGTGTATTTCTCTCAAATCACAACATGCTCAGTCCTATAGGGGTAGTAGGCAAGCCTCCTTTAAACTTAACACTTCCCTGCTGAATGATGGGGACTCTTTGCAGGGCATCAGGACTGCCTCTGCTTTATCTAAATTTTGCAATACCAACCTCTCTGCTAGAGAAAAATGGAATTCAATGGTGAAAACTTGGAAAAACCCATTTCAAATTATAGGGGTGAAGAGTAAGTTTGATAGAAACCAAGAGGAAAAAATTATATCAAACTAGACTCAATCATATTGAAACTCAGCTTCAAGATTTAGGGAAAGACTAGAATTTGGAGCAATCACTCATTGATACTAAAGCCAAACTCAGAAAGATTCAGAACTACAAAATTCAAGGACAAAAAGTCAGAGCAAAGGAAAGATGTATCAAAGAGGGGGATAGAGGATCCAAATATTTCTTTAACTTGATTAGAGCCAAACACTTTAGAGAAGAGATTATGGGTATTCAGTTTGAAGGAGGAGTGACTAAAAATAACCAAGAAACATTGAGTGTCTTTATAGAGTACTATAAGAAGTTGTTTTCTTCTGAATATAAAGAGGAAAATATTGAAGCCATGAACAAATGCATCAAACTAATTCCTAGGAAAGTGTCTCAAGAACATGCTAAGACCCTGGAGCAGGATATTAGAATTGAGGAGATAGATGAAGCCATTGGAGCCCTAGCTAATGATAAATCTCTAGGAATTGATGGGTTGTCAGCTGAGTTTTACAAAAAAATAAAGGAGTGGATTTCTAGTGAACTCCTAGAAGTGTATGAAGAAGAATTCAAAGATGGTTCTTTAGGAGATAACATAAACATAGGACTCATCAAACTCCTACCTAAGGATGGAGATAAATCATAGGTGAAAAATTGGAGACCCATCACATTGTTAAATATCTCTTATAAAATTATTGCTAAAATCCTTGCAAGGAGAATTAGGGATATACTCAAAGAAGTGGTATCAGTTACCCAAACTGGCTTCGTAAAAGGTAGATATATTCTAGATAATCTCATTACCAGTTGGGAGGCTATGAACTGGGCTAAAGTTGACAAGCAGAATGCAGCGATGGTGTTGTTAGATTTTAAAAAAGCATATGATAGAATTGAGTGGCCTTTTGTGGTTAACATGTTAGATCTTTTGGATTCCCTAAAGTAATCTGTAAATGGGTCAACATTCTATTTAAAGAATCCTCTACTGTTATCGATGTTAATGGTGAATTATCTAAATGTATTCTCCTTGGGAGATCTATCAGACATAGATGCCCTCTTGCACCAGCCTTATATAGCATTGCTGCTGATGTCCTCTCATTCATTCTCAAGGCCCCTGACCTTGGACACCCAGTTAAAGGAATTTGTCTCCAAAATGAGGAGAACCTACTCATTGAGAAGTTTTCTGATGACACTGCTCTGTTCCTGGATATGGAGGAAGAAAATTTTGATAATGTCATTGATAGGTTTCAATTTTTTTTTTTAGCCTCAGGAGCCAAAATTGCCCCCCATAAATCCATTATTCTTGGTTGGTCGGAGACCTCCCCAAGCTAGCTTTTTAGCAGGGAATGGAAGTGGTCAGGTCCCTCCACCATAGTAAGATACTTGGGGATCCCTTTTTCTATCAATACTTCCATTAAAGACATGTGGGAATGGATTTATAAAAAAATTGAGAACAAACATACTAAGTGGAAATCTCACATGTTATCATTGGTAGGTAGGGTGTAGGTTGTCTAGAAGGTACTATCCTCTCATTTAGTCTACTATGCTTCTACTTGGGTGATGGAAAATAATCAAATAAACAAGTTGGAAAGGATCCTGAGAAAATCTCTTTGGTCAGATGGTCATGGTAACAGGAAAAGGCACCGTGTTAAGTGGGAATGGTGTTGTTCTCCTAAAAAATTGGGTGGCTTAGGATTGAGAGATCTTAAAGCTCAAGGTTATGCATTGGTAGCTAAATAGAACCTCAAGGCTATGAAATAAAATGAACCTTGGAAAGTCTTAGTTAGAAACAATATTGAAAGAGCTACTATCAAGAAAGGTAAGAATTGGAGTGCTATTCCCATAATGGATCTAATTATGGGGGATTTTGAGATCCAAGTTATTGGATCCAGGGCTTTTCAAACCATCTGGAAGGCTTGGTGTTAGGTCAAACCACTTATGTGCTCAAGAAATGCTATTGGCAAGAGCCCATACTATGCTGTAGTGGATAGATCTATATGGTGGGGGGTTTATCTTAATGATAAACCATTGGCTTTAACTCAATGTTGTTAAGCCCAAAAGTGGCACCAAAAAGGGATAATTCTCATTTAGGATGTGATGGTTGACAAGAAATTGGCTCCTTGGGAGATAATAAAAGAGAAATTCAATATACCTAACTCTCAAAAGAAAACATACACCCTTATCTCTAAGGCAGTTGGGAAGTTTTTTCCTGGTAAAATTTTGAGAACAAAGCAAGTATTTGATTTCATGAAATTGAAGGATGGCAATAAAATTGAGAACTTTTCCTATAAAAAAATTTATAACATGCTTAAGGAGGATAATGGTATTGTGTATAGAATTAATTGTAGTTGGAATTTAGATTGGTCTTCTACTAGATGGCACTTCATGTTTGTTTTTTTCTGGCATGCTAAAGTGGAACCCAAAATCCTCTGCTTTCGTTGGTTGCTGCTGTTAAAAAAACTAGTTGTTGGTTCTTTTTTGTCTAAGAATGGTCCTTAGTTCATTCATTTTTCCTTGTGTAATTGTACTGAATCCTATGAGCATTTATTTTTTGAGTGTAATTTTGCCAAGAAATTGTGGGCTAGTTTTTTAGGTAATCCTGTTGTTTGGAACTGTTCTAATGCCTTCTCTTGGTTTGAAATTATTATGGGCTTTGTTTATGAGTTTGATTTCAAGATGAATTCCTTTTGGTTTACTTTAACTACATTTGTTTTATGGACCATTTGGAGGATGAGGAATGAAGAGATCTTTCAAAACAAGAATCGTGATCTTACTAAGTTTTTCATTAAACTCACACATCTTACTATTACTTCATAGGTTGTAGCTATGATAGAAATCTTAGAAGAAAGATTTCAAGCTCTACTGAAGGAAGGAGCAATGATTATTTTCAAAAGGGATGTATAATCTACTTCTTTGGTGGACACCCCATAGGAGCCAATCAGGGAAGCTATGGCAGAGGGTACACTGATGGAGAATAGCTGGAGGACCCCAGAAGAAGGAAGCAGGAATGAAGAACAATAGGAAGAAGCCCACAGTGAGTGGGAAAATAAAAATGTTAATGATAATTGGAATTCTCTACATCCAAGGAACAGTCAAAGTGGATGGGAAAGTGACACTATCAGGAACAACACCAGTAGATGGGATGAAGAGTAACAGTTCTCTAGATTCTCCTTTTTTTGATATATATACATTATACTTGTAAAGCAGGATCCTATTTTGGTCTGATGCCATATTTATGGCCTTATGTACATATAATGTCCTACCAAGGTGCTCTTAGTAGTAACAATACTTTATGTTGTTCTTATCGGTTATTTTGTAACTGCCCAATCGATACTCTATTTCAATATAAAAAAAACTTGTAATAAATGAAGCTCATTGTTGGTTGGAAATTACAATGGCCACAAAGGTAGATCATTTTTTGTACTTAATTCACAATTACAAGAACCAATCCCAAATAATCAAGAAATATTAAATTATATGAGGTATAAAGTTTCTATATTTCTAGGATGGATACTACTGGTGATCTAAGTCTCAAATTCCTAGAGTTGTGAATTATTGTAAGTGCTAGAGGTGTTAATCTTGGAGAGAACATGCACAAAACATATATTCAAGTTGAGAAATTGAGGACCAAATTTTGAGTTGGATAAGACCTCTTACATTTTTAGTTCTACTAAACTAAGGGTGTTTCCCTAAGATTTTGCAGTAGATATCACTGCATAAGAAAAATGCATACCTTGACATAAAAAATATCAATTACACAATACAACCCTATTATAGTTGTCACTTTATTCCTATATGATGGTTTTGGGAGCTCAAGGTTAAGAACCTTATTATAATATATGATCTTCCATTTAAGTGTTTTAGATTTTGTTTTATGAAAACCCCTTATATTATTACATGTATTCAGATATGGCAATGAAAATACACTAAATAGAAAAACTAAAAATATGTGTGTATTGATATGTTGTCACTGTGTGAGATAATGGGGTGTTGGAGATAGTAGTAAATATATGCCTTTATCTGGTTGAGTAAAAAAATATTTGAATTCATTAAAAAATATGAAATCACTAAAACCAAAGATGATACTTTAATCAAGATAACATAAAATACTATGCCTTTTTAAATGCATGTGTATGTTGATCTCCACACATGCATTAAAAAAAGTGATATATAGTTGTAGAAAATGAATCTAGACTACTTAGATTTTGTTTGCATATCGATACATTTCCTTTAATATATGGAAAAGGTACCCTTACAAAGGTTTTGTAAGGATTTACAATCATCTAATTGGCCAAGTAAACAATGCCTATCTATAAATTTATACTAAATACAAAGAGCCACTAAATTTTAAGGTTTCTCTCCCTTTAATCATTGAATATAAAAAGGTTAAAAAATATTTATTAAAATTTTGAGATGAACCCAAATCATTACAATACCAAAATACCTTTGTACCAAAAATTGGAAATTGAAGCTCATTTATAATTTTATAGACCACTTGTGCCTACTTGCATCACCTTAACATGACCGTACACTTCAAAGCATGCCGCTTACATTAGCAATCATATGTTTTTGTATACCATCCATGTCTTAAAAGGGCCCAAAGTTACCAAGAGATATTTGAGACTCCTCATCTATCAATTATATTTATTTTGAGGCAATTAATGGTATCTTGTGTCATATAGGAGGATAGGTAGGTATTTTTATTCAAAACATCAATTTTTTGAGACTTTATGTGTGAGGGGGGAGAAGGGGAAAAATTCCACAAAGGACTCTAAAATCCCAAAAATCAGACTTGGATGGAAAGACATTTTTTGGGATTGTAGGTTTGACAAGCATGACAACATAAGAAACTTGAAAGTCTTGAATGTTTCATTGTATAAATTTGGGAAGGAAAGTTGACAGTTAAGGAAAGGATGCATGTATGATTGAACCTAGAATTTTGGAATCCAAGGAAAATGCGCTTAGAGGGGGGAATCAAAATTAGACTCAAAAATAGATTCTAGGAATGATATGTCCAATAGGCATGATGCTATGAGAAAATTTAAATCTTGAGATTTTACAATAGAATTTTAGGAAGGAGATTTAGTAGTTAAGGAAAGGATGTACATGTGACTAAACCCAAAATCTTGGAATTCAAGAAAAATGGTCTTAGAGGAAAAATTAGACTTGGAGGGAAATGTATTCCAAGGATAATTCATTTGATAGGAATGATGGCATGAGAATCTCCAAGATCCTAAAATTCTACAAAGTTGTCAAAATAAAATCCAAAAAATAAGGCATTAACCATGAAATCACCCTTTAATGACATTTATAAAGAAAATGTTATAAACATACTTTATCCTTAGATGATTGCTCAACATAGGGGACCCAACTAAATAATTTTAGAATGATTATTTAGAAAATGTGGGTAGGGAAAAATACATGATTTATGGAGCACAAAAAGAATAAAGTAGACAAAGAAAATTGAGGTGACGACACATACAATAAATGAAATGACTTCACGGATCATGACATGCAACTAGTATTAGTAGCCAAATATGGTGTATGCAAATTGTTAGTCCAAAATACTATCTCCATCAACTTTCAAAAGGAAAAAAATGTATGAAGCATCACATAATGTTAGTACATTATTCAATTACTCCCAAATAATTTCCTTTGACATTGCACACTACCACATGGTCCCAATCTACTTAAGTAAGTTCTGGAAGATATAACTATTAGGCCCAAAGGAGGAAAGCACAACTGAGAGGGAGGGGGGTGAAGCATTTGTACCAATTGAAGCATAAAACCTCTTAAAAACATAAACAAATCTTAATGATAAACACTAAATAAAAGATCCACAACACATAACACAAGAACACCAGACTTGCTCTCGAGGAAACCCATTAGGGAAAACCTCGGTGGGAGTCTAACCCACTAGTTGATGTACTCTATTAAAAGTATTGTCTATTTAAGAGAATGAAGATAAAGAAAAAAAGGTGCAAATACAACCAAAGTATTATAGTTGGATATGTAGACACACTTCCAAGAGAACATTGCTCACAATACAATCTAAGATCTAGCCCTTGGTTGGGCTCACCGATCTTCTTTAGAATTACATCAAGATGGCCAAGCAGTTCATTACAACCAAAATGAAAAATAGCATCTCCTATGCCTATAAGGTTCCAATGAAGTACATTTCACCAATAATTAAGACCGCTCAACACACTATCTACAACAAAAAATAATATGTTGACATCGATGACAAAACATTAATGCCAACACACCTCAACAATATTTGACCTACTCAACCAAACCTCTAACAATAAATAGTAACAAGATAAGGAAAAATCATCATATAAACTGTCACAAAACCTATGGTTCACAACATATCATCATTTGGAACCAATAAAGTACATATCTAAGAACCAAACCATAAAATCTTCAAGGATAGAGGAATGCAAAGCATTCAAATAATAGTTACTCTATCACTACATATAATGACACTCAAAGATTCACCATTTATCCTATAGAGGAAAATAGAACTTGAAAAAATCATACTAGAACCACATACCAAAATGCTACAATGTGGATCAATGTAGACCAAAATTCTGATACTTTTTTAGTCATACTATCTATCAGGGTAGTCATACTTAACTAAAATCTAAAGTAGGCACTTAGATATCATATCATCATTCTAGAATATACATCAATCATCTAGATAATCCATCTATGATCATTTTTAGAACTATCCTGACAAAAAAGAAAAAACTTATGCAATATCCTAAGACAATTGCATTTTAGAAATAAAAAGTACACATTTGAACACATACTTTTGAACTGTTATGCCCTACATAACACACCCAAATGTTTTCTTCCTAAACTTTGTGGCCTCGTCTGATTTTCCTTGGTTGTGTTTTATTTGTTCCCTCTTATTTCATTTATTTACCTCAAACCTTATATTTCATATTGTTTCCTATGGAACCTTGGCTTTCATAGTCTTTCCTTTGTTTCTATATACTAATAAAAGTAGCTTCATAGAATTAAGGTTAATCATCAATAATTGAAATAGTAACTAAATTAAACCACAAAGCAATAGAGAAAACTATAGCAAATTAATGATCAATTGAGCATCCTATGGCTCTCTAACTAAGATGTTAATGAATAAGCTCTCAGCAAGCTCTCATTAATGATAGTTCTAGAATGAGAATGATAAAGATAAATAATGCTATTGCTAGCAATTATCAAAGTAAATGCTAATTAAGCTCTCAAATACCTTTCTAAACTCAAATTGCAAGAGGGTCAATGCAATTCTCAAATGTGTGGTTATGAATTATGAAGGATTTTGGCCTTCCTTTTATAGATTTTCCAATGGTAGGGGGTGTAGTTGTGTTTGATCATGATTAAACCTTGGTTGAGTCTTTGGTTCCACCCTTTGAAGACAATGCAAAGTTTGTGTCCTCAAAGCTTGGGACAAGTAGACAAGATCAATGGACATTATTCTCTTTCACTTTGAGTGATTGAGATTGAATTTGGCTTGATCCATGTGAATGCCTTTCCTTAAATCTCATTGGTTGATTGAATTTCCTCTCCTTTTGGGTTGTTGAGAGTAATTGAGATTTATTAATTGATTTAATTGATTTATTTTAGCCATGTAACCCTTGAATGGGTTGAATTTAATTTAATCCAAGACTATACAATTAATTGATTTAATTGTATTTTGATTTGATTACACTTGATTAAAATGCTCTCAATTTTGATTTATCTTGAATTAAGACTTGATTTTAATTTTGATTGGCTAATTATGCATTGTAATTCAATTGATTCAATTTTGTCCTTGATTTGCTTTGATTTGATCTTTGTCCATTTTTAGGTGATTACAAATGCCCCTCTTTGAGTTGACATGCAAAGCATGTTGATTCAAAGAATACTCTGATCTTGCTCGATGATAGGTCCTGATTCAATGATGGTCGATCCTTGATGTTCGTTTGATGTCTTTCGATGGTCGATCCTTTGATTTTTGATACGAGATTGCTGCAGATAATGATTGATATAAAACTCTCTTGATTGATGCGGTTCTTTGATGATCATTCCTGATATGATGGTTGATTTGATGATTGATCCTAATATGATACTTGATTTGATGATTGTATTCGATATGATGCCTCTTTCATTTGATTATGAAAAATTTTCTGATAAAAGCTTTCATTTTGATTTGATGATCGGTCCCTTGATTTTTGATGATGTTACCGATGATATTGATCTGATTATCCGATGGTATGCCCCCTCAGAAATAAAACATATTGTTGTTTTGGTTTGATAAATTTGAATGATTGATTGATATGTTTTCATTTCTGAAAAACCTTCATGATATACCCTACTTCACAACTTTCTCCAGTTAAATATGATAGGTTAATATAGGTCAAAGTCAAATTTTCACCTCAAAATTAGGTCAAATTAGCTTAAATAGGTTGAAAAACCTAGATTTACTATTCATTTTCACTTTTGTCTTTGGTGACTTTGCTCTGGTTCTCCTTTGATTTTCAAGATGGTTGTCCCTATCCGAGAGCATTGATTCGAGAGGCATCGGAGATATGTGAGGCCACTTGACTATGGACCTCTGGTAAGTTATTTTGAACTCCCTCATTGCATTTAATGCTCATTTATTAGCATTTATTGCAATTTTTGATTTCATCATTGCTTAGAATATGTAAAATCATGCCTAGGAATATTTCATTATTGCCTATGCCTTTTTACTGTCGCATTTTACTCAGATAGTCATGTAGTTAATTGTCACCTAAGACACTTTCATTCTCGCCTGAGAAAAAAACATTCACGCATAGAGCTAGGGAAAAAATGCCAATTTTTAGTTATGTTACTGCATAGGAAACCCTAACAATTTACTGATGCCTAGGCCATATTTCATTATCACCTAGCTTAATTCATTGTCACCTATGTGTAATTTGTCACTTGAGACATAAGTAATGTCGCTTAACAACCTTTTTGCATCGCCTAAGAGAAATGTCACCTGGGGTGATTAAAATCACGCCTGTAGCCTTTTGAAAAAAAATTTCACACTTGTACTTGTCCTTTTTCATGAAAAATTTAATAACTCAAGATGACCAATTTGAATGATACGATTAAGTCTATTGCGTTTGAACTAAACAATTGATTAGAATATCAGTATAGTAATACCAACGAATGTGATTTGTCCATCTGATATGATAGGTTGATGGTTTGATATTTCACTCTCAAGATCCAGAGAGATAAAACACTGATCTTCCTTCCTCAAGATATAGAGTTAGGAGATTTGATGCACTTAAGATGAGTAAATGGATATTTGAATAACTTGATCGACGTTAGCTATTCCTTGATATAATATGATGATATGATTCTTTTGTTTTGCCAAATAGGCTCACTTTCTTGTATTGTATATCCGATCGGTTGCTTCGTGGGTCATCGATCTTGGGCAGGCCCTTACTCCAGTGGAGTACTATGTCATCAAGATTTGCAGTTTGAGATTTCTTCTTGATCTTCCCCAGTTCTAGCTGAACCATGGGTTATTGGCAAATGTGGCAAAGAGATGGCACTCCGACCATAATAATTTTCATCTTCCACATGGTGAGATGATGATCATGCCAGAGGACATGTATCGTTTAGTACATATCCCATGCCGAGGAGAGATAGTCTATTATGATTCTACTATCTACTGATGAGTGTTCAGGGACAATACTATTGATGATGATACTATCACATGGCCACAATTTTCTTCCTTTCCTACATTGCCTATAGTACATGGTGCATTGATTGGTGGTTTTCTTCTTCCTGATCGACGAGATCATGGTTTTTCTGTTGGTTGGGGTAGGATATTAGAGGATTTACTAGCACAAACTCAAAATTTCGATTGGGGTTCCTATGTGATGGTGTAGTTATATCAAGATCTTCATGAGGTGGTATATAGAGAGAGTTCTTCCTTATTTGCAAGTGCCTTGGTTCTTTAGTTATGGATTTGGGAGCATCTCCCTATTACTAGGCCTATTTCTGATAGGGTTCAACCTCATGGTTTTCCATATGCTTTTCTATACTCTGGTATGGTGATTCAGCATCATTTAGGTCATTTGGATTATTGGTGCCGGGTTATAGATGATCTTGATCAGGTTTAGTGGTGACCATACATTGGTTGTGAGGGTTGGAGAGAGGATGACAATGAGTTACCATACATGTTTGCTCCTCATTGGATGATTGATAGGTCTGATACCACTATTGAGCAGTTCTATTTTGGCAGAGTTTCTAGATAGTATGGTAGAGTGCAGGATATGCCTCTAGGTGCAACATTATATGCTCAGGTATAGGCAAAGAGATCTATGTGGAGTCCTCTTATTGATTATTAGTTTGCCTTGGATCAGATTGTTGGTATGGCTTATTGCAGGTGGGAGATGCTTCTTGGAATGGTAGATGCAGGTATGTCTCATGAGTATGTAGATTGGTGGGCTCATAATAGGTTTACTTGTTTTACGGATCCAGTAGAGCCTATTCCAGGTTGACATGATGGTGGCAGCGGTGGTGGTGGTAGGAGACATCAGAGACAACGAGGATGTAGAGATCCTTTGGTTATTGTTGGTAGAGGATGGGTGAGAGATCGATCTAGAGGATGTGATGATGTAGTTGATGTTCATCCTAGAGCAATAGATAGATAGCATAGAGCTCATCGACATCAGAGACAATAGAGACAGGCTCATGCAGATGCTACTAGGTAGATTCTAGGTGGATTAGACCCTTTAGTTCAGTTGTAGAGAGTTGCCTTGGCTTAGCAGGATGATGTTCCAGTAGAGCAGGATGATTTTTCGGCACAATAGCCATAGGATGGGGGATAGAGTTCACAGGATGTTCCCACTATTGGTACTGTAGTACGGGAGGTTTATTCTATGAGGATAGATATGTCCACTATTGTTGGGCATTTAGATCAGGTTGCCACCTTGATGCAGCAGTTCATGTCAGTGATGGTTCAGAGATAGAGTAGAGCGAGAACTTCTTAGGCTCCTCCTCCATAGGATGATAGAGGTCCAGATGCATTGGGTCCTATGGGATCTTGATTGATTGATGAAAAATTCACCCATTGTTGATGTCCTTTGTTTCATATTTCATGTTATTTTTTTGGTCAGAACCTTTGATGTATCACTTTGTATGACATTGTATCTTGATATACTGATTTGATGGATAATTGATGAACACTCTTTTGATGATATGTGATGGTATATTCCTTCATTCTTCTTGATTAGTTGATTTATGAGATTATCTTTGTATGCAGCTATATGATGTTTATGATGCATTTATTTGTGATTATGTGATGGATGCAATGTATCTTATTTTTATGATATAGATAGATGAATGCATTGATGTATGGATTTATGAAATGTTTTTCTATTTTTCAATGTATGGATGCAAATTGTTTTATGGAAATATGGATATGGATGATCCTATGTTTTTGATTTTTCAAATGTATGCAATTCTATGTATGCAATGATGTATGAGTAATGATTGTTTTTCTATTTTCTTCATATTTATGAATAATGATTAATGCTATGCATGAATGCAAAAGATAATCTCACTTTTGTTGTTTGGAATCAAGGATAATGATGTTTGAATTGAACTGCCTATTTCATTTTTCCCCTTGCAACTTAAGCTAAGAAAGGCAAAACACATATATACAATGCACTTAATCTAAGATGTATGCAACTAACTATCATTATTCAAGATTTGGAGCTTATAATCATCATTGAGCGCTTTTGGAATCTCGTTTTAGTACAACCATCACTAGTTCAACTATGATGATATGAATACTTTTTGCCTCTTTGTTTGCCTTCCCATTGGTCTCTTTGGTACAACTATCACTGATTGAAGCCAATCATGAGAGTACAAATACCGGTTTTGTCAGATTCTATGTTGCAAGTGGATGTTGGTATTATGATATGGAAAAACAAAATAACCAAGGTATCCATTTCTGTAAACAAGTAGGAATCTCCATTTTATCCTATGTACAAGTCCTCGATGATTCTTTGATGATCACGTCCTTAGACAAATAATACATGTTTTAAAACTTTGATTTTAAGACAGTCATTCAGAAATCAAGAAACATATCATCCTTTCATCATAGCTTGTCTAGTCTAAAACTTTCATCGATTCACCAGAAAGAAATGATTTCATCAATTGAGTCAACACATAGAAAATTTTTGCAATGTTTTTCAAATCCATAGTCCAAGTGTAGTTCCATCCATTTCATACTTTTAATCCTGATAAAGGTAAGGTCATTTAAGTTCTTGGATCAATTTTTTTGTTTTAGGCTCAAATTGGATTGGGATGTAGATTTGATTAAGTGTTCCTCTTTCAAGTGTGATGAATTGATTCTTTGATTGAATAAAGCTTGTTGATGAATCCTCGCTCCTTTAGAGTAGATTTCTCCCAGTTTGATATTGATTTTATTTATGGGACTCAGGACAATTTTTTGATTAGGTGACCAAAATCTTGAGGTACTTGCAAATGCAACTGTGGGGTTTTATTATGCAATATATACAAATGCTACGAATGCAATATTTACAAGGTGAATTTATAGGTATGCGACTGACTTGGACTTTCAATGGCACCTGTTTACCAGGTTTTTACCAATTGAATGGATCTAGCTCTTTTTTTTTGTTTTTAAAGCTTTTTCTCTTTTTTTTCTACCAAGGTGCCTATTTACTAGGTTTTCACCAAGGCGCTTTTCTTCTTTTTTTATTTTTTTGTATTTTTATTTTTTTCAAATTTTTTGCTTTTTGAGGATCATATATGAATGTTTTTGCTTTCTTCGTGCTCAATTTTTCATTATTTTTGATCTTTTATGCTTTTCCAATGTTTTGGTCTTTTCAAGATCTCTTTTCACTATGTACAATAAATATGATGCTCCTCCATCTGATACTCTTTATCCTCTTTCACCTAGCTCATGTATAGAACTTCTTGAGATGTATGCTATTGATTGGCTCTTACAGTTCTTCACCATCACAATCTGCTAGTTTGTATGTGCCAGTCCCAAAATTTTCCATAATGAGAAATGGTCCTAACCAATTTGCTTCCCATTTTCCTTTCTTTTCTCATTCTGCTTGGTTCTTGGGATTTTTTCTCAAAACTAGGTCCCATATTTGGAATGTTCTTGGCTTGATATGTTTATTGTATGCCTTGGACATCCTATTCTGGTACACCTTCAAATGATCAAATGCTTGCTTCTATTTTTCATCCAAGAGTTCTATTTCTTGCAGCCTTGCAACCCTATAGTCTTCCTCATTTATCACACCATGCATAGATATCCTTAAAGATGGAAGTTCTACCTCCAAAGGCAAAACTGCTTCTGTTCCAAAGACTAATGAAAAAGGTGTAGCCCCTATTGGTGTTCTTATGCTTGTTCTATTAGCCCACAAGGTCAGGTTTATCTTGATATGGAAATCTCTACCATAATTGTCCACCGTTCTCTTCAAAATCTTCAAGATGTTTTTATTGGTTGCTTCAACTTGTCCATTACCTTGAGGGTAATAGATTGAAGATGAATGATGGATCATGTGAAATTTGGTGCACAATTCTATTATGTCTTTGTTCTTGAAATGCTTTGTGTTATCTGTTATGATGGCATGAGGTATGCCATATCTACAAATAATATGATTGAGAATAAATAAAGAAATCTGCTTTCCAGTTGCAGTTGATAGGGGTACAACTTCCACCCACTTAGTAAAATATTCAGTTGCTGTGATGATGAATTTATGGCCATTCGAGGATGGCAGATAAATCACGCCTATTAGGTCTAAACCCCATGGATAGAATGGCCAAGGTGTTGTCATTAGATGAAGCTCTTGTGCAGGTGCATGTATCAAGTTTCCATGGAATTGACACTTTCTACAAGTTTTGGAAAAGTTACAAGTGTCTTTCTCCATCGTGGGCCAAAATATCCTATCCTTATAAGTTTCTTGGCTAAGGATAATACATTTGAGTGTGATCCAAAAATTCCTTTGTGGACTTCTCGTAAGGCTAAGTTTGATTCTTCCTCTTCTAAACATCTAAGGAGCATTCCATCTAGACTTTTTTGATACAACATTTCAGAAATTATGGTGTATCGGGCGGCTTGGCGAATGAAGCTTTTCTTTTGATTCTTGGTTTTGTCTATGGGAAGGATTTGATCTTTCAAGTAAGTATAAATTGGTCCATACCAAGGTGATTCATTTATAGTTAACAAGAAAATGGTGTGAGGGTGGGTAGGGTCAAATGCAGGTTGAATCACTTCTTCTACCAAGAACTCGTATCTAGCACTCTGATCCAACATCTGCAAAAGTGAAGCCAAAGTTTCCATTACGTCTACTACTTTGTTCTTTTCCCTCGACACTTGTTCAAATGTGATGATTATGAAATACTTCTTAAGGATTTGCATCATGTTTTTGTAGGGTACTAATTTGTCATCTTTTGTTTGATATTCTTCATTGACTTGATTTATGACCAATTGTGAATCTCCATAAACCTTTAATTCTGTCACTTTCCACTCTAATGCTAGCTTGATTCCAATAACCAATGCTTCATACTCCGCTATACTATTGGTGCATGTAAATATAAATTTGTAAGATTTAGGGATAGTAGAACCTTGAGGTGTGATGAGAAGTATGCCTGCTCCTGATCCATGGTGAGTGTAGGAACCATCAAAATAAAGCTGCCATGTTTTTGCTTCCACCTTCACAATCTTTGAATTTGGGAATTCAACTTGTATAGGACGATCATCATGAAGTGGTGCTTCTACAAATTGGTCTGTAATTACTTGCCCTTTGATTGATTTTCTATCAACATATTCTATGTCGAATTCACTAAGTACCATTACCCACTTTGCTAGCCTTCCATTCAATGCTGTTTTGCTAAGTAGATACTTCAATGGGTCAATTTTGGCAATGAGCCTTATCTTGTGGGCTAGCATATAATGGCATAATTTTTGGGAAGAAAAAACTACAGCCAAGCATGCCCTTTCCATAAATGTATAGTTCAGCTCGTATTTGACCAAGGTTCTACTAATGTAGTAAATTGCCTTCTCTTTTCCTATTTCATCCTCTTGTGCTAAAAGTGCCCCCAATGAATTCTCCATTGTTGAAATGTATAGGATCAAGGGCTTGCCTCTGATAGGTGGCATCAAGATTGGTGGATTCATGAGATATTTCTTTAGTAGATTAAAGGCTTCTTCACACTTTTCATCCCATTTGAAGATTGTATCCTTATGTAAAAGTTGGGTGAAATTATGACATTTTTCCGCTAATTGGGAGATAAATCTCCTAATGGATTGGATCCTTCCTTGTAAAGATCTCATCTGAATAATGTTCTTAGGTGCTTCCACTTCCATGATATCCTTCACTTTGGTGGGATCCACCTCTATCCCTTTTGCAGATACAATATAGCCTAGGAGTTTGCCGGATTAGACTCCAAAAGAACATTTTTTTGGGTTGAGTCTCACTTTGAATTCTTCTAATCTTTCAAAAAATTTTGCCAAGATTGGTAGGTGTTCTTTCCTTGAATGTGATTTAGCTAGTATGTCATCCACATAATCCTCCATGAACTTATGCATCATATCATGGAATATTGTAGTCATTTCTCTTTGATAGGTTGCTCCGGCATTCTTTAACCCAAATGGCATGATATTCTAGAAAAATGTACCGCATGCACATGTAAAAGTGGTCTTATCTTGGTCTTCTAATGCTATCTTTATCTGATTATACCCACTAAATCCATCCATGAGTGAGAACATGGAGTGTCCCATTGTTAGGTCTACAATGGCATCAATACTTGTAAGTGGGAAATCATCCTTAGGACATGCCAAGTTTAAGTCTCTAAAGTCCATGCAGATTCTGATGGATTTGTTTTCTTTTAATACTGGCACTATATTTGAGATCCATTGTGCATAATCAATTACCCTTATAAATCCCACCTTCAATAGTTTTTCTAATTCCACTTTGACAAGTAGTGCTATATGAGGATACATTTTCCTTAGCTTTTGCTTAACAGGTTTGGCTCCTTCCTTGATATTGAGATGATGCATTATTAGATTTGGGTCTAAACCTGACATATCATCATAAGACCATGTGAAGTTAACTTGTCTTTCCTTAAAGAACTTAATAAATTATATCCTTTCTTCGCTAGATAGGGATGCTGCTAAGTGGATGAACTTCGGCTCTGTTTTTGATCCAATGTTTATCTTTTCCATTGGCTCAATTAAGATCAGAGATCTTTCTTTATAGTATTCTGGTAGAACATCCAAACTCACTTCCATAGGTGCCTCAATTGGGTTTTCACCTTTGGAAACATCTTTTATTTCTTTATTTTTTTCTTGATCTAATGTTGCCACAAAGTGGTTTTCAACACTTGATTCTTTTCCTTTTCTATTTTTTTTTATTTTTTCATTTTTTCTTGGATTAGAAGTTTGGATGTTCCCTCTGATCATTTCTTCTTGATATTCTCTGATAGAAGAAGGTTCAACCACATTGAGGTATTGGGACACCATGTTGTCATTCAAGAAAATTGGCAAGGTTGTTGGTTCAAAGGCATTCCATTCAATTAAGTCCGGGCGGATGAGAATTAATGGGTCAACACTTGGGTTTGTCTCAATAGGGTTTAAGGTGTAGATCTCATTATTGGAGGGTTCATACATTGTATCTTGAAAATATCAAACATGGGATTCCTCTAAATGTTCTAAATAAGAAGGATCAAAGTCCCCCTCACTAGACTCCTCTAGGGTTTCTGTTGGATAAAAGTCATGTGGATTAAACCTAGCATTTGACTCTTCCATAGTAGGTCTTCATGAAGGAATGCATGGTTCACCTACCCACTGATTGATTTCTATCTCTATAATTGGTACATCATTTAGAACCACTTGGCTAGAACTAGATGCTTGATTTGAAGTCGATTCTGTCATTAGTCCTTTATTTTTGGTGGAAGCATAGGTAAGAATAACATCAATGCCCTTGTCTTGGCATGACTCATCTAATAGGGTCTCCCATTCCCATTCATTATAATCCTCATCACTATGAGACTCTAATTGTAATATTTGGCTATCAAGTTTGGGATGATGTTTTTGAGTGTATCCTTCCTCAAGATACCCTATTCCTACTTTCTCCTTAGAATCTCGCCATGTAATTTCTAAGGGTTCAATGATCCCTTCATTCTTTGTGCCTAAAGGTCCTTGACCTTTGTATCCCATCTTTTTCATGATTGCAAATCCTTTCCCATATTGATGTGTAGGAATGGTTATATTTTGGATATGTTTGATGTGGGCACTTGATTCTTCATCTTTGTACAACCAGTTTAGGATCTCATTGTCTTCTTCATCCATGGCAAATGATGTACTTGCCCTCACGAATTTCTCATTATATTTATGGGGTAGGTTTGAGGGTTTCCCAAAGGACTTGGGTGATAAAGGTAGGCCATCATAGATAAAGAGTATTCACCTACTCCCTTTTGTTTGATCTTACATTGCTTATCAAAAATTTTCATCATTTGGTCCATCTTTTGGTAGTGGGCCTCTTTGGTGTATACTTGAGTAGCTTGGATATGATCTTCTTTTTGTTTTTCAATAATATTATCCTCATTAACCCTCTCTTTTCCTTTAGTCGAGGTAGTTTGGTTAATGAGTTTTGTTGTGTGTTCAATAATAACTTCTTCTTCCATCTTTTCTTTTCCTTTTGACAAAGGGATGTCCTTAGAACTTTGACCTTGCTCTATTTTCTTAGGTATAGGCCCTTCAGTCTTATGTGGGACTAGGGAATCATTTATAGGCTTGACATTATTACAATAGGGTTTAGATCCCCACTTATCATTATCTCTTGCCCTAGATATGGGAATTTTAGGCATTGGTGATAAGTTGAAGCAACAACTTGCATTTCATGAATCCATGGCCTTCCTAACAAGATATTATAAGTCAAATTTAGGTCCAACACTTAGCATATGGTCTCTTTTTGCATGGGACCAACTCTTATAGGTAATAATATGACTCCTTTTGAGGCTCTTTCTTCATCGTCATAGGCTTTTATGGTTATCTTCTTCTTAGGGTCAACATCCTCCTCAGAAAATCCTAGGGCTTTCACCAAGCTAAGGGTACAAATGTTTAGGCCAACTCCTCCATCTATAAGGACTCTTTTCACCCTATGCTTATGGATCAATACTTCTATATGTAAGGGCAGATTTTGGGGATGATTAAGGGACATGTCATCTTGTTCGGAAAATGATAGGCAATGAGGTGCGATTAGGTGTCCCACAATATTTTGGAATTTGTCTACCTCCAAATTTAGAGGCACATTTGTTTCCAACAAGGCTTTTTCCAAGATATCCTTATGAATTGGTGATAATTTGAGCAACTCAAGAATAGAGATTTGAGTGGGAGTTCTTTGTAATTTCTCAACCAAGTTGTATTGCTTTGATGATGATGTTGAAGCTTGGTTTGATATCACCACTTTTGGAGCATTGGTAGGTGGGATAGTTTTTTATGCTTGCTCCCTAGTGACAACATTTGATGATAATTCCCTTGACTTATCTTTCACTATGATAACATTTATGGTTTGATCCTCTTCTCTTAGAGTATTTATCATGTTATCATATGTGTGAGAAAAGTTCACCTTCTCATTGCCCTTTTTTTAATTTTGATTCGTATTCAATGACTCCCCCTTTTCATGATTCAAAAAGGGGTTCTTGAAGGCCGTATGATTTCCATTATTTTGTGGTCCTTCAATTTGAATGGTTCCCTTGTCAATTAAATCTTGCACCAAGTGTTTTAACCTCATGCATTCATTTGTTGGGTGACCTCTATTTTGATGATATTCACAATGATGGGATGCAATCCACCAATAAGGTTTAACTTCAGGTTCATAATCTTTCATATCGGGTAATGTGATGACATTATTGGCAACCAAGGTTTTTAATACATTCTCCAAAGGTTCACCTAGGTAGGTGAATTTATTTTTATTGTAATTAGAGTAGGATGATTTTGATTTGTCTCCACTAGCATTATTGTTGGAAGTGTTGGAATTATTATTGGAATTATTGGAATTATATGGAGCTTTGTTTGTTTGATTAACATTATTTGAAGAATTTGCTCCATATGGTAGGATAATAGGGGTTGACTTCATGGTGTGGGCCTCCACAACTTCATCATTCACAAGGTTTTTGTTGTTGTTCTTCATCCATGATTTGGATTTATCATTATTATTGTTGGACCCTTGATTATTGAAATACTTAGGCACATAATTATTGTTGTTGCTGTTATAATTGTTGTTGTTGTTGTTGTTGGATTTATTATCTTTAAATAATTTGACTTCACCTCTTTTGACCAAAACATCTTCAATCTTGATCCCATTTTTGATGAGTTTCTCAAATGTTGGGGGACATTAAAGTTGTAATCTATAATTCATTTCTGAGGTCAAATTGTTGGTGAAGATTTCCATCTTCTCCTTCTCTAGGATACTTCATGGATACCTTGCGAAAATGGTCCTCCACCTTTGTAGGAATCCTAAAAAGGACTCTCCATCTTTATGTTTGGTATCACATAACTTGAGCATTGTGATTTAGTGCTCAATGTTATAAGAGTAATGGGTTACGAACTTGGAGGCTAACTCCTCAAAGGACTTTATTCCGGGGGTTAGTTTTGAAAACCACTCCATTGCGGGACCTCCTAAGCTTCTAGGAAAGAGTCTCATTAGATATGTATCATTGTGTATGAACTCTATGCTTAGGGCACAAAACTCCCTTAAATGATCATGTGAGTCTATTTTACCCATGTACTTATCATATTTAGGAAAGATGGTATTAAAAGGAAAAGATACCATAGCTAATCTTTTGTCAAAAGGGAAAGGACACAAAGCTTCAATGGAAAAGGCCTTAGGTTCAGCCGCCTTCTTCATGGTATTAATTTCTCTTGGAAGGCCTTTATCTGCCTAGTCATAAAATTCATAGGGTCATCTTGGTGTTGATCTTTCTTGAGTTGATCAATATCAAAATCATAGGGTAGCTTTACTCCCTTTTGGGCTAGGTTTAAGAAGAAGTTCTCCTTATCTTTGTCTATTAATTTCTCCATAACCTCTAGGAAATCTAGGTATTGGGCAAATTTCTCAACCCTTTCTTCAAGTGTCTCCTTAGGATTATAATTGGTGTTGTTGATATTGTGATTATGATATGCTGAATTTCTATCTGCCATCTCTTCAAGTCTTGGTTCAAATAGATTTGGAAAAATTTCCTCTTGATTAGGGTCCTTGAAAACACTTTGATACTCAACTTCTTGCCCTTGGTTTGCAAAAAGAGTGCTATCACCTGGTAATGCTGCCCTATATGTGTGGGACCACGTGGAAACTGACATCCAACAAGGGTTTGAGTGGGAATGATCCTTGATTCAAAAATTGTTGATTTTATATTGAAGAGATTTAAAAATGTAAGATGAGTTTTCAATAGATATCTCTCACTTGTTTATGTATTTCAAACATAAAAATCACACATTCACTTGTCTCTTTTTACTCTCTTAACACAAAATGTTTGATTTGAAGAACAATGTCATGGGTTTTGCACAAAAAGACACTTCAAGCACCTACCTAGCATAAGATTTGGTTCGTAAACATGGCTCTAGAAGGTGGTCTTGCTATTTTATCAAGGATTTAGTATTGATTCCGTTCAAATAGAATTTAATCTCTCATCCCCCAAGTATGTTAAGGGGCTTCCCACACGCACCGAGGTATGGTTTTGTGCAATCTGTGAGGATTACTAGAGGAAGTTTGAAAAATTAAAATCCATTTTTGATACACCCCATTAAGGATGCATGCGTTTCATTTTAGAGTGGGTTGGATTCCTGTGGAAAAAAGTGAGTGTATCCCACTTTGGGCTATCCCTCACACCGACCTCATTAAGGCACAACTCAGGAGGCAAGCCCACTAATTCTCTAGCATGTTCATTCAAAGAGAGGAAAATGGAATTAAGGTCAAGCTTTTGGGAATTTGGTTCACCAAAAAGGTGAAGAGCATATCCCTAACTTTTCCTTTGGTTCCCAAACACAATAGACAATTTTGTTTAATTGATTTCACCCACTAACTATAGGGATTTGAGTATTTCTACTCTCTTCCACAAACAAGGGGTTTTTGATTTAGTGTTTGATTTATCCTTTTAACTATCCAAATTACTAGATTATGAAATGCACCAATGCCACAAGCTAAGGGAAAATATTGACTAGTTGAGGCTTACCTTATTCTCTGTAGCTAACTAAAGTTAGGGGCATTTTTGATTGAATCCATTGTTTTTACCTTACCTTGGCAATAGCTCTTCCCAGTTGTGTTTTTCCACCAACAAGTTAGTCAACACCAACAATCACAATGAGGGGAAACCAAATCAAAATTGATGAAGCAAAGAATTATGTAATGAACTTTAAAGAACTTTAATTGCAAATTTTCAAAGAAAAACTTGAACTAATGACTAAAAATCCAATTGAGAGAAACAAATTTCTTTTTGTAAGCTTCAATAATTGCAAGATAGTTTTGGAATACCTAATTTTCTTCCTCTTGTGATGTCTCAAGAACAACCTTAATGTGCTCAAATTTTTCCTTCTCGATCCTTTTAGCTAGTGCCTTTTCTTCTTGATTAAACCTGCTTTCTGGCTTCTGGACCTTTCTATGCCTGCTCATTTACAGTCAAAATGTACAAATAGAGAGTTAGATAAATGAATTGATCAATCTGACAAAAAATTAATACAACAAACAAAAAGCAACATTGTCCAGCTAATACACACGATCAAATTGTTTGCAGGCGTAACTTTAATGATACCAAGTGACACTTTCCAGTGACATAGGCGACACTAAAAGTTAATCAAGTGTAAACAATTTATTGTTAGGTGCAAATATTATTGAAAATTGCGTAAACTGATCTACTCAAAGTGACACTTTAACAATACTAAGTGTAAGATAGTTGATACTAGGCATGATTTTGTCTATAAAGTGCTTCACAAAGGTCTATCACAAGCGATGACAGATAATTGATAGGTGACACTTCTTAACTCACATGCGTGACTTTATGAGAAAAAGGCAAGATAACGTTATCTGACAAGCATGAGCATCTAGGTTGTAGGTGACAAGAAAGAATTTAAGACAGAATAGAAGTTATCGACCAGGCACCAATATTCAGCTAATAGGCATCGAAAGAGAGTTTCTAAATGTCATCAGAATGACTGTAGGCATGACTGAATTGATTGTACGCCTGACTTCACCTATTTTCTACAAAATATTCACAAAAAATTGAAAATACAAGCATACAAAATATGATCCAAATGATGAAATTGATAAAATGAGGCTTAGAGCCCCACGGTGGGTGCCATTTTGTATACTAATAAAAGTATCTTCATAGAATTAAGGTTAATCATCAATAATTGAAATAGTAACTAAATTAAACCACAAAGCAATAGAGCAAACTATAGAAAATTAATGATCAATTGAGCATCCTATGGCTCTCTAACTAAGATGTTAATGAATAAGCTCTCAGCAAGCTCTCATTAATGACAGTCCTAGAATGAGAATGATAAAGATAAATAATGCTATTGCTAACAATTATCAAAGTAAATGCTAATTAAGCTCTCAAATGCCTTTCTAAACTCAAATTGAAAGAGGTTCAATGCAATTCTCAGATGTGTGGTTATGAATTATGAAGGATTTTGGCCTTCCTTTTATAGATTTTCCAATGGTAGGGGGTGTAGTTGTGTTTGATCATGATTAAACCTTGGTTGAGTCTTTGGTTCCACCCTTTGAAGATAATGCAAAGTTTGTGTCCTCAAAGCTTGGGACAAGTAGACAAGATCAATGGACAAGATTCTCTTTCACTTTGAGTGATTGAGATTGAATTTGGCTTGATCCATGCGGATGCCTTTCCTTAAATCTCATTGGTTGATTGAATTTCCTCTCCTTTTGGGTTGTTGAGAGTAATTGAGATTTATTAATTAATTTAATTGATTTATTTTAGCCATGTACCCCTTGAATGGGTTGAATTTAATTTAATCCAAGACTATACAATTAATTGATTTAATTGTATTTTGATTTGATTACACTTGATTAAAATGCTCTCAATTTTGATTTATCTTGAATTAAGACTTGATTTTAATTTTGATTGGCTAATTATGCATTGTAATTCAATTGATTCAATTTTGTCCTTGTTTTTATTTGATTTAACTTGATTTTCTTTGATTTGATCTTTGTCCATTTTTAGGTGATTACAGTTTCCTACAAAACCTTGGTTCCGTAGTGTTTACTTTCTTTTCCTACAAACCTTGATTTTGTAGTGTTCATTTGTTTCCTATGAAACCTTAGTTTTGTAGTGTTTATTTTATTTCTTATGGAACCTTGGTTTCATAGTGTTTCCTTTGGTACCTTTGGAACCCTTGATTTCATAGTGTTTTCTTTATTTCCTATAAAACCCCTAGTTCCATAGTGTTACCTCTATTTCCTATAGAAAACCAATTTCATAGTGTCACCTTTATTATCTATGGAACTCTAGGTTTTGTAGTATTCATTTTTGCCTGTGTCATTGTTGGATTATTTCTTGTTTGTTTGGTAGTTGTAGGTTTTGAAGGTTCTTCAAAAAATCCTAAAAAGAAAAAAACCTTTAAAAATCCTAAAAAACATAAAATGTAATAAAGAACTCTAAAAAATGAAAAAAGCAAAAAAACAATAAAAATTAAAAATCTAAGTTTCATAAAAAGTGAAAAACCCATCAAAATCCTAAAATGCGTAAAATACCACAACAAACTCAAAAAAGTAAAAAAGAAGAAGAAAAAAATCCTTAAAAATAGAAAAATATAACCTAGAACCTGAGAGTCTTGGAATTCTTAAGTCCCAACATCTCGAACTCCAAAGCTCAACTTATACGTCTTCACCCCAAAATTTCATTTTCTATACTAGTCCAATCTTTACCAAATCAGCAAATGATTTTTGGTAACCATGAACCACAAAGTCTGAAGTCCCAATGCAAAATAGACTTACCTTAGAAAACCAAGAAATGGAATGCTAGGATAGGGAATCCCAAGAAATGTAAGTTGGGATAGGAAATCTTAGGAAATGTAATATTAGGATAAGGAATCCTAGGGAATATAATGCCAAGATAGGGAATCCTTGCAAATGTAATTATGGGATATGGAATCCCAGGAAATATAATGCTAGGATACTGAATCTTGAGAAATGAAAAGCGAGAATACAAAATCCTGGGAAATGGAATCTTGAAATTTCCTTTGGTGAATGTGTGTTTATTTGATGATTTAGTTAATTTGTAAATTTATTTATAAATTAATTACCTTATTTGTTGTTGCAACGCAAATGGAGTTCATAATACAAATAAAATGAAAATCATAAAAGAGGGCTATTTAATTATTAGATTTTAATTCAATTTAAAATTTATTTAATTTATTTAATTATAATTTAAATCTTTATGTGATGATTTCTATTTTAAGAGATTTAAATTATTTTATTCTAAATTTACAATAAAACCAAATATTGTTTTATTTTAAAGATTATGAATTTATTAAAATAAATTACATATTTCATTAATAAGAAATATTTTATTTGTTTTTATATTTTGTATGCATGTTTTAAATATAGTTGTTAAGATTAAAGTGAGAACATGATGTCAAACTAAAATTAAATAAGACAAATTGAAAATATGCTCATTGATCAAAATCAAAGCTAGAGAAAAAGATGGAAACTTGTTGATCAAAGTTCTTTCTTACCAAATGAACTAGAGTTGAATTGAAATTAAAAAAGGGAATATTCTTTTCACAAGTGTTTGCGTGCACTTTTGATATAAAGGATTTGATGTTTCTTAAAAGGGGGATTTTTCATTTGGGGAGGGATTTTGTCAAAAACTATAAATCAGAGCTTAAGATTCATTTTAAAGGGTTAGACATTCTTGAGTTAGGTAGTTTGGGATTAGATAATTCATATTTTTTGTGTGTGACAAGTCTAATGGATTGCTACCTCATTTAAAAGTGGATCTAAGTGTTTTAATGCAATTTTATACTTCTTTAATTATTCTCTTTCATACGACGTGTGTTTGATATTTATTTTTTCAATTTAACCTACTAAATGTGAGGAGAGTAAGTTTGTTTCTCATTAGTTTGTGCAAGCAAATGGTAATCAATCTTGATGTTTGTAGCATCCTAAATTGTAAGTACTAAGAATTTTTCTCCTTATCCTAGCCCTATTTTAGTGTCCGAGGCTTCTATGCTCATTATTCTTGATCATACCTAAATTTCACACATATTTTTAGAATCCTTATCTCAAAATTGACAGCAAACCTAAATCAAGGCTCTTTTTGTCTTGTAGAGGGTGAACTAGAGTGTAGGGGGAAACTTAGGTTTCACTTACCTTATGAGTCACCACTTACATGGAAAATCAAGCCCAACTTTAAATTAGAGGATGGTGTTTTAATTCTAGGAAAAATTTGACCTCTATGTTAGCTTCCTTTGAGCTTTGATCCCCAAAATGGCTAGGTGAGGGATAAGTATGATGATATATCCTTCATTTTGGGATCCATACATTAATCCAAGGTCACACAAATTATATTGCAATTTAATTTAAGCAATAAAGCATTCAAGGAGTAGTCAATCTCATTCAAGCATGGAAGATATGGAGTATGTCTAGATCCTAGCATTTTTAAGGCATTCATGTTCTTCCAATCTTAGATCCAAGGTCAAGACTACATCAAGATAATATTCAAGCATCTTAATGAGTAATTTGACTCTTGTGAAATTATAACATCTTATCAAGCCTCTTATAATTAAAAAACACTCTTTCCTTTATGCAATTTTAATTCGACTTCAAGCTTACTTCCTATAGAGGGATTTGATTGAGGCAAATCCCTTTATCCCAACATTTTCCCCATTTTCTATTTCTAGGTGATAGGTGACAGAGTTACAGATTCAGATACAAGAAGGTTAGATAGTCTACTATAGATCCACTATCTCTTCATCACTTTTTGGTAGACACCTCTCACTATCAAGGGTCAGTCCAATCACCCCCACACTCTAGGTCACCACTTACAAATAATTCAGGATTAAAATTGGTGTACATGTTAGTTACAATTTATGCTACTTAGATATGATCCTAGAAATCTCTTATCAATCTATTGATTATCTTCACATATAAATTATCTTCATTAAATCCTATTTTCTCCATTCCTTCATTCTAAATTACATCAATCAATCATTTAATTCTTAGGGAAGGAGAAAACCTTACACACAATCAATGCTTAAGTCTTCTTAATCTTAGTGGGTACCTTCTCCTCTCTATTGTAATGAAATAGAGATAAAATTTAGGGTGTGAAGTTCTTATATTGATTAAACATCCTATTAAATTATATCCTAAATCCAAATCCAACCAAAAAAATGTAATCAACATTTCTTTCATTACATTGCGGTGAACCCCACATCCTTAAATTTCCACTCTAGTTTTGTCTCTAAATCTGATTTGTATGCATTGCATTAGTCAATAATGCCATCATAACATTGATACATTTTATGCATTTAGATGCATTGGCTCACATTTATTGCATTTTAGTGAGCCCAAATATCTTACATTTCCATTATGATTTGGTGTTTAGATTAGATTTTAATTACATTTTGAATTAATAGAGTATACTTCATGCATTTCATTAACTTTTATGTGTAATCATTATAAAATATTAAGTATTTTTTTTCATAAAATTAGTAAATATTTACATGATCTCTTTCTTCTTATTTAAATTTGAGTTATATGCCTTTAAATTACATCATAAAATGTTTAAATGATCAATTGGTTACTAATTTTCATTGTTTAGACACATCTTTCTTTCATTTATTTCTATACAAGCATCAAAATCTTGAGCCCTATATAAAAAATTCCTCTAAGAAGATGTTATAGACTTACCAATACCTTTCGTACTAAGGCCTCTAATTTATTCCATAGGAATGTAGATAATACCTCTATGCTAGCTAATGACATACCTAGTATTGTTGAGAGCCCCTCTTCTCATTCTTCTCATGATGAGGATGAATCCTTAACAGTCTCCCCTATTCAAGTGCAAGATATTTTTCATGATTTTAAAAAGCTTGAGAAATAGTTAGGAAAAGAACATTTTAATAGTGAGGAAATCTTCTTGGTTGAAGGATTGAGGAAGTTTATTCAAAATGATAAATATGGTGTTGATTTATTGCATGGCATATCTCATCTTATTGATAAAAATCTCAAGGCTATGAAAATTTGTGCTCAAGATCTTAACCTTTATAATTCTAATAATAATTTTGAGAATTCTATTCATATTCCAATATTTATACCTAATGTGCCTACATATACTCCACCTATTACAACTACATCTATTTAAAACATCATTTGTACACATGTTAGTCTTGAAAGTATTTCTAATCCTATCATTCTTCCTCTTATGAGTGTTCCATGTATTTCCCAACCATCATCTGTACCTAATTACCATAATGTCCCACTTTCATATCTCAATGCTCCCTACATTTCTCACAATGTTCCAAATCCTTCACTTCACACATTTCCAATACCAACATATCCACCAAAATCACCGTTAATAACCTTTCTCAAAGTGTTTCATCCTTACAAATGCAACCTGATTCCATAACCCAATTTAATTTCAATAGTCCTTCTTGTGGCATTGAATAGTCCTCTATCACTTGATATCATTCATGCTATTATCCCTCAATACATGTAAATAACTCACTTGGAGACTATAGATCATTTTCAAAATGGTTAGCTTCCCCAACCCATAATATTTTCTCTGACCACAGTTTCCTTTATGCCTCCATAAGAAATCTTTGTGGGCTAACTCATGCAACCTGCTCCACTTCCTTGCATCATCATTGTGCACCCTTAGACTAATTAAACCAAACAAACTCCAAAAATACTCATTGGCCTAACACTGGTCTTAGACGATCACAATGTTTTTAAAGAAAGAGTGGGGTCTTCCTTTCCATACATTTATAACAAATTCTCCACTTCATAAGTAAATCTTCAGGGATTTTTTCCTGATCAAGAAAAAGATGACATGTAAAGGAAAATGATTCATATCTTATAGACATATAATACTTGTTTACATAGTCCCATACGACATATTTGGAGGATTAGTTTAAGGATATTTATATCCTCTTTCTTGATAGCCACATTATTATTTCTATCCAATCTTCATTGTTAATAGATATTTTCTACATTAGTCTTCATAGGTTTTTAGATTGACATCATCTCAATGGGACATATGGAGATTTGAGTAGTTTTCAAAGGAATACATTCTTCCAATTTATGAGAATGAATTCTCATACCATCAGTGAATCTATACCTTCCTAAGAGGATAAATGTTGTTTGTAGGCAATGGATCAAATTCTATGTTTAGGTGTTCATCCATACATAAATAGATACTTCTTTATGGGGGTCACATTGGGTCCTCTTTTTGTCTTGATCTCATTACTATATTTATTTTAATTTTCTCTCTTTTGGAGAGGAGTTAAAATTTATATGGTCTTCTCATTTTCTCTAGCTATGAGATATTACATCTTTTTGTACATGAGTATCTAAGATCAAGTCTTGTAACTAGGTCCCACCCATGAATCCATATTTGCATTCATCATTAGGCTTTATTCTTCTCTCTAAGTTAATCTTGAGGGGGTGTTGGAGTTATTCAGATATTTCCTTAGTAATTAATTATTCAACCATTAATTTCTTAGGTCCCTTATCAATTTATTACATTAAGATAAAATTAAGAGTGATTTCCTACTATTAGATTGAGATATGTTGATCCCTAAGAGGCTCACACATTAATAAGGGAAGGGAGGAAATTTTATAAAAGGAATATATTGTACCCTGTGAAACAATCATTAGGATTTTAAACACTGGCTCTTCATATTTTGTGGTGATGAAAAGAGAGAGCGAGAGGGAAATTTTCTCAAACACACTAAGCTATGGGAGGAAATTCACTGATACAAAAATTTTATATATTTTTTGAATCTATTTAGACAAGATTCATGAAATTTCTATTCTTCCTGATCAGAGACTTAAACCTTTATATATTAGACATGATGTACCACAAACCCTTCATTGTTGTCTAAGAGAGAAAAATATATGAATTCACCATGACATAAAACATGATATTTTCATCCTAGTTATGGGAAACATCTGTAGGGGTATGAATTAAGGAAAAAACCTCCTGAGGGATGTACAATTCTCCATAGTTAAGGACACAATATAAGAAGGATTTCTATAAGTGGTGTTAAAATAAGACACATTCAAGAATGCATCTTTTTGGATGGAAATATCTCCTATAAGGGTTTTTGAAGAGAGCAACCATCGTTGGAGTCTATCTTCCTAAAAAGTAGGCTATCAATGATATTATTCATATTCTATACTAGAGGCATAGGAAAGAGTAAAAAAACTACATGATCCCCCATTCTCAAAATAAATAGAAGACAAAACGATCAACATAAGTAAAATGGACTAGGAATAATAGAAATAAATGCATAACACCTTGATTAACAAAAGAAGAAAGGCTTTAAAAGCATAATCACCATATTTCCTTAAGATTAAACATGCCAAGAATGGAAAATAAGTCATGGATACAAACTCTATAACATACATCTTAGGTTGATAAACCATGGAATTTAGACCAGAAAAAATAGCCAAATCGATATGAATTTCTCCTCCAAATATTCTTCCCCCAAAAGTCCTAAAAAATTTCCCCTACATTACAATACAATTTTCAAGTTTTATAGATTCAACCCCTATCTTATAGACTGGTCCTGATATTTTCATCATTATCCTCATTACCTCTATCATCATGCTAAATAATTTGGCATGATTGGTTTGTTATACTTTTTGGCATGAGAGCCAACCATTTGATTTATATTGGCTATAACTAGCATAGGTTCCATCTTTTTCTTTCTTAACCAAATAGCCATTATTATTGGGAACTTTCCATTATCCTCTTTTTAGAAAAAATAATGCTTTAGCATTTGGAAAATAAGTTTCTTTTGTATAATCATGTTACAAAATATTGTCTTTTTATACCATGTGGGATTTCCCCTTTCAAGAATGAGAAGTAGGTCACCACGTGTTCTGTAGGAAGGTATTCTTGAAGAGAAACTTAGATTCACTTCATTTAGGAATCCACTAATTTGACACAAGGATGAAGTGTAGGGAAAGAAGGAAATGAGTGGGTTGAGTGTGTATTCACAACACATTTTCATTATAGAGAATATTTAACTTGAAGAAGGGGGTGGTGATGATCACTATAGATTGCATCTATATATTTGGTGACACACAAGGGAGGCTTATCGAGAATGAATTCTGGAATCTCTAGTTTTCTAGGTTAGGGTATATCTATTGAGCCACTAGATTTCTAATAGAACACATAGGGTGTCTCTGATTGAATTTTAATGATGATCAAGTGATGCAACACAACAACTCACCTGGTCATTGTAAATTACATTCTCTTTCTTGGACAGATTCCTATAGTAAAATAAAATTTCAAGGTAAGGGGATTTCAAGGAGAAGAAAAAATAAGAAAATCTCATCAAAAGTTTTCAAAATAGGAAAACATATTTCTAGAGCCTACATTTAATCAAGGCTTTATGGGAAAATATTGCAATAATTTTCTATAAAAAACCAGCTAAGGTCAAAATATGATGGAACCAATAATGAAAATTGTCAATGTACTAACATAAAATTAGGGAATTAAACCATTAATGCCATACCATAAAGGTGAAATAATTCATTCAATCTTGTGTCTGGATATGTTTTAATTTCCCACTTTTTATATAGCTTTGGATGAAGTTATCTCTCATACTAAGCTATGTGATTAGCATGATTTACCAAGACCAAGTGGATAGAGCCTTGCTGCCATATAGGAATCCATAACATAAAAAAGGATATCTCTTTGATTCCACATGTCATAGATCTATTTCAAACCAAACATCTATAACCCTAGTAGAGTTATGTAACTCAAATTTTATCATTTTGTTTTTGTTTCTTCTCCCCTTTTTAATCCAATACGAATGATTAATCCCCTTTTTGGGTTGGAATCAAAGTGGTAGAAGGAAATACCCTTTAGATTTTTTATATGGTAGGAGTTTGAAAATCAACCATCACTGAACCATAAAGGTAATTAATGTGAGATTATAGTAACTATTTCAAGAATGATGCCGCCTATGCATGATATGACATATAATAATTTCACTTTCTATGATATGGTGTTAGTACACTAACAATATCAAGGATACTCTCATATCACAAGCAAAGAAATAAATTCATTTATTTCCCTACAAAAATCAAGGTGTAAAAAACCTTTACTAGTTGCACTAATGAGCACCCAAATGAACACATTGAAAAAATACCAAGAGAATGATGACCTTGGGAAGTGATCCCAGTACGTTGAGGGTCACTTGGAATTGAAAAATTTCCAAAATATTAAGAGCTCAAGCATGCAAAGTAGCCTTAATGGTGATGTCATAATGTGTCATTCTAGTTATAGTAATGTTATGTAATTCCTTAGGTTAATAGTCTGATCATTATAGGATAGAAGAGTCATTGATACTCTGGCAAGGTTGAATAATCCTAGGGACCAAATTTATTTCTTAGGTTGAGTGAGTGATAATAGAATCATGCATTTGATCAACACATATGATGAATTTATTGTTGCTACTATAAAATGGATCCTAGTTGAGGATTTCTTACATAAAAAGGACCACTGTTGTGTCAATATAAATACCATTTATAGGTTTGTATGGTATTTTCTAGATTTGGATGAACTTAAGGGGATAATTGACCAACTTACTTGTGGGTTGTTTGGAAATGACTATTGTAAGGGCTTAGAAGATTTCCCAAGTGTTTCTTAGTATATGGTGGGTTTGTCATTGGAAATAGAACTAAGAGAATATTTAGAGAAAGGGTGCAGTGGTTCCATGTTTACTCTTCATTTATAACCTCATTAATAGACCACTTTTATGCACTATTATTTTGCATGACATGATGTAAATATTTTGAAGAAACTTGACAACCTTGATGATCAAGACTTTGAACAAGGACGGTTGGATGAGTTTAAGATGAGGGTCATCTTCAATCCTTTCTAGAATACATTAAAATGACGAGTCCCAAAGAGAGGAGGTTTCTTATTTAGATGAAGTGGTTGAGGATGTTGGGGAAGGTGGGAATGAATATCTAAAAATAAATCTTGGTCCTCGCACTATTTAACCTACAACTTTATGATACAAAATATATAATATTTTTTTAAATTTCTTTTCCTTTGTATAAGGATGAAAAGAAAAAAAAAATGCATATCCATATTTGTAAAAATAAACTTTATTGGATGAATATAGATATATAGCTCTCAAGTATTTCTTATGCATAGAAATTTTTCTTTCCTCGTACATCTTTATTTTATGCATATGTTTTAATTCTGGTACAAGAGTAGAAATAAGAGCAATTAATTTTGTTTTGAATCATGAAGAATGGATTCACCATCTCATATAGCAATCAACGATGAATTAGAGAATACTTGATTCTAGAAAGTATGTGTTTATAAATATCCCTATTTAAGGATTTGGAATGTTTGTTCTTAACAAAGCACATATATGGCTAACCAAAGCTTGTTATAAATTTCACCACCTTCATAGATTTTTCATTTGTTTTATGTGATGACATTAATTAAATGATAGTTACTATCTCTTTTTAGCCTTGGTGGAAGTCACAAAATGTGTGCAAAGTGCAGTTAGGGAAAGAAAATATACATGGGATCCACTAAAAGTGACAGATATGTTGTACTGTTTCCTGGAAAATGAATACTTATCTACCTATTCTAACCAAATGCATAACAAAATTTAATGAAATCCATTGATAGGAATTTTAAATAGCTTCCTTTATGACCTAAATTTTTACATTTGAAACTCAATTTTACCTTTCCCCAAAAATTCTTTGAAAAAATGGATCATGCTTGAGAAAAAATAACATTAATGTACACAATATTAAAACTTTCTAAAATCACATGTGTGAACCAACCATAGTCAATTAAACTATCCTCATGCTCTAAAATAACCATGATAACTGACTAGTGAGCTATAGACTTTGATAAATACTTGATAGGACATCTACATGTACATATAAAGAAATTTTCCTTAGGATTAACCACTTCTATTTGTTGATTGCTTCTAGATATCTCTAGATCTACATCTCTTATTTTTTTGGTGGGATTCACTTGGAAGGTTACAAAATCTTCTCTAAGTGATGCATAGAAAAGCTCTTGTTCTTCCCAAAAATATCATGTCACTATCCTATGCACATTTCTATTTTGACATTGGGGTCATATCCTATTCATTCTTAAGGTTTGGATCTTGGGAGTAGAGGCCTTATTTAATATTTTGAGTGACCCTTTCTTCAAAATCAGACACGTGAAATAGCTCTAGCCTTGTGTGAACCTATGGATCTTTTTTTTCCTTCAACATGGAAATTTCCTTCTCAATTAATAGGAGACAAGGGATCTCTAAAAGGAATGAACTCAAATCCTCTATTTTAGGCATCTCCTGAAAGTCTTCCTCTTCTACTTCCTTTAGATCAAGCCTTGTGCCTTCAACATGGGGCTAACATTGGCCCTCCTTCAAGGTGCAATAATCTTCTTGGTGGGAGGAGGTATGACCTTTCCCTTTGAGATCTTTCAGACTCCATATTATTGGTCTACATGTGAACAATGAGACAGTATCTGACATGAAATCCTAAGTGGAAAATTGTTATTTAGGGAAATGCATGGGGAAATGTTGTAAAAATTAGGCATCATGCCTTTTTTTATTCTTTCTCAATAAGTTGTGTCTCATATAATGAAAATCCCACAATATTTATTGGAGATTTGGAGCATTATACCCTTGATTAGATCAAGATGAAGCCTAAACAAGAGAAACTTGATAATCCTAATTCATGCTTAACTTTCAATTGAGTCATGCATACATCTTAACCAGGTGCACTTGATATCTTCTAATAAGATTTTAGGAGAAAAAGGGTGCACTAACTTTGGTAAAAATATTCAAATATGTTCCACCAGACATACCAAAAAATATTGTTGATCCCCAAGAGGCTTGTACCTAAATAAAGACATTTAAGAATTCACATAGGAGTGAGATAGATTGCACCCTGTGAAATAACCTCTAGGATTTTAGAAGTTGGATCTTCATATTTGGTAGTGAAGAAAAGAGAGAGAGAGAGAGAGAGAGAGAGAGAGAGAGAGAGAGAGAGAGAGAGAGAACATTTCCCAAACTAGCTAAGCTAAGGGAGGCAATTCGCCAATACAAATATTTTACGACATATTTTAGGAATATAGTTAGACAAGATTCATATCATTCTAATTCTTCCCAAATAGAGACTCAAACCTTTATATATCACACACGACGCACTATAGACCCTTCATTTTTTACTAAGAGAGCAAAATGTATCAAGTTACCATGATATAAAATGTAATATTTTGATCCTATTTGTGGGAAGCATCTACATGAGTCTAAATCAAGGAACAAACCTCCTAAGGCATGTAAAATTCTTCACAGTTAAAGACACAATATAGGAAGGATATCCCCAAATGGATTAAAAAAAATACAAATTCAATAATGCATCTCTATTCCAAACAAAAATATCTCCTATAAGGTCCCGTTAAGAGAATGAATTTTCTTGGAGTCTATCTTCCTAAGAAGTAAGCTATAAATGATACTATTAATATTCTATACTAGAGACATAGGGAAGAGTAAAAAAATACATGATTTTATCATAATAAATATAAGATAAAAAGATCAACATAAGTAAACTGGATTAGGCATAAAAGAAATCAACACATAACACCTTGGTTAACAAAAGAAGAAAGTCTATAAACGTACAATGCTTGTATTTCATTAAAAGAAAACATTTCAAGGATGAAAGTAAGTCACAAAATAAAAATGTTTTTGATTGAGGTAACAACAGGTTTTGAACGAGACCCGAAACCCTTTACAAGCTAGAAGAAAGATAGGACATTAAGATCAACAAAACTACAACTGCCCATAAAGAAGCAACAGTTCCAAAAAGGACTGACCCCAAGATATACAATAAGATCTACTAACTTAACATAAAAAAGCCAAAAGAATTACCAGCACAACTACCGATGCCTAGAAACACACCTAGTAGATCAAATCAGTCCAGATTTATAAGGAACTCCTTTGAGTCCACCAGCAGACCCTGAATCTTTTGGATTGAGTCCTTTAGACTTGAAAGATCCTTAGGTGGAGAGGCCATCTTCTTCTTAGTGCTTGATCTAGTTCTGGTACTAGGACCTACAATCTACTCATCCTATTTAGTGTCATCAAAAATAACAATAGCCTTGGAATCAATTTGATTTCCTTCTAGCAAAGTATAAAGCGCAGTCGGATTATTGAAGATATCAAGTGCACTAAGGGTCAGAAGCTTCCTTAACATAGTATCATTATTATTGGCTCTATTAAGGATGAGAGTGATCTTTTCCTCAACAAAATACAAATTTTATAACATATATCTTAAGATGATAAACCATGGTGTTTAGCCAAGAAAGGAAGAAACCCAGATTGCTATGTATTTATCCTCCAAATATTTCTTCTCCCAAAAGTCCTAAAAAAAGTCCCCTATTACAATATAGGTATTGGGTTTTATAGACTCAATCCCCCTATCATATAGACTAGTCCTAATCTTTTCATGATTCTCCTTGTTACCTCCTTTGTCATGCCAAATAATTTAGCATGATTAGTTTGATGCATTTTTGGCATGGGTGCTAATTGTGTTCTTTTTATTAGTAGTAACTAGTACGAGTGCTAGCTATATATTTCTTAACCAAATCACCAAAATTATTGGAAGGTTTCCATGATTCTCTTTTTGGAAAAAAATATTGCTTTGACATGTGACAGAAAAGTTTCTTTCATAAAGTCTTGTGACATGCTACAAAATATTCTCTTTTTATATTGTGTGGGACAACCCTTTTCAAGAATGAGAAGTAGGTTTCCACATGTTGTGTAAGTGGATATTCTCAAAGAGTTTCTTGGATTCACTTTATTTGGGACTCCGTTGTGTTGACACATGGCCAGGACATGAGGAAAGAAGGAGATCAGTGGGCTACTTATATTTGATCATGCATTCATGTTACATTTGCATTGCAAAGATCATTGAACTTGAAGAAAGGGGCGGGGATCGATCAGTTTAGATTGCATCTACAAGCTAATTATAGGCCAATTTGTCTCAAGCCATACGATTAAGAAATTTTTACAATCTAATTTAATCCTCTCCTTGATTTTTTGTCTAGGGTTTTATCTTTAAACTTTTATAAGCATTCATTTTATTCATTATCATCTATCCAATTCCTCTACAAGTTAATCTCAATATTAGATTGCTCTTTGAATCAATCTTTTTCAAGGTTGCATATCATAAAATAATGACTTCTTCTTTTCTAATATATTAGATGTTTTGATTGAAGGCGATTTCTAGGAGTTGTGAGGTTAGCTATCAACTCAGACAAATAGGGAAGTGATAATTTCAATATTTCTTTATGTCCTTGATAAATTTTATTAGCTTAATTTATTATTGGGATGTTTTAATTTTATAGAAATTAAAATTTTAATGAACTCTAAGTGAGGCATTAGATTCGTGAAAAGATCATAATAGGGTTAGATGCCAAAATAATTTAATTTTGTGATAGTTATTCAAAATTTATGATAGGATGTCAATCAAATATGACAAGAATAAAGAGAAATCTTATTTTGGATGTGCATATGTGAAAGAGATTTGAAATATAAATTTAATTTAATATTCATCCCAAAATAGACATTACATCTTTAAAATTTGAGTTTGAAGTAAGTGAAACATATGTTTTGACTTGGAGTTTCACATATAAAAAGTATTTCTACAATAAAAATTCTTTGTATGAGCTTTGACTTTTACATTTCCTTTTTGGACAAAAATCCAATGAAGGATGGAGAATATGGACAAAATCCCATTTGCTTCTTAGTCATTCCACTCAATAACTATATTAAAGAATTACTATTTTGTATGTTGCAAGTCAAGTTTTAGAGAGGACTTATTGTGTTTTTATGTTGTGTGATGTATTTTTTTATTGTTATTATAGAGTAGTCATTTTGTTGTTCCAAATTAGTTTTAGAAGTTAGAGATATTGTATTTTCAGTTTGAAGAAAAGTGTTACATATTTGGTGTGTCTTACATTTTCTTTTGAGTGAGGGTTTGTAAGTGTACTTTTAAGTTTTTTTTGTTGTTATCATTTTTATTGTAGTTTTTATTATAAATATAGCATATTTTATGTGAAAATATTAGTTTACATCAATAAGATAAGAATCTTAAAAGTTGTGTAATGTTTGTTGAAATTAGATGTAAGATTGGATAAAAATTAGTAAGATTTTGTCAGATTTTTTCAAAAAATATAAAATGGTTTGAAGTTGTTTTGGAAAATAGTTTATATCAAATCTACTATAAATTTTAAGAATTTTCCAAACTATTTTTATTTGAGATATTACAATTCTATGATTTAAATTTTACACAAACCTACTATAAATTTTAAGAATTTTTTAAAGCCCTAAGAATGAAATGAATATGGATAGAATTTCTCTTTTTGTGTTTACTGATATACATATGAAAGAAAGTCAAGTTATTATCACCTTCTTTTAGCTACTAAATCCTAGACTTTTTTTCCCTAACTTAGATCTCCTCCCTTTTCAAATTCTCTTTCCTTTTTTCTCTTAGGTATTCTTCTTCTCTATGTAGTATCTCATGACAATCTCCATTAGACATTTTTTTTTGAAAAATAGTAATCTTGGAGTTTATCTTCTTTTTAACAAAAATATCTCCAAAGGTGACTTTTTTTTCGTCCGATCGCTTTGTTTAAGATTGTTCTTGAACAATAGTAATCTTGTATAGGAAGAATGTCCAGTTTCCATGGGTGATTTGTTTCTTAAACAATAGTAAGCTTGGATAGGAAGAATGAAGTGTGTATGGGTGTCCCTTCAAAGCTATTAGGCCTTGGGGCCTTAAAACCACCAATTGGGAAGGTGGAAATCTTGACCTCCTCTACAGTAACATGGGCCAAAATTTGAGTATTGTAAGTTGAACTGGGAACAAAGGATAAGTAGTTTAATATCCCATCTTCTAGGACGTGATTCATCTCTCTGCCATCCTCCCTATAAACATTAAAGAAGTATTTAGAGGCCATAATTACCAAGTAGGTGTCATTAGTAATATCTTAATTCATTTAATTCTTAAGGCTTTGGATAATGTTTCTCTTTATGTGTTTGTTGATAAACTTATGAAAGAAAGTCAAGTTCTTGTCACCTTCTTTCAGCCACTGTGCCCTATATTTTTTTTTATTTTTATTTTTTCAGTAGATCTCCTCCCCTTTCAAAATCTATTTCCAATTTTCTCTTAGGGATTCTTCTTCTCTATTTGTTATCTCAGAATCATCTCCATTAGCCATTTGTTCTTGAACAACAACAAGCTTGAAGTTTATCTCCTTTTTTGCAAAAATATCTCCATAGGTGAATTTGTTCCATCCCCTCACTTTGTTTCTTATGATGTCAAGTATCTGAGAAACCCTATACATGGGTGTGCCTTGCCTTGGATAGGAAGAAGGAGATGAAACAAAGTGAGGGGATTGAACAATTTCACCTTTGGAGAAATTTTTGTCAAAAAGAAGAGGGTAAAGTCCAAGCTAATTATTGTTTAAGAACAAATGGCTAATGGATATTGTTCCGAGATAAAACATCTAGAGAAGAAGCCATAAGATAAAAATAGAAAGATAATTTAAAAGGGGAGGAGACCTACTAGAAACAAAAGTCCAGGGTGTAGTAGCAAAATTATGAAAGATGACATGAATTTTTCTTAAGGCTTCTTCTTCAATACATGTTATCTCAATGATCTTCATTAATTATATATTCTTCAACAATAATAAACTTGAAATTTATCTCCTCTTTAGAAAAAAATATCTACAAACATAAATTTGTTCTATCCCTTAACTTTATTTCTTATGATGTCAAATTTCTAAACCTTATGCACATGTTTTATCCAATGCTAATATTAACTTTAATTGTATTATTTTTTAAATGAACTAATTTTTTAATTAAAAAGATTAAAAATTAAAAAATATATAATTAATTTAATATATTTTATATTATTTTAAAATAAAATATTTATTATATCTAATATAATATTCTATATGTTCATAAATATGGAACCCAAAAATCTACTTAATAAAGAAACACTTATAATAATATTCAAAACATATTATTCGCTCCTTTCCTCTAATATCAATTAAAACTTACACCTTTACATAGAAAAATGAGTTTTCTCTCTTCTCCCTCAATTCATTGTGAATAATATGCTTGCATAACGTGGTCCCTCACAAGTATAGCTGATTATAGTAATAAAGATGAGATTTAGTGGGTCTAGTATTATTTCCTTAAGTGGTTGTCATATCCATTTGTCTCCACTATTTCCATGAGTAATGCATGTTACCTTTTCAACTATGCATGGTCTTGTAATCAAGTTATTAATAGTAATATTCATGAGTGAAATGATGCCCATAATGATGATTTAGTTTTCTAAATAAAAATATTATTTAAAAAGTTTATTGAATGGTGTAATTTAATTGTTAAATATGATAATATGGGGTTGATCATATAATTTATTAAAATTGAAATAAAAAATAAATTAATTAATTTTAAGTACAATTTTTAATAATTTATAAAAAAATAAAATAAAATAAATTTTTACATATTTTCATAATATTATCTTATTTTTTTAAGAATAAAATTATTATTTACCTAATCTATTTATTTTTATTTAAAAATATTATTTCTTATATTTTAAAACTAATTAAATTTAAATATCAAATTATTATTAAGAGGAATATGCTCATTATTATATAAAAGTAAATTGATATAAGGTAAAGTAACATTAAAAGAGTGAATCATTATAAGCTAAAATATAATATATGATTGTAAAATATAATACAACAAACAAAATTAAGTGACTGAAATGTGAAGCATACTTTAATGGAGACGTTTTACCATCCATCTCAAGTAATATTATGATTTAGAATATTTAAAGTAAATATTTTGAAATCGTGTTACATGAGTTTGACTTTTTTGCTTGTTATATTAATTTATTAACTTATGTACGAGTTTAAGTTGAGCTTAAATAATTACTATACACTAGTTTTAACTAGGTAAATATTAATTTTATTTAATTAATATAGAATTTATATTCAAGAGATTACAAAATAGGGACATAAAAGATTCAAGGGCTTTGTCAAGTAAAAGTATTTTGGAACATGATTGCAATATAATATAATATAAAAAGCAAGTGTATGATGAATATGTGGAAGAGTTAATTAATAAATATTTTATGTATGTGGTAATAGATTTGATTTAATCAATTTAAAAAGATTTGTTAGGTGAATCATTATTTCTTATGATATTATTTGTCATTATGTGTGATAACAAATGGATGGTGATGATGTATGACAGCGTGTTTTTAGAAACAAAAGTGGTTTATAAATGTAAAAATGATGATGTAATATTTCAAGAGATTAGTCTAGATGTTTTCACTTATTACTGATATGATCATAAAAATATATAACTAAGGGAGTTTCCTTTATGATTTTTTCTTGATTTTGATTATCTTAGGATACATTTGCTCCTACGACAATGTCTATTGAAATCATTCATCATTCAAGCACATGGAATGCTATTAATATTTACTTGTATGCATATTTTCTCACATTTCATCATGATAGATATCTTTATGTAGGATTAATTTTTGAACTGCTAGTTGTATGCTTATATTTTCCAATAAAATCAACATATTAATTATGAAGAGCATTGGAAGGATCCTCATCATCCACTTCTACCAAATAAAATTCATTGTATTAATGAATATGGAGACGTTTATGATTAATTAATATTTTAATCAAGAACTCCTACCAATTGGTTTATGTTATTAGGTTAAATCACAATGTTATCCATAATATCATATATTTATGCATTTGGCACATAATATTTGTAAGACAATTATAAACATAGTTGACTTTTTTCAATCTACCCTCATTGCCTCCATAAAAAAAAATCAATTAAGTTTTGTAATGGAGAGAAACTATAGAGACATTATAGTAGATGTGACTATTTTCTATAAAAGAAGTCACAATCATATACACTAGCATAGAATTCCAAAAAATAACTATAACTACTAACAATAATGTTTTCCTAGATAAAAAGCAAGATACTATTGATTTAAAATATCATTGGATACAATTATTTGGTAGTTTGAAATTTTTAGTTAATATAGTTTAAAATCTATGAATTGTAATATCAACACACATGTAATTGTAAGCTTAATATTGTATTGGAAATGATCAACAACAGTGTTGATAAGATATATCTAAGGAATCAATTGAAGCACGAGGAAAGAAATAAAATCAAGTGAGTTTTTCTTCTATGGTTATTAGAAATAATTTATCAATAAATTTTCTATTATAAAAGTAGTAAAATCATATATTTAATGAATCTATGTAAACCAATGAATCACATTTACTCTCATACATTATGAAAATAGGTAACTTGCCCAACGGTTAGTAATAAACATGCGAAAGAGGGGCAACTCCCTCACATTTAATGGGCATTTTTTATGCTTTTAGGATTTTAACATGAAAGTATAGAAAGGCAAAAAAAATTAAAGAAAGGTAAATGCTAGAGACCATATTGGTAAATATATGAATACCAAATAGGACTTCAAGATTGATAACAATTATGAGGGGGCTTATCACTAAATGTGTTTAGACATGCAATGATGATGAACCTGAACATACAAGGAGATAGGTTACTTCAACACATTCAAATTGAGATACCAAAGCTTGCCTTGTATCATTGCATAAATTGCACAAATTATCCATGTTTTACACATGCATAAAAATACTTGTTACCAATTGATGTAATAACCTTCCGTACCACTATATTGCTCAGTTTCATGTTTAGTGTCTATGTTGGCCATTTTAATGGTTCGTACTTGTTGATTTGCATCATTTCTTAAGATTATATGATTAATTTTATAGTTAATTATATGGTAAATGGACCAACTTCGATAAGATAGATCAATATATATCTTTCCACTATGTTGCTTGGTTTCATGTTTAGTGTCTATGTTGGCCATTTCAATGGTTAGTACTTGTTAATTTGCATCATTGCTTATGATTATATGATTAATTTTATAGTTAATTAATATGCTAAATGGACCAACTTCGATAAAATAGATCAATATATATCTGAACCCAATTTATTTTGTCGATTAAGTAATAATTTTACAATTTGTCAAAGTTATGTTATGAAAGCATTAATTATGATTAATTATTATGTTAATGTTTATTTTATGTAATGTAACTATTGCTTAAAATAATAATAGATTGAGGTGGAACCATTCCTCATAATTTTCTCCGTTCTCTTAGCCGGCATAATTATTGCAGGCGTAATTATTGCTAATGCCATTGATATTCTTGGTAACTGGTCTGGGATTAGGGGGGAGGAGCTTTTCCTGGAGGAGACTTTCCATAGTGTTGGTGATTTCTTTGGTTGGCAGTTTTGGGCAGTTTTGGGAGATTGTGTTACTGTTCGAGAATTCTTGGCAGAAGATCGCATATCATGTAATCCTTTCACTTTTGTCATTGATCCATGAAGGGTTTCTAATTGGTCCCCTTGTAAACTTTGAATTCTATGTTTGAAAAGGAAATGAAATGGTTTTATATTGAAATATGTTATTATGTTTGAGCTATTTCAAAATTCAGTCTTTTATTCTCAAGGAAGAAACCAAAAGTAGTGTCTTTACAGACACCTGCGAATGCAGTATCGTCTAGCGATCTGAGTCATGAAATCTATTTGTGAAGTCCAAACTGGGAACTTTCAATGTTAGAAATTATTGATTACGTTTACTAAGAATAGAGCAAAGGCTCAAATTGTGTTCTATTCCTTGTAACTTATTTGATATTCACTGCTTACTGTCTTCCCCGTGTTTGTTTTTGGCATTGGCTTTTGTGCTTGGGACTATGATGATGTGCATATCTACCACGGCATTGAGAATCATAATATTTGATAAAATATATCTTGTGTTGTTATGTTTTTATAAGATTGTGTGTAAATTTTTAGCATCAACGTTTCGGATCATATTCTATGATTCATCATCACGATGAAAAAGTGCAAGATCGACTCCCATCAAAGCATAAAAAAGGTGCATTTTTGATGATATAAGATTTTCACAATCCATGAAATATGTTGTTATGCTTGTTGGCAAGATTGTGTGTAAATTTTTAGCATCAACTTTTTGGATCATACTCCATGATCCATCATCATCAGTCTGATCCAAAACGTTGATGCTAAAAAAAATTATGCTTCTTGGCAAGATTGTGTGTAAATTTTTAGCATCAATGTTTCGGATCATATTGATGATGGGCAAGATTGTGTGTAAATTTTTAGCATAGAATAGATCATAAAGTATGATCGTAAGCTTTGATGTTAAAAATTTACACACAATCTTATCCATAAGCATAACAAAATATTTCATAATAAAAATCTTCTATCTTCAAAAATGACCTTCTTTATGCTTTGATGGACATCCATACCATTCCAAAGCATCTCTTGGAATTACATTCATGTGGGAGTCGATCTTGTTCTTGCATAAATTGTGCAATGCTACACTCCAGAAGATGCCATCCTTTGAAGCATTTTACCAATAAATTCAGATTGGGTGGTTTCTTGCATAGTAAGCTCTCTTGCTTGGCATTTTGTCTGCACCCATGTCAAAGCCATTAGTGAAATTTTTCTACATATGGATTTACCTGTTGTAGATCCGTTTTCTTGAAGACCTTATTTATGATTACCCCGCATGTCAGAGAGGGGAGACATAGTTTCTTTTTATTTTTTATTTTCCATGGAATCGACTGTTGTTTAGAGGTCAATTTCTTCTTAATAATTGTTTCTATCATCAGACATTATTTTGGGATGCGGCTAAGCTCCCTACAAAATGTACTATTGACCAAATTTCAAAAACAAGAAAACACAACATATTTTCGCAAAATTTTCAGCATCTGTTATTCATGATATGCATATTTTGAGGTTGAAAACCACAAAAAAATTGCAAAATAATCATTGTGTTTTCACAAATCTAGAAAAAAAGTTTGAATTTTTTTGTCTTTAGTGCGTTTTTGTAGGGAGATTAGCTCATGCCATTATTTTGTGTTGATTTCTTCTTTTTGGATCTTTAAGTTTACCAAGGAGAAATTTTAATATATATAGAAAGCAATATTCATGATTGTGACTTTGTTTTGGGTATAGGATAGGAAGATTCAATACTTTCTCCATTGCTATGCATCTAATTATTGGAATTAATAACTTCCTTACTAGTGCCTAAGCATGGATGACGAAGTACTTATATAATCTTTTATACCTATTCTTATGGTAATCTTGTATGGCTTCTACACTTGAGATTTTATTGAGTGGAACTTTTCTTGTACACCTAGTAAATAACCAACAAGTTTACCATTAGAAAACATGAAGATAAATATACTTCACTAGTTTAGTAAAGGTGTAGTAGTATAAAATGACGATGTTAGATATGTGAGATGGTTGTACTATTGTCATATAGATCTATTTTATATTAATAAGTAGATGTTCTAAATAAGATAATAGTATATTATAAAACATATTTTTGTTTAATCCATTTTTTTATATTAATTTTCATCTTGTTGCTTATGAGCCCTTGGGTTTCTTATTCGTCTTAGTGTCTTGTGACTACGTTTTGTGATGGATGACCATTGTACTAAGCACATGAATTAATGAAGTATGGATATTGCAATTAGATTTATTTATTTATTTTTAATTTAATTTTATTGTAGTTTCGTGATGATGATTCTTGTTATGATATGTTATTATTTTGATGGTTGAATATATATATGTTACATTATTTGTATATATGACAACAACTTTATGGTTATTCTTAGTTTATCTTTTTAGTTATTTATGGATGTAAAAAGTTAATGAGTTAGTAATGGATACATGATAATAAGTTGAAGTGATGGGGATCCTTTTCTGTAATGGTGTCATATCTTGGAATTTAGTGTTGAGGGTCGACTCATTGGTTACCAGAAACTTGGGGAACTGATGTGATGTATTACCTTCATCTTTATGTTTGTATTGTTTGGTGGTTATGCCTTTCATATGATGAGTTTTTTAGTGGCGAATATTCACCTTTTGGTGAATTATGAGAATTATCGTTGTCAAAATTGGTGAATCGTGTCTGGTGCATGGTGGCCCAAATCACCCAATTTTAACATGGTAATGGGTCAATAATCTTTCAAATCACCATTAAGATTTTATCATTTGACGTGGTTTACCAGTATATTTGCCTTTAACTAGTTCGATGTGGTTCTTGTAACAACCTCTTAATTCACCAATGATTATTAATTATGAATTGAATGAGTTAGCCCATTTCGCCCCAAAAAATTTACATTGCTTGGTGGATGACCATTATATTCATCGGGATTGTTATATTGGCTAGGACCTATTTCGCCAACCGTTTCTTAATTCCTACAATGCGCATTGAATAGGTTGGCACATTTTTTGCCACACTTAAATCAAGATGTTAATGTATTTGAAAAGCCCATGAATTCACAAAAAATAGAAATTGGAATCATGGATTGATATAAATTCAAATCAGTTAATCAAAATTTTGAAAACTTGAACATAATTTTAGATATGTTATAGTATTTTTGTGTCCCATTACAAAATTTTGGAGGGCCAGATTTACAAATTACAATCTTGCAACAGTAAACAGAGGATTCAACATTTTGGAGAAAGCGTAAAGGACCAAGGTAAGCATTTATTTATTCACACTTCATAGCATTGCTATTAATTTTAATTCCTAGAATCCCAGTGACTAGTGAGAGGTCAAGATGTTAGACAAGGGTTACTATCTTGAGTATCCTCAGGCTGGTGTTCAGGGATTGAGTTGACAGGGGAGGTTGAGACTCGAACTTCTCACTGTGGTGATAGCACTGAAGGGATTTCCATGTTAGACATGGGCAAGACTGATACTCCCCAGGGAAGTGAAGGGATTGAAAATGAAAGGCCAAGCCTAGAAGTTGACAAGGCTAAGACTCCTCAGGGCATTGAAGGGATTAGAAGGGTAGACAAGGGTAAGACTCCTCAGGACAGTGAAGGGATTGGAAGGGTAGACAAGGGTAAGAATCCTCAAGGAAGTGAAGGGATTGGGAGGCCATAAAAACACCCAAAACTTAGAGATACTACCATAAGGGATTTCTTTCGAATTGGCAATATTTATGCTCCATCGACTTTTGCAATTGCAAGTGCAAAATCCATTTACAGTAGCTTACTAGTACCACCACCACAAGCTGGGGTTGTCATTGAGTTAAATCAAAATGCATCAAATGAGGATAACAATGGTGGCACAAGAGAAGATGTTATAAGGGATACACAAAAGAAGTTGGATGAAAATGATAGCAATGAAGATAATATTGATGTTGGTAGGAAGAAAAGAAAAAGGAAAGTAAAAATAGGGTGGGAGTGGAAAATGACAAGAGATTTTAAGGTTGATTGGGTAGAAAAGTATTGGTTCATCGAACCAGTCCAAAACAATGATGAACAACCATGTGTAATATTTGTACTTGGAAAATGAAAAAAAAGAAGTTGCAACTAAAGCTTGACACTATAGAAAAGTATATTGGTAAGGTTTATGAAAAACAAACCATAGACAAACAAGAAATATCAGTAGTGAGATGGAAGTCAAAGGAAGAATGTCTTCATGTTAAGTATGCCATAGAATATGAAGAGCATAACAAGAGAATGTCAGTAATTACTAGTAGTGGAAATCTAATCAAGGTTGGGTTTAAACATGTAGCCAATGAAGCAAACTTGGCAAAGACCATTTAGATGAGTGTTGTTTTTCATATTCTATCTAGAGGGCATCCTATGAGAGATTTCTCAGAATATGGTAATTTATTATATTTTTTGAGAGTTCCTCACTATCCCATGTCACATTGGTCAACAAATGCTAGATAGGAAATGGAAAACTATCTTTTTGAGGTGGAAAAGTAAAATTTATAGGAGAAAGTAAAATAGTCTAGATTCATTTCATTATTCATAGATGAAGTTATTGCAGTAGATAACACTTCTTGGGTCTGTATGCATGTATATACAATAACATAACATGTCCGCCAAGCTCATCTACTCTGTGTTCGTAAAATGATGGAAAATTCAACAAAAAAAAACTCATATTTTGAAGTCAAGAAAGGTTTGAATGAAGTTGTTGGTATGGATGATTTGATAATTGGCAAGAAGTTAGTGTGTGTTGGAGCTACAGTAATGGAAGGCCAAATTAATGGTCTTTGTGCAAGATTACAAACTATTTTTTTACCTTACATGCTTGGCATACATTGCATGACCTATCAAATGAATTTAGCATATAAAATTGTAAGTGATTTTCCTGCAGTGTCAAAAGTTGAAGATCTAGTCCACGAGCTATGCTCTTACTTCTACAAAAGTCCTAAACATTTTGTAGAATTTAAGATTTTTTCAAAGGGAGTAACACTAGGAAACAAGCTTCTCAAGGATGTTGAGACCATATGGATCTCTTTGCATGGAACAATAGAATGAGTTCTAACAAAAAATCAATCCTTGATCAGACTAATATATGAGAAACACTTCATAGTAGACAAAGCTCCTAATCTGTTACATAAGTTAAGTGATATAGAGACTTTTTTATCTTTAGTCAGTCTTATCCCCATGCAAGATTTAATGAAAAAACTTGTTAAGAAATCCCAATATAGAACTATGTATATGCATGAGTATAGCATTTTAAGTAGAATAACATGCATTTCCTTGGATGCTCTGTATTTAGATATGACAACACTTCAAAGCCCAAATTTTTTTAGGTGGCAGATAATTACAGATTTGAATCATGTTGATAATTTTTTACAATTTAATACAAAAAATAATTTATGTGTAATTGTGAAAGGGTATGAAATACCAATGCACCAATCTAAGACAAGCAAGCGAGGCAGACTACTTCTAGTTAAAAAGGCATATTTTGATAGGATTGTTAAATCTTTTAGTGATAATTTGAAGTCAATTTCCTACCAACTTTCAACTAAGATTCATGAAAGGTTCTCTCGAGAAGAAATTTTTGAAGCCATGGGTTGTGTGTTTCCTCATTTTTGGAAAAATGTCAAAGATAAACAAACTAATGCACATATCTTTCATAAATAAATTGATGAAGTGGTGAGAGAGTTTTCAAAACATGCAGATTGAAATGAACAACCAATTGAAGATTCAACTAATCTTAAAAAAAATGTAGGCAATTTATAGTTGAAAAACTTGGAGAATCCATTTGAACCTGGTGCAATAACCAGGCTTTGGAAAAGGATAGATAAGAGTGAAGTATTGCGTGATTCAATATCCAAATATTTAAAACTTATTGATTTATGTCAAACAATGATATTCGGGTCGGTGGAAGATGAAACATTATTCAGTGCATTGGGGTTTTTGAAATCAAAGATTAGAAACAAACTAGACAAAAATTTGGAAACTTTCTTGAGGTTGTTTGTAACTTAGTACAGTGTTAGAGATTTTCCTTATGGTAGGGCATTAGCAATTTGGAATTCCATGCATGAAATATGAGGGCTTTGCAACAGTTCAAAAGTTGGTGGTGATACTGCTAGTTTTGAGACAAACAATGGATCTCGGTCCTAGACTCAAAATGAAGATGAATTTATTTATTTATTTTGAATATCTGACTCAGAATGAAGAGGAACCTATTACTACTGGTCAATTTCAGGAGATGGATTCCATGTGGGATTTAGAAGCTTCAGATTGCTCACTGAGTTAGTGAAGTGATTTAGCATTTAGTCAATAGGTATTTATACAAAATCAAAGATACTTCATATATTATACTTCTTGAATCTTGAGGGTATGTGTAGGATCATGGTTTACCAAGCTATGGCCTTAAGTGACAATGAAAAATCAGAAAATCAAGGTTAGTCAACTTGATGTAAAAAGATGAACATCTTACCAACCTTATGTAAAAAAGTTGTAAGAACAAAATCTGTAGGAAATTGAATGTAGTTTCTAAACTACTAGCCCTTGTCTAAAAAAAATCAATCTAATTGTTCAAAATTTTAGATTTCAATGCAGTAGTATGAAAATTTTAGGAAAAAGATAAAAAGTACATGTATGTCTGACCACCTTAATCACAATCAAATGATGATATATTTTCACAAGATTTTATATATAAGTAGTAGAATCATGCCTAGATGTGACACATATTTTTGTGTAATTTTTTCCCAAATAAATAATTAATTATGAATTTTCCTTCACAACTTATTCAGAATAAAAAACTCTCGTGTCTTACCACCTTAACTAATTCCAAACTTTACAAAATTGAAAACTTTTTTTTTTTCTTATAGTAGGCGAAGCATAAAATGTGACGTATATTTTGGATTTCAAAAAGGTTAAACCCTTTGAAAGTTATAGTTTTTTTTCAGCCAGTCTGTCAATTAGGACTTTAAAGATAACTCAATTAAAAAATAAGTAATAATTACTTATTGAACTCAAAATTTTACAGCAATTATATTGATGGAAAGCTGATAATGTCTTTAAGAAACCTTTTTTGTTTCATCAATTTCGGGTGAAAAGAAGGTCGTCAGGTATGTGGTCAAAGTTTGGAGATCAAAGCAAATATGGTGAACATGTCTTTTGGGTTGACCATTCACGTTTGGCATTGTAAAATGAAAACCCGAAGCAAATACCAAGCCTAATCGGATATCTGATAATATCAGATATCCAATATCTCCCACCCAATTCCAACATTACAACTTGAATGCTTTTTTCAATTTTAAGTTATATATTATAATTTTTTTTATATATTAATATTAAATGATAATAGCATTAGTATTATATAAATTTTTATATTAGTATTGTATTATATTATTATTATTTATTTCTCTATTGTATAATAGTATAATATTAGTATTAAATATTTATTAAAAAATTTATATTATATGTTCAATAATACCTAAGGGAGACACATACACACACACACACACACACACACACACACATAGATTGAAAAGAAATTTTTTATTCTCTGGGTCCCTCGGTCTGAGAACCACATTTTTTTGTACAGAATATCACGTGATTGCAGTTGTAAGGCCCAGGTGGACAAGAGTATGATGTACAATTATGGTGTTCCTTGAATAAACTGGAATTTTAGGAGGGTTGGGAAAATTTTGTGAATTGTCATGGGGTGGAGATGGGAGATTTTCTAGTGTTCAAGTACATATCAAAGTCATGTTTCAAGGTTAAGATATTTAAAAGAATAGGGTGTGTGAAAAATCTTACTGCTTGACATTTTATAAATACAAATGTTGATACAAGATGCCCTTCTAACAAATTAGGTAGCTTAACTCAACCAATGGGTAGCAAGTTGCTGATCGATTTGGTTTCTGATGAGAAAAATAACAATACCATCGATGCAATGGAGAAAAATAAAAATTGTAAGTATAATTGTATTTACTACAATTATCAGACCAGACATTTTAATTGTATTTGTACAAGGAGGAATGTTAAAAGTTAAAACAAAAAAATAATTATTAATTTTTGTTGTAGACCATTCTGGCAAGAACCTTGAACATTATGAATCCTCTGCTCTAGTGAATCCCGCCCTTACTTTCAAAGAAAACAAACCATTTTGGTTAATGGAAATGCAGTCTCAGAATGCAGGCAAGCCATATATGCTGGTAAGATCATATTCTCTCTTTTCTCATGTTTTAATCCAGAGGAGTATCTAAGTGGAAAGGTTTACCAAGTTAACATGACAGGAAATAGTTTTTCAGTTGCATTTTACTGAAGGATATCTGATGGTCTAATATAATTTTCTGTGTTCTGTAATATGAACATTTGCATTTTGTGTGAGTTGTAAGCTTTAATAGGAGTGTATCAAGTCAATGGAAAACATGAATGCATTTGGTCAAAATGTTAACCTTTGGATCAAATCATATAGAATTTTATTGTTGGGATTAAAGATTATGAAGAGAAAAGAAATGATAGATTCACAATATTAGCAATAAAAATATAGCTAATCAAAAAGAAATGATAGATCATAAAATTTGATCCAAAATATTAGCAACAAAAATCTACCTAATCTAAATCTATAATTAACATTTTCACCATTATAGATTGTGAAAACCTTGTGAATTTAAGTAATGTGTTTGGTTGAAATAACTTAATTTTGTGTCATGTGGTTTGACATTGCAGGAGTTCCCAAAACCGGATGAATGTCCTCTTCACTTACCAAGAGAAAAAGGCATGGTAGTTCTTGTGGATAAAGAGTGTAAGGTGTACTTATAAGCACGATTGGGTAGTGATCTTTCAAGGCTCGTATCTCAGACCCCATGAGAGGTATCAAAAAACCATGAGCTGGTAAAGGATCATATTTCTGAGGCCTAAAATAACCTCTCTCCTTTTTGGGAGATTTGAATTTGTTTGAATTTGGCACGCCAATCTTGCTTGATGCCAAAACTTGCAGTGAGGGTCAGTTGAAAGTTGCACCACTGGGTTTCTTCCAAACCATTCGTCCTACCAAATAGTTTACACCATTAGCTGTGATTGGGAAGATAAACACTAGTGACAACCCCATTTTGACCACAGAGTCACTAGAAAGTTTGTGACCATGCCGGACCAAAGTATCCCCAAGGTGCACTAAGCACGATTGGGCAATGATATTTCGAGGCTCTTATCTCCAACCTCGTGAGACATATTAGTGAATTGTGAGATGATATAGGACTATGTTTTTGAGGCCTACAATAACCTATCTCCTTTCTGGGAGATTCAAATTTGTTTGAATTTGGCACTCCAATCTCACTTGATTCCAAAACTTGTAGTGAGGGTCAGTTGAAAGTTGCACCACTGGGTTTCTTCCAAACCGTTCATCTTGGCATCAAATGGTCTACACCATTAGCTCTAGTTGGGTGGTTAAATGGTAGTGACAACCCCATTTTGACCACAGAGTCACTAGAACGTTCGTGACCATGCCAGACCAAAGTGTCTGTAAGGTGCACTAAGCACGATTGGGCAGCAATATTTTGAGGCTCATATCTCAGACCCCGTGAGAGGTATTAAAAAATTGTGAGATGCTATAGGACTATGTTTCTGAGGCCTATAGTAACCTCTCTCCTTTCTGGGATATTTGAATTTTTTTAAATTTGGCACACCAATCTCACTTGATGCCAAAACTTGCAGTGAGGGTCAATTGAAAGTTACACCACTAGGTTTCTTCAAAACCATTCATCCTAGCATCGAATGGTCTGTGCCATTAGCTCCAGTTGGGTGGTTAAATGCTAGTGATAACCCCATTTCAACCACAGAGTCACTAGAACGCTCGTGACCATGCCAGACCAAAGTGTCCCCAAGGTGCACTAATCATGATTGGGCAGCGATCTTTCGAGGCTCGTATCTCATACCCCATGAGAGGTATCACTGAACCATAAGATGCTACAAGACCATGTTTCTAAGGTCTACAATAAAATCTCTCCTTTCTGGGAGATTCAATTTTTTTTTGAATTTGGCACACCAATCTCGCTTGATGCCAAAACTTGTAGTGAGGGTTAGTTGAAAGTTGCACCACTGGGTTTCTTTCAAACCATTCATCCTGGGACTGAATGGTCTGTGCCATTAGCTCTTGTTGGCCAGATAAACACTAGTGACAACCTCATTTTGAACATGAAGTCACTAGAATATTCATGAACATGTCAGACCAAAGTGTCTCCAAGGTGCACTAAGCACCATTGCGTATGTTGGTGAGTGTTCTAGTGTGTCAAGAGGAAAAGTGGGACCATTCCTAGGGTAAACCTACCCAACAAGACATGATGGAAGCATCAATTTGTGCCCATAATGAGATGGGGACATGACCATAAAGGGTCATTGGAAAATGTAAAGAGAACAAGGATACTCATTTGAATACATTGTGGCACTAGTACATTTGACCTTATTTTTTGACCAAACAATTCAACCAACAAATAAAAAGGTTTTGTTTGGTTGGATTATAGAAGGAAAGCTTTGATTTTTTTGTAATCCATACCTGTGTTGGTTGCAATTTCGACCAATACCATGGAGGTTGAAAGTTTGACCAACACGGACATAATTTAAAAAAAAAGGTTTCATTTCTCATTTCATTATTCCACGCACGATGAATTTGATCAAGGGCAATGTACGAAGGAGGACCACCTGTCTATAAGGTAATTTACATTTCCTTACCTTAACCTAGATGTTGGGGAAGCATTATTTGGAATACAAAAGATTCATAGTTCAGAGTATGTTCCTTTTGTCTTGTTTTGTTCTATTTGTGGCACTATCATTCTTGTGATGAATAGATAGCTTATTAACCCTGCAAATTCATTTATACACCTTCATGGTGAAATTCTTTTCGATGCATCCTTGGTACTTGTCATTCATTTAAACAGTTTATGCGTTTCATTATATTAGTATGCCATGAATTGTTAGATGAATTAACATCCACTGTTAGTCCATTGATGCACATTGCGCTCCCAAATTCATTTAATATGTTACAACCTAGTTTTTATTTTCACCATTGGATTGTCCATTCCACTAGATGAAAATAAAATTAGGGAAATATGCTTTAATTTATCCAGCACTCAGAGTTGTGGAGGTTTTCGAACTGCTTCAAGTTTGATGCCCTAGGCTAATTGAGTTTAGCATGTTTAGCCAGTGGGAGAAAGAAGGAACAAAAAGCTACAGTCAGTGGTGGACAGAGGTGAAGGAGTCGACCATACAAAGATATTAGAAGGCCACATAAACTTTCCCAATCATCTGTGACTATTCCAAACACCCAACTTCAAACTAATCCATTAAACCCAAATCTAGCTTGATCACCTAGGGTTTGTGTTGAAATAGTTTGAAGTTGCCAAGATAGAATTGGTCACTCACTGTTTGGACTGTGAAGTGGTGATTGTAGAAGATTGAGACCAAAACATAAAATATAACTAAGGAGTATTCTATATTAAGTAGTTGGAATTGTTTTACAAATTTGTGAGACCATAACCAATAAACATCAACAAGTTGAGATCTGCTAGAAGTAAAGGATTGCTAATTAGCAGTGTGCTATTAGTATTGGCAATAGGGAATAACTGAGTTTCTTAGAAGGCAATTGGTGGATAGGATAGTTACCTAAATTTGGAGGTATTCAAAAACTAAGGAATTTGTCAGAATTAGTTTAAACCACTGTTCACAGTTTAAAGTGACATTCTCAATCGGTTGTGTAGTAGATTGGGCCTATTAAGATTTAGTTGCCACTACTCTGCATCAGGATAATTGGTGGATAGGATAGTTCCCTGATTTAATCTTATTTCATAGTGCATCAAAATAATTGATCACTCCACCAAAATTATCATTGAGTGGTCTCATAAAAAGCTAAAGTAATATTTATCCATATCGAAGTAACCAACATAAACAATGATAATAATTAAGGAATCAAATTGAAGTTAATAGATATCACAAATATACAAGATAAATTTAGGAGAGATATTTTCCATCAAACAAAAAAATGATCTAATACATAAAAATATTTTGTAAGAAAGTGACATGGAGAAAATGATCCAAATGATACAACAACAACTATAGAGACAAATCAATTCAATATCAACAATATGGATAAGAAACAAGTAATAATGGTAAAATATTAAGAAACAAATAAAAGTGAAATATGAATAAGAAAATATAATCCAGCTATGATTGAAAGTGGAGAAATGGTTTATTGGATATAGACCAACATATTAAGAAATTAGAGGATGCTTGTAGTAAGATATTTGAATTATAAATTAGTACCAAATTAGTTTGGAATACATTGTCGGGAACTATAAAAAGGATTAACCAATAGTCACTAGAAGATCAATGCAATAGAAAATAATATCTTTGTGTGTGTGTGTAATAATAATAATAATTGTCCATAAATGTGTATAATTTTTTGAATCTTTAGGTTATGAATATTTTATTTACACACTATTTTCATTGCATCACTCTAGGGTTAATTTCTTTAACATAAATAATCTATACCTTAGGATTATGTTTTCCTATCAAAAAGTACCCTACAAATATCTTAAGACCCTCTTAACTATACCAAAGTGATTTAGGATTAGTCATGAATTAAATGAGAGCTCACACTACTTGGACAACACATTATATTTCATACACCATAGTGTACATCAAAATTCTAATAGCTCTTACATTAGTTACTCAATCCATGTCCTCTGTTTGACTAGGTGTAGATGAGCACTAATTTATAGATAGCTTTATCCCATTAAAATCACCATTTGGTGTTCAAAGATATCAGAGATTAAAATCATTAAAGCATTAAAATCACCATTTTATGTTCTTGTTGGGAAAGCATTAAAATCACCATTTGGTGTTCAAAGATATCAGAGATTAAAGAAGACTAAACTAGGTATTATATATTATACATCCTTGGTGTTTACATTAAGAATGGATTGATTCATAGATATATAAGACAACCCTTCATTATTGCAATTGATTCTAATATTAGACAAGAATATTCAATTCATTAAAATATTAATTAGTAAGAAGTGGGGCAAACTTAGAATAATATCATAGTAGATATTACCAATTCAAATTCTAATGGAGAGTTTTAGAAAAAATCAAACAAGGTTATACTTAGAAACCATGAACATACTGCTATGATGAGGCCTGTTTGAACAGAGATGAATATTACACCCATAAAAGTACCCATACATGCAAGAAAATCCACCTTATCTACCTTCCATATGAAATAAGCTGCAGGGAAGTCAATGAGACTAACAACTCCTGCAATTATGGTGGTTTTAGAAGAGTAGAGTTAGAAGAAAAAGAGTCACCATGACTATTATAGCCATTACAATATATATCGGCTCAGTAATCTTTTATTTAGTTGCTAAGTTGTTTCAAATTGCAAGGCTTAGCCACTAAGTGTTGGAATACTCTTTATTGTGTATGAGTTTCTTTTCAAACCTGGTCAATATAAAAAAATGCATTGCAAGAAGGGAATACGAATGTAACACAACAATGGATGGGGATCTTGAAAATATCTCTATATCTTATATTGACCATTAAATCATTTCTCTAATTGTTCCCTTTACCACTGCTACTCCTTTATACATAGTCACCATGATTCCTCATGCTCAATATGGTTTGCCATTTATTTCATTACACTGGACATTGCTTCCTTGTAAGATCTAATGCCTTCAATCTTTTTTTATCTCACAACTCATAAGGATTGATGTGATGATAGCGTGATGCTCTTCATTCCATGGTCTAAAACTTTGTACAAAACATGCACCTCTTGATGCTACTGCCAGCTTTTACTCTGCTCTTTGAAAGACAATATGACACCTCTTGTTACATACACCATGGCCCTGTAGCTGACTTTCATATCAGTGGGTAAGATTTACATCTTTTAATCTGACCATATTTCCATCATGTAGTCATTATGAAAGTAGTAAATATCATCGCTCAAGCATTGAATAACATTGTTTTGAGGCACTCTTCTTGAACATGAATCTTTTCTTTCACAACACTATCATTCTATTTTGTAGAAACACTAACAATAGTCTCTTTATGGCATTGTTGATCACGACACCTTCACATTCATGAAAATCTATTAATTCTTGCATCTTTGTCCTGATATAGTACCCTCATTTCAATCTTTGAATATCACTGCCTTTTAGAAACTGTCCCTCTTTTTATTTTTATGACATCATTCCTTACTGTGGCTATGAGCCTTCATAACAGTGCATGTTCTTTATTCATTGTGCTTTGCAATCATGCATGCATGACCTCTATTATCTCTTGATGACTATTATAAGAGTGTCTTTGTGACTTATCATAAACCATATGAATCATTATTTTTTATCACTTTATACCACTGTGACAGTGGATAAGCATTGAAGAAGACCTTTCTTTAAACATTTCTTATCCACATTGTTTTGGCATCTTTTTAAATCATGAATTGTTACACTTATCGTCACCTCATCAAGCCTATTTGATAGTCAACCTTGTCTATAACTAAGAACTCAAAAGTGTTGTTTGTCATTGGGACTAATCTTTGCTTACAAATTTTGATCACCATTTATTGACATCCTTTTGATAGTCACTTCTCAAGACTCTTGGATGTATTTTTTTCTTTTGTTCTTACTATTCCTTCACATGACTTATCATCTTTTGTGCTCACTATCATGAGGAACTCTATGACACTCTAAAAGTGCCATTCCAACTTCATCAACATTGTCTTTTCCATTTGTAGTGTATACCACTGCTTTTGAGTAGCGATTTAATGGTCAATATAAGATATAGAGATGTTTCTAATGATGTGTTCATTACCACAAGACTATTGGTGTATATTGCACCAGAGTTCTATTGTCCATGATTGCAAAATTGTCTTGTGGTAGTGAACACATCATTCGAAACAAAATACATATCATTGCCTCTCCTCTTGAAAACATCTCTATATCTTATATTGACCATTAAATCACTACTCTAATTGTTCCCTTTACCACTGCTACTCCTTTATACACAATCCCTATGATTCCTCATGCTTGGTATGGTTCTCCATTTCTTTCATTATACTAGACATTTCTTCCTTGTATCATTTCCTGCTCTTTTATAGTGACTGTCACTGTTCTTCACAAGAGTGCTTTTGTCACTTACCATGATTGCCAGAGATCTAAGAATTCAAAACTCTTAGAAACCCTCCTCAAAATAGTAGAGATTTTATTTTTATAAAACAAAAGATGTATCTCCCTATGAACATTTTAATGAAACTACTTCTCTTTCTTTGACATCTGCCATTCCTTGTTACTTCCTTCAATAATTTACTCTTTTTATATGTTTGAAACACACCTTTGAATGTCCAAAGAATGCTGCTATTCTTTACATGAAATCTAGATTTCATCTCACTTATGCAAGACACTGGTGTGTACTCTATGGTTTCTAATCTACACACATACTTCTCTCCACCAGTTATAGCCTAATCTTCCTAATGATTATAATAGTCGCCAACTTGTGAAAAAAATATTGTGTCTCAATGTGTAATGTAGTCCTCTCCAACTCATGCTTGAGGAGCTTATATAATAATCAACTAATTAAAGTTTTTGGTTTTGATGTAAATTCTATTAAGACATTTTGACCATCAACTCACTTATGTTTGGACTCTTCTCCATATTCCATACTCTTGGCCTAGATTTATTTATCTCACCGATAATAATTGGAAATGAAATGTTTGTATTTCATTGCTTACCATAGTTATCTGTCGAATATGAATTAATCCCCTTCAATGATGATAAATGTTGATGGCAGTCCCAAGTATAGCCTGAACAAAATATTAATTCCTCAATGTGTTCCCGTCTTTGATACTCTTAAATGTTTTTGTTTTAATTTCTAACTTTTTAATTCAAATTACTATTTATAAAGTTAAATCTTAAATGTCAAAGATCATATCAGATAGATTTAATTCTATTTCAAGCATAATTGGTAAGGGTGATGGTATGTTTCTTGATTACACCCCCACCAAAATTTAAACTCTTTGAGGTATGTATGATATAAAAAATGAGACCAGTACCATAAATAGGATTTAAGAGATAAGGTCAAGTGGCCCACTTAGACAGAAGGGATATCCAATGGCAGAATGGATACTTCTTAGCTTGAAAGATATTAGCAAATTTTGGCCTTATTGGTGTACTTCCTAAGAGGATGTGACAACATGTCATTGGTACTATATCACACAAAAATTTCTCCTTGTACTCACCAATAGAAAAATCTACATAATCTTGTTCCCTACTCACATAATCAAATACCCCAAACACATTATATAAGGCAAGAACTTTTACGCTTGCATCCCTTGTTCTATTGGCTCACCCGCAGATTTCTATTTTAGTTTCTTCTTATCTTTAAATTTTTCTAAGGGATTTGTTTATAGTAGACATACACTATCAATCAAGGAAGAGGTTGTGATCAAGGATACACACCTAATCCATTCATGTTGTAGCTATTGGAAATTATTCAAAGCTTCTATTCAAATTGAATAATATTTCAGCTTACACCTCTGGCCAAAACTAATAGAATGCCTATGCTACATGCATTGCAATAGTGTTTTTTTCTAAACTCACAATAGAGATTCTTCAACATTGTGCCATATTCATTATTTAAGTGGAATATAGATTCTTCAACATTGTACCAACCTGTATCACCTGCAATGTTTCCTTGCTTATGAAGAGGAATAGTATCACCAAAACACATTATTATCTTGTCTTTATCCCTACAAGTCAGTGGTATTAACTAAAATTTCTCTTTTCCTTTGTGAACAATATATGTATCAACTCTTATATGCACAGTAGCATAGGTGATGAACATTTAGATTTGCCTAAGCAGTACTTCGAGCTTTCCTGCCAACACATGTACTATTGTGAAAATAATCACAAGTCCATTTGTTGCAGGAAATCTCATAGTACACATGTTTAGAGGTCTGAAGGAAATAAGAGAATTTGAAGAGTCACGAGTCTTAAGATTGTACTTAATATAGCCAAGTTTCATTCAATGGTACATTCAAACATGAAAAAAACCATTCTTAAACCAGATTAAACTAGTAAACCAAAGGACATACTGATTATAAGTAAAATAGTAAACCAAAGGACATGCTTTTACTACTAAGTCTCTATTTGTTGGGCATAATGATTATAAGTACATGACATATATCACAAATGTTTCTAATTAAGGTTGGCGGGATGATTACGTCTATCTTGAAAAAAGATTGTCAAATCATTATGCTTTCAAATCAATTACCTATCGACGTATCCCTTGTGAGGGAGAGAAGCCAAACACATAAAGAACATGCACATAAACACGGCAACTGAAAAACTTAAATGGAATACACCAAGAAGTACCAAATGATGAATGCTCAATTTTTGTAATGGCAAAGCAATATCAGAACCGTCCATTTCTAGAACTTAATTTTTCTATAGTCCTCATGATTTTTCTTATTTCTTGTTTGTGCTTGGTGATAGGATTTTGAACATTGTTGACATACTTAAATGGAATACACAATACCAATTGATGAATGCTCAATTGTTGTAATGGCAAAGCATCAGAACCATCCATTTCTAAAATTTGATTTTGTATAGTCTTAATTATTTTTCTATAGTCCTAATGATTTTGAAAATTGTTGACAAAGAATGTTTCTTTTTTTGATTATAGTATAAATGATTTTTCTATAGTCATAATGATTTTTCTTATTTCTTGTCTTTTGTCCCTTTTTGATTTCCTATGTCTGTGCTTCGTGACAGGATTTTGTCACCTTCTTTTGATGGTATATTTCATTAACTCTATGTTGGATACTATTTTGTTCACTATTTTATTTCAGCTTCATATTTCTTTCATTTCTCATATACACAGAGACTACACATGTTGATAAAAAAATGAGCTATTTGATTTAGGTTTACTTTTCATTATTGTAAATGGTTAATATTTTTGATGGTACTCCTTGCTGTATTTCATATACAAATAATCATATAAAAATAATAAATGTAGTAACGATGGTGCTGTGCATTATTGATATAGGCTTGATGCCTCTTGTCAATGTGCCAAACTGTCAATGTGGTGGTGGACAGTGCATGTTGAAGACTTCACGGGCACCGAACAACCCTAGATGACAATTTTGGTGCTGCCCAAATAGAAAAAAGGTTGCTAATGTGTATATTTTTAATGTTTCTAATGTAAATACTATTAATTATAATATAAGAACTAATGTAGACTGGGTATCATAGGGAGATAATGGTTGTGGATACTTTAGTTGGGTCGATGACAACTCATCTGCATCTATATGCCCATCTCCACTTATCCATGATGAAGGATTTGTGATGAAGGATTTGAGTGCAAAATGTGTCAGGCTAGGGCAAATTCTGAAATTATATTTTTACGATGTCTTCTCTGTATTGTAATCACATATCTTTGTTGTGACCATATGTAGAGATGAACTAAAAAATTAGTTAGTTTAGTATTTTCATATTGTAACTAATATTTTAATATTGATATGACATAACTTCTCTTTACCTCAAGTGTGCATATATATGGTTTACATCTTTTTTTAGAATAATTCTTCATGTTTATGGCTCAGGTGAGCCCCAATCTGCTATCAATCACATGATTTAATGTATAGTGTTTTATTGGTTATTCCATTTGTTCCTTGACCTTGACTATGGATTGACTATCATTTTCAAGCTTGAGCGAGGCTTCGTACCATGCAACATTCACAGATTTGTATGCAATGCTGATTTATGCTGGAGGTAAACTACATGTGTCATGTAAACAACATGGTTGAATGCAATCTCTTTTGTGTGTTTTCAAGAGTTTTTCCACCAATACAAGCGTAAATAACTCATTGAATGTAATCTACGAATGATGCGTGGTATGAAGTCTCATTGAAGTTTGAGCACAGTGTGGTATGAAGTCTCCCTTTATTCTAGTGAGGGATTGGAATGAGTTCATTTTGGATGCAAAGGAGAATGGGGATGCTCAAAGAGGAATTACACCAGCAAATGAGAGAAGGTATAAACACAACAACTGAGAAACATAAATACAGATTTCACAACAGCTGAGAAACATAATTATAGGCATCACGGTGACAATTTTTTGGAGACAACGTAATTGAGTTGTATACCCAAGTGATAGAGTGCAACTTCTACACCTTCGATTCCAAGTTGACACTATGGGATACAAAGACCACATATAAGGAATAAATTTAGAGAGCGGAGGAGGTCCATAATGACCAAAATAATATAGGATGAACCTCAAGTTAAATGAGGCAATTGCAAACCTTTTAATAGATTTTTATTATTAAATAATGAAATTTACATATACTAGTGTTCTAAGCCCCCTCATTACATGATTTATTATTGTAAGCCCCCTCTAACTTACACATCTAGAAAATGAAACTACAACCTATTGGGATTGAGACAAACCTTATAGAATAACAATAGCTAGGAATGATCACTTTCCAACATCTGTTGAATACATCTGTAGCTCATGAATACAATGTGTAGCTCATGAATACAAGGTCCTCTAATAGATGTATTCAACAAATGTTGGAAAGCGATCCTTCCTAGCTGTTGTTGTTCTATAAGGTTTGTCTCAATCCCAAAAGGTTGTAGTTTCATTTTCTAGATGCATAAGTTAGAGGGGGTTTACAATAATAAATCATGTAATGAGGGGCTTAGAACACTAGTATATGCAAATTTCATTATTTAATAATAAAAATCTATTAAAATATTTGTAGTTGCCTCATTTAACTTGAGGTTTGTCCTATATTATTTTTGTCATTATGGCCCTCCTCTACTCTCTAAATTTATTCCTTATCTATGGTCTTTGAATCCCATAGTGTCAATTTGGAATTGAAGGTGCAAAAGTTGCACTCCATCACTTGGGTATACAAGTCAATTACATTGTCTCCAAAAAGATGTGACCATGATGCCTACAATTATGTTTCTCAACTGTTGTGTCCCAGGACCCCTTATGACCCTTTACAACCATTTACGATCCCTAAGAATACATCTTAGAGGTCTTAAAATGTCGTAAAGGGTCATAAGAGGTTCCTAGGAGGGGCCAGATGAGCTTCCACCTTCACGTGGTTGGCCCTGTTAAGTAGAGAATGTTATACTCTTCTCAAAACAAAGAGAAGCTCAATAATTTAAGGTCTTAGTCCACAGACAAATTAAATTAGACTTACGATCCAAAACACATAAAAAACATGCACATAAACATGACAACTGAGAAACATAAATGTAGATTTCACAATAGCTAAGAAACATAATTGTAGGCATCATGGTCATAATTTTTTGGAGACAACGTAATTGAGTTGTGTACCCAAGCGATGTAGAGAAAATTCTACACCTCCGATTCCAAGTTGAATACATTTGTTGGAGGACCTTGTATTCATGAGCAAAAAATGTAGTCAACTTGGAATCAGAGGTGTAGGAGTTGCTCTACATCATCTGGGTATACAATTACATTGTCTCCAAAAAATTGTGACCATGATGCCTACAACTATGTTTCTCAGCTGTTGTGTCCCAGGACCCCTTATGACTCTTTACAACCATTTACAATCCCTAAGAATACATCTTAGAGGTCTTAAAATGTCGTAAAGGGTCATAGGAGGCTCCTAGGAGGGGCCCGATGAGCTTCCACCTTCATGCAGTTGGCCCTATTAAGTAGATAATATTATACTCTTCTCGTCACCCGGAGTGTCCCATATTTTGTCAACTAAGTATCTAAGAGTCTCTCTGTGATCTATGGTCCAGAGTGTTTCGGTCTAAAACTAGCTTGTTTGTGTGAAATAAGACAAAAAATGTGTGACTGTTTGTAAATAGTAAACAACAACGACATAATATTACTGTGCTTAATTTGATAATATATATATATATATATATATATATATATATATATATATATATATATATATATATATATATATATATATATATATATATATTAAAATTAAATTGTATGTCAATATTTCAACCAACAAAGAATAGAAATATCGACGAGAAAGCTATAAATTCAATGTTTATTGCGATGATTTTACGTCACCATTTCGACGTACATTGGTCGTAGGGATAAGGCAATTATTCCAGGTTGAAGCAATGATTTCGAAGTCGTTTCCATCGATAGTTCAACCACTGGGGACATCAAAATTGTGATGGAGATTTGAAGTGTGGTGTTTTCAACAAAAAAAAATTCAACGACCGTTATGGTCGACTAGCCGACCAATAGGCATCTAATAATTGACTAAACCTCGTTGAAAAATAAGAAAACATTTACTAGTGTGGAAAGTGTCTGTGATTTGAAATGGAGTAAATTGATTGTCTATTGTCTTGTTATCACTTCCATGTCTGTATTGCATTATTTCATTAGCATTTGAAGGCAAGGAATTAACTAGTGTCTTGTACAATAGTGTTTGGTTGTAGGGATATGCAAGATATATGGTGGTGGAGAGGCTACAAATGGTGGTAAATGCTGATTGAAGGTGCATGAAGAAACACTAGTCATTGTTGCAAGCATATACTCCAAAGGATGAGTATATTTTATGATGGATCTATGCTATTGGGGTCCATAAGAATGTGTTAGATTCATTGGGGGGATATAGATAGATTTGCAAGAGTCTTTTTGAACAAGCACTCGCCTAGAGATCCTATATATATATATATATATATATATATATATATATATATATATATATATATATATATATATATATATATATATATATATATATATATATATATATATATATATATATATATATATATATATATATATATATATATATATATATATATATATATATATATATATATATATATATATATATATATATATATATATATATATATATATATATATATGTATGTATGTATGTATATCATAAAAATTTATGCTAGTGTAAAAATAATTTACTATACCCCAAAATAGGGGGTATTAAGGAAACCTTAAAAAAAAAAAAATGATATTTGCAAACTATAATTGTAGCTAGATATATTGTAGGAATAAAATTTTCATTTGAGCATGTTATTTTTTTTTTGAGAAATTTTAAGAAAAAACTAAGTACATAAATTTTTTTTATCTTTCAAAAATTTCAAGTGCAAAAATAAAAAAATTCCTAAAGCTTATAAATTTCAAAATTTCCAATAGGAACATAAAAAGATAAATTGTTGATTAAAATGTTCTACCTCATAAGCAATTTTAAATGTTCCTCTAAATCGTATAGAAACATATAATAAAACTATTAATTGCCATTGTAATTCGTTTATGGAAATTAAAATGCATGAAATTTAAATAGCATTTTAAACCTTTATTCAAGAAATTTTCTAAGATTGAAATCTCATACTTATAAAGTTTAAATAGAAATTTCAACTTTCATTATGCCAATATGATCCATTTTACCAAAATTCTGAATTTTCCCATAAATAAATTTTTCATATGTATTTTAAAATCCCAAATTTTAAATTTACAAGGAATCCCTGATTCTATTTTAAAATTTACACATGAAATGAACAATTTCAACAAGTTTCAAAACTAGGATTTTCTCTAAGTCCACAATTTCTACAAGCCTTGCGTCTAGTTGGGTACTTGTAATTACGAGGTTGACCATGAAGGCTCACCTCCCAACCTAGGCCATTTCATGGCCACCCCTGAGATAGGGGATCCAAATTGGAACAGGATACAAACAAAACTCATACATGAAGGAAGTAGATAACATGAACATACTTCAACAAATTTTCCCGACATGGTTTAACAAGAGGAAGACATCCAAGAGGCCTTCCTGAAATAGGGTAGAGGTGGACTACTAGGTGGAGAAGCCATAGTAAAAATACAAATTTCCCAAGCCACATATGGACTTGGGATGACCATCTTCAAGAATATGCAGTGTAATCTCCTTATGCCCCCCAGGTGCTCATAGGCCATACTTGGCATCATGGGTATCATGAAACCCCATGTTTATCACTCCACGCATGGGAGACTTTGCACAACCTGGGTCTTCTTCCTACTACCCCCTTCAAGGTTCCTCCACCCTCCCTAGGGTGAGTAGCCTTGAAGAATCCCATCCCAAAATGCAATTACAAATTTAAAAACAACATTTACAAAACTTAAGTTTCAAAAACAAAAAACTTAAAAAGCCATGGACTCCATTAAGGGAGCTCCAAGCTCAAACTCATGCAAGAAATTAATAAAATATATCACAAGATCCTACCTTGATCCAAGAAAAGGATGAAAACTAAAAAATGCAAACTCCTTCCAAGCTAGTCCTCCCTAAGCTCCTTCAAAACTGAAAAGGTCTCCAAATCTAGATAGTGGGTGAACACTCAAACCCTTCTCCAAGCTCTCCCTAAATAGGAAAAACTCCTAAAATATAGGAACCTATCAGAGGAGAGGAAGAAACTTCTATTCCCTTCTTCCCACTTTCCTTTCTTCTCATTAATGAAGTTGAGAGAACATTTGGGAAGAAGAGAGAGGTAAACACTAGTGACAACCTTGTTTTGAACATGAAGTCACTAGAATATTCATGAACATGCCGGACCAAAGTATCCCCAAGGTTCATTAAAATCCATTGCGTATGTTGTCAAGTGTTCTAGTGTGTTAAGAGGAAAAGTGGGACCATTCATAGGGTAAACCTACCCAACAAGACATGATAGAAGCATTGGTTTGTGCCCATAATGAACAAATGTTTCTGCTCCAAGGGAGATGGGGACATGACCATAAAGGGTCACTGGAAAGTGTAAAGAGACCAAGGATGGTCATTTGAATACATTGTGGAATGTTTCTGTGATTTGAAATGGAGTAAATTGATTGTCTATTATCTTGTTATCACTTCCATGTCTGTATTGTATCATTTCATTGGCATTTGAAGGCAATGAATTAACTAGTGTCTTGTACAATAGTGTTTGGTTGTAGGGATATGCAGGATATATGGTGGTGGAGAGACTACAAATGGTTGTAAATGCTGCCTGAAGGTGCATGAAGAAACACCAGTCATTATTGTGAGCATATACTATTGACTTGGTGGTCAGCACCTCCTTAGAGATTCATGATATGGTTTAACCACCTCCCATGGATTGGGTTAAATTTGACATTTGTATCGGGCATTGATAGTTCGAGCTTTTGGTGCAATGGCAAATGATTCCAAAAATTGGTATCAGAGCCTTGCATCATGGGTTTGAGTCTCCCTTCAATGGGTGCTGAAGGCTTAGTCAGTGCTGAGGGGAGATTGTTGACTTGGTGGTCAGCACCTCCTTGGAGATTCGTGACATGGTTTAACCACCTCCTATGGATCGGGTTAAATCTGACATTTGTATCAGGCATTGACAGTTCGAGCTTTTAGTGCAACAGAAAATGATTCCAACATATAATCCAAAGGATGAGTATATTTTGTGATGGATCTATGCTATTGGGGTCCATAAGGATGTGTTAGATTCATTGGGGGGATATAGAGAGATTTGCAAGAGTATTTTTGAATAAGCCCTAGCCTAGAGACCATAGAAAGGAGGGTTTGGTACCTAGAATGATAGGTCATTATTTTATCAATAATAGTTTTACAAAGTCTTGATGTAGAAGCATCATTCTATGAATGTGCTTACTAACTCTCATGGAATGATGTGTCTTTCACATGTATAATAGATTTCTAACATGATACATTGCAAAAGAGTTGATTTGACAAGGTGATCACCGGATTTGTGAAGTGAACTTTGAAGGATTTTCTTGGTTGAGAGCATCAGATACACATGAATACAATGTAGCACATAAATTTTGAATTCACTTAAATAATGAATTACACATGTGAACACATGTAGCACATAAAATGTACACATAAATTTTCTTAAGTCATGAAGTATACATGTAGCACATAGATTATAAAGCATACACATGAATTCACTTAAGTCATGTACGTAGCCCATACACATGAATTTAGGTTATGAAGAATGTACTTGAATATAAATAAATATACTTAAGGCATAAATCCTACACATGAGTACATACACACAAGCATATTTACATACTAACAATGAACAAATGAACACACAATTAACAAATTGGATTGAATATCAAGTTTCATATATATCAAAATGAACAATAATTCTGTACATATTTACAAAATCAACATATCTAGATACAATGTGGCATACACCATCTCAAAATGTGTCATATGGCATTTAAAAATAAGAAGTTCAACTACAAATGTTTCTAGGATATCCTATTCTATTGGTGGATCATCAAAATGCAGCCTCTTTGAAGTACTCTTTGGCTCTGATGGATCTTGCATTCAAACACAAAAGTGAAACCCCAAGTTAGATTACTTAATTTATATGGTTTCTACAAATAAAAAAAAATTTCAAAATCATAGTCAATAATAATAAATAAATAAAGTAAAATTGAACTCTCATGTACCTCGCCTCTTTGTCTCCTCACACGGACAGGAGACCTAATATATCTCCTTGGTAGTGAAGGGACAATGCCACCAATGTCGACTCTAACCTGTATATGTTTGCGAACATGAGATTGATCTATGAGTTATACTATTTAATGTTAAATCCTTGGTAGCAAATATATGTTTACAAAATAATTCAATTAACATTAAAAATTACATGTGTTGAACTTTCTTTAGGAAATGTCAGATGAGTCATCAGTGATACAAACCCATGGCATTCTACCTCCCTCAAACTAGGGGTGACCTACAAAAGTCAAACAGATACTTCATACAATCTTGACTTGATCATATTATATATACTTGATAGTAAAATACACACAAATAACTTTAGAAATATATGTACCATGGGGCTATCACTACGAATTGAGATGCCTGTGACTCTATCATGGTGAAAGGGTCTCACGACATCATCAAACACTACCCTTTGTCAAATAAACCATGTAAATTAAAAATGAGTATGCACAACTAACAAATATACATGTATACATAAAAAATCTAAATTACTTAATTACCTTCCCCTTGTCAATGTCAAACGCCTAAGCCCCCTCACATTTTCCCCTAGTGGCAACTGGTGACACCTGCACCAGTATGTAATAAGATGACTGTAAAAATTAGAAAACACATGTATATACTATTATAATAAAAGGAAATTGATGAGTACATTAAAAAATATGTACCATGGAAGCATCAAGGCCAAATGAAATGGCCGAAAGCATGGACCCCTACACCTATGCCATCTCCTCCTCTGTCATCAACTGAACATAAATGGAACACATAAAAAAACATAAGTGGGAAATTATTATAAGAGAATTCTACTAAAAATACGAATGTTTAAAATTAAATAAAATGTAAGAAGTGAACTATTTACCCTTACCATAATAGTAGGAGTCCATGGCTCTGTATGCCCTTGATGCACATCTTCATGAGGCGCTTTAGTGCCTGTAGTGTGATGTGTAGTATCGTCCACCTTGAAGACGTAGTTATATGCATCACTATCATTCAGGGGACCTAAGCATAGATTCTTGCACATAATGCAAGTGTGGGGCACACAAACATGTGAGCTCATGGAGGATGTGGAAGGGCCAGAAGCATCATCATGAGGAGGTAACAATGCCGTACTCAGCATAACCAGTAGATCACTCAAGGTTTGAATGGCTCAAATAGTTTGTAAGATGGCCTCAACAATAATATGAGGATGTTGCATTGTAGGAGGTGGTGAAATCTCAAGAGGGGGGACATATGTGCGGGATTTCACCCGGTGTGCCCATGGCCTATCCTGAGGAGCACCTAAGCCTACATCTTAGTTCGGTCTCATGCTCCAATAATTTTCCTTGTGACTGAGCACAAATTAAGCATACAATTTTTTTATGAAATAGAATGGGACATCCAAATTATTGTGGGGTGGTCTATCAAAAACCATCCACTAGCAGTCCCAAAAGTTTTCACGTATTGTATCATTTGTGCACCATTTAATTGACAACATAGGTTTTTTAGGGTCTACTTTTAAACTAGTTTTGGGATCCACAAAAAGATTACATATGTCATGTTTTATTATATTTAGGTTCATAAATTGATCATAGTCAAGCCCATTGTCAAATTGGGTGTGCATGGAATCACGCCATTGAAGTGCAACATTATGTTGCTCTGTAAGTTTCTCCATGTTTTCAATAATGGAGTTCAATGTGGAAAACATGGGGCACAATGTGGGGATATTGGCATATGTGGTCCGATATCCTCTAAGCTTATTTAGATTATCTCCTATGAGATCCTCTAAACATTGAGGGTTTGAGACTAGTTGGTCTTCTAAAAGTGGGGATTATTTGGAGGCGATTCTGGATTATTTGCGGGATCATTGGGAGGGTTTTATGATTCATTTGAGTCCATGTCTGATTATAATTAAAACCCAAATAGATAATTCTAATCAATTTAATAATAAAGAATCTAATTTAAACCCTAGTTTTTATTAAAAAACTACAAATTTCAATTAAAAAATAAAAAATAAAAAATTTCACTTACCTATTGATCTTGAGAAAATCAGATATGAGATTATATCAGATATGCGAAACCCTTTGAGTTGTGTTCAATGTTTTCACAATGAAAATGTTGAACGCAGTCACGGGCTACAAATATAAATTATTGGTGAAAATTGGATATCTGATAATATTAGATATCTCATATTATTGAATATCTGATAATATCAGATATCTGACCTTATCGAATATCCAATTAGGCCCATGCTTTGGCTTTTAGCTTAGCCAGGTATACTAACACCCAAGCCTACTAAAAAGTCAAAAAAAAATTTAGTGCGCTTTTGGACGAGTGAAAAGTTCATTTTTTCACATCGCCACTTTTTGGCATACCATGATCCTACACATACCATTGACTCATATTAATAATTACATTTATAATTTACAAAACTATTGTTCATGATTTTTTTAATTTGAAGTATAATGTATAATGTTCATGTTACTGTATTGAAATTTGAATTATAAGGGGGAGGCTAAATTCAAAACTTAAGTTTTTGTGTTTCTAAATTAGTAAATAATGCATATAACACTATTTGAAAAAGGGTCTTCTCATTTGTATTAATTTCTAAAATGGTACAATTAAGTTTTTGATCTATCGGTTGAATCCCAAAAAATCCCCCCTTTGTTTCTCTTAGTCATGCCCAATTTATAGTTATACTAAATAGTTGTGGTTTCCCTAGAAGGGGAAGCGACAAGCTTCCAATCATTTGCAATTCATAAATTTTCCAAAAGTATATTCGTAATTACAAAAGTTAACCTTTCAGAGGAAAAGCCTACATATCCCAATTGCTATAGTATCTAGAAGGCCTTTACATATCATTAGAAAGGAAAAAGATCATTTCATAATGGCTTCCAGAATCCAAAAGGTGACAATCAGTTGATGCAAAGGCCAAAAAATAATCGATTCAAGTCCTCTTGTAACCCCTCCTAGTCAAAGCTGTGATCCTCAAAAATAGCGCGCATCTCCACCTTGTCCCGTTCTACTTCCAATTCGAACATATCACTTTGGTATTCGACATAATTGGTAGCATGTTCCCATGCTGCAGACATGAGATGGCTTAGGACATCCCATTGATTCTCCTCATCGATATCAAAATTTGGGTGGAGAAAAGGTTGTGGATTCTCATTTGATGATCCATCATTTACTGGAAGACCCATTCTGTCATCCAAAATTGGAAAGTGCCATGTGTTCAGTGTTGTACTATTCCACTACTGAGACTATATAAAGAAATTAATAACCAACATGGCAGCCACATTAAATTTTGAAGGAATGTTTCAAGTAAGGTGGCTTGCCTCAGAAAATAAAATAATGAATATTGATGAATCATTGCTCATATCCAATACAAATTATCCTTTTTAATGTCTAATCAAAATCTTAGCCTGGATTATGTACTAGTGAATAATTTAAAACTGTTGATAAGTCTCATTAATGTCCCTAATTGCAGATCCCACATTAAGCTAATAGCTGGCGTGACTTCTATCTTCTATCTTTGACACCTTCTAAAGTTACATGCCATTAGTCGAGATTTCAGAATCCATCACCATCATAACCTTTTGACTATTGAGAAGTTACACAACAACTAGCCATGACTTCATAACATGCCAATGGTTACATGCTTTACGTTTTGCGAAGTTCCAAAAACCTCATGGCGTAACTTCATGGCTTTTGATATTGAACAAAACCTGACATTGCAAAGTTATTTGTGACATTTTTAGGAGATCGGGACTGTTTAACTGACCAGGGGGAAAAAACTTGAGATGTTAGAAACAAGGCCTTGTCATGACTTCAGAACCTTTCTGAAGTTACGTCTCACCACTAGATGCTCCCATGCAACTTCATAACTACCACTTCAAATGACCTTAAAACCATCATGAAGCCCCACAAACCTCTTTCCCTTTAGTGTCATGAAGTTACATAGACTACCAGCATGACCTCGACACCCCCATATCATAGCTATGATTTTAACTACCAAAGTCATGCCAACCGCTAGCTTAACCATGTGCATAAATTTGCAACCTTTCTCTTTAACCATGAGCCTAACCTTGTGAAGTCATGCTAACTCTTAGCCAAGCTATTTTGTATCTTCATGACCTTCATCTTAGATTGCCAACATAGCTGCTAAAGTCATGCTAACTATGTTTGTAACCTCATCGTAACTTCGCGACCTTCATCTCAGATTACCAACATAACCGCCAAAGTCATGCACACCGTCAACCTGACCTTTGCATATCTTCATGGCCTTTAATTCCAAACTACCAACATAACCCCTGAATTCATGCACATTGTCAACCTGCCCATTGTGTATCTTTGTAACTGTCAACAGCGATCCTCCTTTTAGTCTGCCGAAGCTATGCAAATTGTTACTCCAAACTGGTCATCAACTAATTTGTTAGGAAATGCCACATGGCACCCTCTAATTTTTCCTCTCATGCCACATTAACCATCCACTTCACCTCTATCTTTCCAAAAAATTTCTTTGTCTACTTCCAAGTGCACTAAAGTCAATGATCGGCTCAACATCGACTTAGCCCCATGCACATGTGCCCTCCACCAAAAGACGTTGTGCCTTTGGAAAGTGAATAAGTGAGCACTAACATATAAAATCACAAATGTAGCACTATGCATAACCAATGTGGGATATGTCATTTGTATTATTTATGTATATAGTTGACTTCTTTACTTCTATTGATGTTCTTACTTCTGTGAGAATGAACCCAATCTAGAAACTCAGAGCTGCCCAATAGAGAATTGGATTTTGGGATACTTGAGTGTACATATACATGATGACCTTGTTACAAATGACACACACAACTATAAGTAACTATTCTTTATGATAAAATTGAAAAAATATTCCTCAAGAATTGATTGTGTCAATAGGCCATCCTAGCAGAAGCTTGAATGCTTTCCTATTTTTATGTTTTCGTACTTGAATACTTGGCCTGTTTATGTCAGTTATTTTTCAAGATGCTATTATTTAACCATCTAGGTAGGAAAATGGACTATCACTATATTAATCTCTATTAACCATTTTACAAGGATTGACAATTTTTTGATACAATTTCTCCTTCTTGCCTTGACAATTGTGTGAGACTCAAAATTGCTTTCGATATTGCTTTCAATATTCTTGTTCATAGATAATTTGATTTACTATTGAATGAATGAATGCATGGTGTATGCAAATTAGATGTCTAACAACTAGAAGTGATAAATTAACTATTAAAGCCAATGAATCTATCTAATGCAAACACAATGAAGAATGCAAAGTAACTATGAAATGATGAAACTAATTTAATTACCTTCACCTACCATGCAGCTTGTCTCCATTGTTCTCCTAGCTTTGATTTCTTGAAGATGTTGAGCTCTCAAATTTCCAAATGAAGCCTTCTCCCAAGATGCTACCAAAGTGTGGAGATTGAATGAAATGAGTGCACAATAGCTTATGCAAACTAATGGATGGAATGCCAATGAAATGGTGATAATATGGATGCTTGATTTCTCTTAGAATGATTGGATGTTTGATTGCTTGAATGCTTGAATGCCTATTATCAAAAATACCTATTATCTCTCAAATGGGAAATGAAGCTCCTTTTATAGAGTTTTGGAGGATCTAGGCCTAGGTGGCGCAATCTTGCGGTTGAGAATGAAAGGTGGAAGATCCTAGGGCTAGGATTGACTTGGTTGAAGGAGTTGAGAGAAAAGGAGATGTAGTTGGAATGTGAGAGGAAGAATAGGGATGATGTTCCTCTAAAATTGACATGGAGGAGAAGAAGGTGGAAGGGAAAGACACATGTCAAGTGTCTCACAAAGACCAAAGAGAGAAAGAGGGAGAGACATTTTCCTCATGAGGACTCTTTGCACAAGTGTCCTATGAGTCACCTTTGACCCTTAGAGGTGGCTTGAGAAGCCCCTTAGGAATAGGGAATTGTCTCTTGACTTGGTTTAAGAGAAGACATGTGGTCATGAGACTAAGTCCTATGATGCCACATAGCCCTTAAGAATAGGACATGTGTGGGTGAGGATAATTGTAAATAAATAATTAATAATAATTATTTATCTTAGCCAAAGTGATGTGTTAGGTGACTAGGTAGGTGAGGTAGACTAGGAAACTTAGTCATATTTAGGTGATTGTGTATTTAATTAAATCACTTTAATAAGACTAATTAGAAGACTTAGGATAGAAGAATAAACTATAGTGAATTCACTAAATAAATTGAATAATTTATTTAATAAATAGAGGAATAATTATTAATTAAATAATAAATATTTAATTAATTTTATCAAGTCAATAGTAATTAAATAATAAATATTTAATTAATTAATGAAGCCATTTTTAGGTGTATACATTTTGCCCCTCTTTGAAATAATGTGTGTGTCACATTGTTTCAAAGAAAATTTCAAGTATTTTGTCCCTGCCCCAGATAATGACTAAAATGACATAAGCATGCCCCCTCGAGAGATTGATTAATAATTTGTTGGTGAATTTTTTTATTTATTGGATTTATTTTTTTCATTTTGATTAATCAATCTCACGAAAGAAATAGATGAAAAGGTGAGTGAAAATGGGGTGAAATGGAAAAAAAATGAGAGATAGGGTCCACACACCAAGCACATAGGATCCACAAGCTATAAATAGAGCTTAGGGGTCCACAATAGGCTCATTGTGCACACTTGTCATTGGGAGATCAGAGCATGAGAGAGAGAAGAGTAGAGCTTCTAGGATGCCGTTCCCATTGTCAGATCACTGCTTCGAGAGAGTCAGACACTTCCAGCGACCACCCGATTTAGGTGAACCAGTAGGTGACTCGATCCTCCTTGGTAATTTCATGATGTGATGCATGTTAGAGTAGAATTTTAGCATGTTTAGGATAGATTGAATGGTAGATTAGATTAGGAATTTGTTTGTTTTGAGGCATGGAATGAATGCGCAGTTTCGGCGCACCAATGCGCAAAAACTAGGAACATTTGCATAGAAAAATGATACTTTTTGTGCATACGTTTAGGGAAACTATGCATCCAGATGAGAGGAATGTTAGAGTTGCGCAAGTGTTAAATAAAAATGCGCATTTGAAAAATCAACGCATTTGGGCATATTTGTGGTGCAAATGTTCAATAAACTTGCACTTTTGTCAAAACCTACGCATATGTGCAAAATTATTGCGCAAACGTGAAATAAAACTGTGCATAGGTGAAAACCTACACAAATGTTAAAGAATGTTGTGCATACATGTTTCAATGTTGCGCATTTGTTTGAAGTGATAGAATGTGGTCAAACTAGATAGTCAATTAGGTCAAACCTGATGTCGATAAGCCGATTGGATCTGTCGGTGATTGATTGTGATCGATTTGCTCAAGATAGGCAACATTGTAGCATGTTCGCTAGTTAACTAGTCTTGAACATAGATAATTGATAGAATCATCTATTGAAACACATGATAATAACATGTTTGTATTTGATATGATAGGATAGATAGATTAATAGATCAGTTTATCAAAATCTGATAGGTTGATTGTTGTTGACTTGAATAGGAGGAGATTACAGATAGTCTGATGTCATAGGAGAGATATCCTATGACTCAGAATCTAAGACTGGCACTGTCGGAGATAGATAGATTGTTGATTGGAGCCTCTGGACTATATTATGTGATTTATACACCCAAGATTCAGGCAAATTCGAGTATGATGATAGCTTTAGTAGAGCGATGGCACTCAGAGATGAGTACCTTCCATCTTCCGACAGGAGAGATGACAGTTACATTAGAGGATGTATATCGCATCCTCCGTCTTCCCATCACAGGTGAGCTGGTACAGTATGATCTGCACGATGAAGTTACAAAGTGCAGAGCCATCTTCGGTGATGATGATATAGAGGATGGAGAGATTAGCTGGGAGGACATGGTGGATTTGTATGATCCTCTACCAGTAGTGCTAGCAGGAGCGATTGGGGGATTCGTATGCCCTGATCAGAGATCACATGGATTTGCAATTGGATGGGGCCACACATTATAGTGGATGATGGAGGGGACTCGATATGCTTGGGGTGTGTGTTTATTAGCACATCTTTATCATGACATGCATCAGGTGGTGTACCATAGGGGTGCATCATTATCAGTAGGTGTGACATTGCTCCATGTTTGGGCATGGGAGCATATTGCAGTTACTCGACCTATGGCTATTAGATTTTGGGGCACAAGGCAGCCCTATATTCATTTATACATGTCAGTTTTGTCTCAGGAAAAATTGGGCCATTTAGAGTTTTGATGGTATACCTTTGATACACTAGACATAGTGACATGGAGACCCTACCTAGGGTGTGAGCCATGGGATGATGAGTGGTAGCTTGGTTTTTGTTTTGAGTCACGGTGGTTGATAGGTCGGACACCATTTATCATTAAGTGATAGTTGGTTAGTCGGGTCCTAAGAAAGTTTGGTAGGATACAGGGCATGCCGTAGGGAGTGACAGAGCATGCTCATACTCATCAGGAGAGATGAGACTGGGGACCCATGGAATCATTCAATGTTGCTTGAAAAGAGTTTCTAGATGCCCCATTTTAGGCATGGTCAATGAGACTGATGATGGTAGACCTGGGGATGACTGCGGAGTTGGAGCAGTTTTTGAGGGATTTTCCAGTTCCATGGATCATAGACCCAGTAGCGAGGCCTCCAGAGAGAGATCTGACAGAGAGATGATGGGGGAGACTCCGAGGGAGAGATACACATGGATGAGGGAGATGAGGTGGTGGTGATCATGGAGGAGATGGAGGAGGAGATGATGGTGGAGATGGAGGGAGAGAGGATAGAGCAGGACCTCAGATGAGAGGAGGTGGTGTGCGGTAGAGAGGACTGATGTCACCTCCAGCTAGATAGGGACAGAGACATGCTCCAGCATAGCCAACACAGCCAACTACAAGAGCTCCACTATAAGTACCAGTCCTTCTAGCATAGATACCAGTTGCCACAATACAGGGACCAGCTACATAGGTACTGATACCATAGGTACAGGTGCAAGGACAGGATGAGGGAGATGTTTTACTAGCCCAGGGTGGTCAGGTGCAGGATGATATACAGGATGAGGCTGATGTTGAGATGCTAGATGTACAGGCACAGGATGAGCAGGTAGACATGGACATTAGGGGACAGGATCCCTATTTACAGAGAGATGCTACGAAGGAGGAGCTGAATATTGATATACTACTAGTCAGACTAGTAGTTACACAGGTATAGGCAGATCAGGTACCAGGTCTAGAGAGATAGATTGAGAGACTAAAGTGCCAGATGGATGTCCTTAGACATGAGTGGGATGCAGTGATTAAGAGACTCGGGGAGTCTGAGATACTAGTAGATGAGCTACAGAGGATAGAGGACCTAGGTCCCCATGGAGATAGCCTAAGAGCCATGATACAAGCCGAGAAGGAGATATCCTACTGGTGAGAGGCATACAGATAGGTAGTGCCTAGAGATCAGTGGATTGAGAGCTTTAGAGAGAGCTCAGTGGCGGTGAGGACAACAGTATATGAGAGACAGGCACCAGCTGGTAGTGGAGGTGTATCATCACGTCCTCCTAGAGCACCCACAAGTTTAGGAGACCAGGGTGGATCTTCAGGAGTAGGTGGTTCAACAGCACAGGGCCTTATTGCAGCTTGTAGATAGTGACAGACAAAGTCAGGAGGCAATGGGTCATAGATACCCCTTGTATATACTTTTTGTATCATATTATCATTGTATCATTATATATATTGACTTGATAGACACTAACTGTAGACACATTGGTATTGATTATATATCATGGGACATTTGGATAGTTTTGGTTGTATTTATGGACTTTATATGATTGACTCTATATGATTGATGCAGTTCTATCATGATTTTCTATGATGTTTATATACATGTGTGTACTGACAGATGTAGGATGTGATGATTCATTTTTATATGCATGGAATGGATGTCTTAAAATGCAAAATGATTAATTTTCTATATGATGCTAATGGATAAACAATCTAATATATATGGTAATATAAATGAATGTTCTAAATGATATTCACTAATGCTATGGGATGATAAATGCAATGATGTAAAAATAATGTGAATAATGTAAAATGAATTGATACTAAATGCACGATGATACTAAATACATGTACTAAACAATAGGTGTTATTGTAATGCAAATGATATCTAATGTAATAAATGAAAATGTACCTAAGATGATGGATAACATGATAAAAATGAAATGAGATGAAATGATAACTATAAAAAATATCAAATGAACATACTGAATAAGAATTATGCATGCTTTAAAATGATTAAGTGCAAAGTATTTTTGGTTGTCCAAATGTCCTCAACTGAAATAACAATATTCTTGACACAAGAAGAATGGACTTAGGAAAAATAGATAACCTAATGAGAAAGATAACCTATAAAACCTTATAAAAGGAGCACTGGTATGCAATTCATGAGATGGTAAAATGCAATGCAAAATGAAATGAATGTATGTCCACAACTTTAGGTAACATCTTAGAACTTCATAAGAACTAGAATTTGATTTTCATCATTGAGCTCGTTATGTTGCAAGAAAATGAAAGCATCATGGTATAATTAAACCAGGATGACCTGATCACTTCTTGCATGGAGTTTAATATTGCAAACTTGACAAGCATCTAGGTATAATTGAACCGAGATGACCTAAGTTTCATTTGCGTAACAGATAAGGAATATTTCCCCCCTCCATCGGGGAACAAATATTTGGAGTCGAGGTATGCGATGGCGTATCACCATAAATAGAATTTGTTAGAACAACATGATTTGTATGTTGTCCATACTATGAAATGGATGAAGGTACTTACACACAGACACCCCAATTACTTGTTCCTTCAATTTCATCAAAAAAATACCCCACAAACAACAATCAAAGAAAATATCATGCCCCATCCCAGCTAGTCTAATCAATGACATATGGGAGTTTCAAATTCATGTCAAAGATATCCCGGAATAGCATAGGAAACATGATAACAATGAAATCTAGATATGAATGCATAATTTATAACAAATCATTCTAACATGCCTGCCATGAATATACATTTCGTTTGCCAAAAAGATAGATTTAGGATATGGTAATCAGTTCAAAAGATGATGTATAGTCAAGATGTATAGATAAGTAGTCACAAGTAAAAGAATAGATCATAGATTCTGATTCAGCATGAAGATACCATTGTGAAAGAGCATTTGATTGCGTTCACCTTGCCTGGTGAAAATAACTCCATTTTGTCCTCTAAGAGTCACGACTATCATAGATCCACTTCCCAAACTAGTTCAAGGACATGCCCCCAGCTAGGTGATGGACTAACTTATTATGGATGAAGAAAGACGCAATAAGACTAGGATGAAGACCATGACAAAAGATCAAGCTATGATGGGATTTTATCATGGGTAGATACAATGGATGGTGTATGAACTGGCCATTTTATTATGATATATACATGGTGGGGACAAGAACTGAGTAACCATTTTATTGTAGATACATACAATGAATGGACACACTAGAAGAATCCTAATAGATAGAGGAGCTAACTTGTCACACATAGCGCCTGTTTCCAGGTTTTCACCATATGCTTTTATTGCAGTTTTCTTTTGATTTTGTGATTTTTATTTTTTTTACAGAATATATATATAGACTATATACATGCCCCTTCCATGGAGATTTCAAGGATAGAACTTCTTGAGATGGATGTTGTTAAGAGGTTCATCCAAAGGATCCCCTTCAAGTGTAGATAACTGATAGGCCCTAGAACCATAGACTACTATAATCACAAAAGGTCCTAACCAATTTGGTTTGAACTTGCCCTTCTTTTCATGGTGTTGTTGATTCTTTGGATTTTTTCGAAGGACTAAGTCACCCAACTAAAAGTCTCTAATATTTACCTTGCTATTGTACTGATAGGACAAACACTACTGATAAACTTTCAAATGATCATAGGCTTGCTGACGGTGTTCATCTAGGAGTTCCAATTCAGTCAGACGTGCAACTCTATACTCTTCATCAGGAATTAAATCTTTAAGAGTAACACATAATGAAGGCAACTCAACCTCGGGGGTAGGACTGCTTCAGATCCATAGAAAAGGGAATATGGAGTGGCTCTAGTAGGAGTACGGATGGAGGTATGGTAAGCCCATAAGGATGGATTAAGTTGGAGATGCCAGTCATGGCCAGAATCATTGACAGTCTTTTGTAGGATTTTAACAATTGTTTTGTTTGACGGCTCAGCTTGGTCATTTCCTTGGGGATAGTAGATGGAGGAATAGTTGTGGGTGATGTGGAATTTTGTGCATAGGTCATCCATGTCCTGGTTTTGAAACTGTTTCCCATGATCAATGATAAAATACATAGGTATACCATATCTACAAATGATATAGTTTAAGATAAACATGGATATTTGTTTCCCTATGGCGGTAATTAATGGAATGACCTCAATCCATTTAGTAAAGTATTCTATGGTGGTGAGAATCCATTTGTGACCATTAGAAGATGGAGGGTTGATAGCACCCATGAGGTTGAGCCCCCACCGACTGAATGGAAAAGTAGTTGTAAAAGGATGTAACTCGTGAGCTGGAGCATGGATAAGGTTTCCATGTATCTGACATTTCTTACATGCCCTAGCAAAATGAAAGGAGTCAGCTTCCATGATAGGCCAATAATAACCCATACGCATGAGTTTCTTAGCCAAAGAGGGACCACTCGAATATGTCCCACAAATACCCTCATGTACATCACGTAAGGAAAGTTGAGCTTCATCATGTTCGAGACATTGTAGGAGAGTACCATCAAAACCTCACCGATAAAGGGTGTCAGATATTAGGACATAGCGGGAGGTTTGGCGGAGAAAAGTTCATTTTTGATTTCAGGATAGGTCGGGAGGTAAGGTGTTATCTTTGAGGTAGGAATAGATATTTCCGTAGGTTGGGGAGTTATGTCCAATTAGATGACATATAATACTTGTATCAAGCTCATCATATGTAGGACAAGTCAGGGATTCCACCAAGAACTCAAAATGGGCCTTGGTATCTTCTATATCAAATAAAGAAGCAATCGTTGCCATGGCATCGGTAGCCTTGTTTTCATGCCGAGGAATCTACTCAAAAGTGATGATAGAGAAATACTTTTTAAAGTCATCAACCATACGTTTATATGGAAATAACTTATCATCTTTGGTTTGATAATCATCATTAACCTGGTTGACAATCAGCTGAGAATCTCCATAGACATTTATTTTAGATACGTTCCATTGTAAAGCCATTTTTAACCTAATCAAAAAAGCCTCATATTTTGCTACATTATTGGTGCAAGGAAATAAAAAATTGAAAGATTTCAGAATAGTGTATCCTTGTGGCGTGATAAAAAGAATACCAGCTCCTGAACCCTGCTGAGTGTATGAGCCATCAAAGTATAATTTCCATGTTTGTGTGGACAAAGCTAAGATATGAGCATCAGTAAACTCTGTGTATAGGTTGGTCTTCCATTAATGGAGCATTAGCTAGTTGATCTATGATCACTTGAGCTTTGATAGCCTTCTTGTCTACATATTCAATATCAAACTCACTAAGTAGCATGACCCACTTAGCCAACCTGCCTGTCAATGCTGTCTTGCTTAACAAATACTTTAAAGGATCAATCTTTGCAATAAGCTAAGTAGAATGTGACAACATGTAATATCGCCACTTCTGTGAAGCAAAGACAACAGCCAAACATGCTCTTTCAATGGGGGAATAGTTTAACTCATATCCCACTAGAGTGCGACTGATGTAGTAGATGGCTTTTTCTTTTCCTTCATGATCTTGCTGAGCTAGAAGAGCACCTAGTGAAGCTGTCGTGGCTGAAATGTAGAGCAAGAGTGGCTTGCCCAAAATTGGTGACATCAAAGTTGGAGGATTCACTAGATATTGCTTGATTTTGTTGAAAGCTTCCTCACACTGATCATCCCATTGGAATAAGATATTTTTGTGCAGCAAATGTTGAAAGGGATGACTGCGATCTGCTAGTTGAGAAACAAATCTTTGGATGGATTGTAGATGCCCTTGTAAAGATCTTAGCTGACTAATGTTAGTGGGGGAAGCCATCTCCAATATTGCTTTAACCTTTTCTAGATCTACTTTGATTCCTTTAGCTGAGACAATGTACCCTAATAGTTTGCCAGATGTGACCCCAAATGCACATTTCTTTGGATTGAGTCGAATCTGATATTTTTCCATCCAGGTGAATATTCTATCCAACACTCTCAAATGACCAGCTCTATCTTTGGATTTTGCTAAAATGTCATCAACATAATATTCCATGATGGTATGCATCATGTCATGAAAGATCGTGGTCATGGCTCTCTGATAAGTTGCTCTAGAATTTTTGAGGCCAAATGGCATCACATTCTAGCAGTATGTACCCCATGGACAAGTAAAAGTAGTTTTTTCATAGTCTTTTGGTGCAATCTTGATTTGGTTATAGCCAGAAAACCCATCCATTAATGATAACATCTAATGCCCAGCTGTTAGGTCAACAATCATGTTAATATTTGGCAGAGGAAAGTCATCTTTCGAACAAGCTTTATTAAGATTGCGAAAATCAATACAAATCCGAATAGACTTGTCTGGTTTTGAGACAGGAACAATATTGGAAATCCACTCAGCATAATCAATAGCATGAATGAACCCAACATCTAGGAGCTTCTTCAATTCTACTTTCATGATTAGAGCAATCTAAGGATGCATCTTGCAGAGCTTCTGCTTAACTGGTTTTACACCTAGTTTGATAAATAAATGATGCATAATGAGATTGGGGTCCAGACCAGGCATATCAGCATAGGAGCAAGCAAAGTTGATTTGTCTTTCTCTAAAAAATTTTGCAAAAGTTTCTTTCTCTGATTTTGTCAAGGATGCTACTACTTTGAGGATGCGTGGAGACTCCTCTGTTCCAATGTTAAGTGGTACTGTTGGTTCTATGAGAATGGTAGATTGCTCTTGATATAGATAGTTGGGAAGAGTGTAAATCCTTCCATTGTCAGGTGCCTCAGAGAGGTTTTCACCATCAGATGTGTCTTTTCTTTTTACTATTTTTGGATCTAATACTACCACTGAGTGGTTTTCACCATTAGATCTGTTGATTATTTTTATATTTTTATGACTAAAAGGATTGGCACTCTCTCCAAAATAGGCCATGTCATTGACTTCTATCAGAAATCCTGACTTGTGATCCCCTGGTGGTAAATGATCCCTAATGGCAAGATAGTCAATAATCGCATCATCATTATGGAAGACATCAAGTTCTAGGTGATCGGGAGAATCCCAATCGATAAGGTCAAGACGGACAAGGGGCATTGGATCATTTGGGTCGGTTTCAAAAGAAGAGATAGTATTGATTGAAAAGTTGTCAAGGTTTATGATGGTATCAGTGAGGTCTATTTCCATACTCTCATCTAAATCATCTATCACAAGATAACGCTCACTTCGCTCATGATTGACACGAGTAGTATTACATGGGACTAATCCTAGTGAGTCACTCATTGAACTCTCACCCTCATGGTAATCATTACTATATTGATGGACAACATCGACTCCTATTTCTTTAGTGTATTCAGATAAGGAATCCCATTCATAATCATTAGAATCAGAATCATCATTATCTTCAAGTCTATCAATGATTCTTTGAGCTATCCTTTGTTTCTCTGGATCTACATACATACCATGCTTTCTAAATTGTAAGGCAGGAGCTTTAGATGTCTCATGAAAAGGTGGGATTTTTTCTTTTACTTTTGGTTCTTGTGGTCCTTCACCTTTATATCCTAATCTTGTGGTGTCTCTTTGATAATTGGGATTTTGCAAAATTGGTTTTATAACACCTTCCCTTTGTAACCCTAGAGGTCCAGCACCTTGATATCCCATCTTTTGTAGTAAAGTATACCCTTTTCCATAGACATTAGGTGATATACATTCATGTTTAGTATCCTCTTCAATCTTCTATGTCTTAAGCCAATAATTTTCATTACGCTCAGCTGCCTCTTTGGATATTGTGCCCCCACTTATAAATGTGTTATAAACAAGTGTGGAAGGGGGTTTTGATCATTGTTTAGTGATCAAAGATCTACCATATGATTTGGGAGATAAAGGTAACTCAGTGATACAAAGAGATTGACCTAAAGTATATTCTCCCATACTATTTTGTTTGATGTCTATCTTAATCCCATCTGATTTAGAAGTTGATGCTATATTACTAGGATCACTAGGTGTAGTTACAGAAGATCCAGTACGATTATAGGGAACCAAAGAATCAGAAGTCTTCACATTGCTACAATATTGAAAAGGATTAGAATCTCCTTTGATAGTGATCTCCTGACCATTATGAGGGAATTTTATACATTGGTGATAAGGTGATGGCACAGCTTGCATGGAATGAATCCATGGTCTTCCCAAAAGGATATTATAAGCAAGATCCATGTCCATAACTTGACAAGATACATCTTTGACAATAGGACCAATTCTAATTGGAAGAAAAATGGACCCCTTGGATGATCTCTCTTCCTCATCATAGGCTTTTATTTTGATTTTATTTTTTGGATCAACAACATTCTCAAAAAATCCCAATGCAAGGACTAACTGTAATGTGCAGCTATTCAAGCCAGCTCCCCCATCTATTAGTACTCTTTTAATGTTGTGATTCTGGACAAGGAATTTGATATGTAAGGGAGAATTATGAGGTTGGGTAATAGCTAAATCATCATTTTCAGTGAAGGACAAATAGTGTGGGGTCATTAAATGGCCCACCATAGCTTGAAATTGATCACAATCTAGAGTTGTGGGAACCTGGGTATCTAAGAGAGCTTTTTCAAGGATATCTTTGTGAGATGGGGAAAGACGCAAAAGATCTAAGATGGATATCTGGGCAAGTGTTTTCTTAAGTTGTTCCAAAAGATTATACTGGTTGGAAGTATTTGGGATAGACTTTGGGACATAAATGGACTTATTTTGTGTAGTGCTTGGTTTAGACTGGACTCCTTGGAGAGTAACTTTGGCTTGAGCACGAGTAGTAGCTTGGACTGGTTGACTCTCTGATTTTCCTTTGATGGTAATGACATTGGCATAATACATAGAAGGATGACATTCAGAAATGTTACCAACATATTAATAGGAAGTGGAATTATAATTGGCTTGATTGTCACTCTTATTGTTGGAAGAACCCCCTTTTTCATGCTTAGGAAGTGGATCTTTGAAAGCTATATGTGATTCATTTGAGACATGTCCATCAACACCAATTTCACCATTTTCAATTAAGTCTTGAATTATATTTTTGAGTCTTTTACAATCATTTGTTTGATGTCCTCTGCCTCTGTGAAATTCGCAATAATCATTCTCATTCCACCAAGAAGGATTCACCCTAGGCTCAAAATCTTTCATTTCAGGAAGCGTAATGAGTTTCTTTGTGATTAACTTTCGTAATGCTGATTCGAGAGATTCCCCCAAAGGAGTAAAGTTTCTTCGAGGTGACATAAAAGGAAATCATGGTTTGGATGAATCTTTGTTGGTATTTTGATTTGATGATTGATTGTTGTAGGTTGCTTGAGTAGCATTGGCCTGACTGGTGAGATTGAGAAGGGGTTGTGTTGTTTTGACATTACGATTATCAACAATCCCGTCATTGACAATGTTTTTGTTTTTATTCCAGAATTTTGATTTGTCATTGTTGTAGTTGTTGGAATTGGAATTTGACGATCCGACAGTGTCTTTAGAATAAAGTTTGATCTCACCTTTTCGGACCATGGCTTCCTCAATCTTGATACCATTTTCTATGAGCTTATTGAAATTTGGTGGACATTGCAATTGTAACCTATAACTCATTTCTGGTGTAAGGTTATGCACAAAAATATCCATCTTTTCTTGTTCAAGAATCGTTCATGGATATTTAGAAAACAATTGACGCCATCTTTGCAAAAAAGTAAGGAAGGGTTCTCCATTCTTTTGATGTGCATTACAAAGATCAAGCATAGTGACTTCATGTTTGATGTTATATGAATAATGAGTCACAAATTTGTCAAGAAGCTCATTGAAAGATTTGATGCTAGGGGGTAGTTTAGAGAACCATTCCATGGCTTGTCCTCCTAAAATTCATGGGAATAGTCACATAAGATAAGTGTCATTGTGAGTGACTTCAATACAAGCAGCACAAAAATCATGAATGTGGTCTTGTGGATTTGAATTCCCTTTGTATTTGTCAAATTTTGGTACCTCAAAATGAGGAGGGAATGGAATCATTGCTAAGTTCTTATCAAAAGGATAAGGACATATATCTTCCAAGGAATACTTCTTTGTTGATGATCCAGTTTGGATGTCATGAATTTGTTGTTGAAGCATTTGGATTTGTTGTAGGACGGGATCCAAAGATGGTGTGTTTCCTTGAGTATTTTGGTAAACATTGTTGTGAGAAGTATTGTTTTTTAAAGCATGATTTTGCTGATCATTTTGAGAAATAGTGTATTGTTCATGACTATGAGAAGCATTGGATTACTGATTGGTTTCCTTTGCTCCATGAGTATCTTGAGAACCTTTAGGAATTTGTTGATTGTTTGTGTGAGCTGGTTCTCTAAGATAAGAAATATCAAATCGCTTGGTAACTTAGCTCCTTGTTGAGCAAGCATGAGGAAATACATCTCTTTATCCAAGCCTAAGAGTCTTTCCATGACATGATAAAATTGAGGATCTTGTGAAGCTTCCCTAAGTTCATCATCGGTTGGTTCATCAGTGGATGTAAAAAGTGAAGTTTTCTTAGGAGCTTCGGGCCAAGGATTTTCTTCGTTGCTGGTATTGCCTTCCATCTTGTCTAGGGATTCTGGATTGATGGCTTGTTTAAGTTTCTGAGATCGAATTTGAACCATAAAACTGAAAGAATTGATTGTGAGATGAAAGATTTTGAATGAGAAGAAACAGAAAGTGACTGATAGAAAAGATATTGAAATGTGTTGAAAGTGACAAGACAACTTGATAAACTCTAAGTCAATAGGAAGTATAGATCTCACTATGATATGACAAAGAGAAACCAAGAGATAATAACCTAAGTAAGTTTGGTGGTTAAGGATGATATATCCTGATATAGTAAACTCTCAAAGATCAAAATTTGATGTATAAGATAATGTTTCAACACAAAAATTGAGAATTTCAAAGATTTGGAAGAAAATGATTTGATGAATCTTGATGAAGGAATGATGAAAAGTGATGAAAATGGTCAAACTAAAGATCAGAGGTCTGTGTAACTTGACTATTTCTCCAGAATCTTACAAAGGACAAAAATGGGTATCTGAAAAAGTGATTTTGAAAATTGCAAAGTTTGTGGAAATGCTCACTATTGTAAATGTGCAACAACAAATGCGCAGGATAGATTTACAAATGCGCAACAAATTTAAATAGATGCACAGCAAGATGTGATAGATGCGAACTGGTAATACTCAAAAGCGCAGACAGTCTAAACATATGCACAACAAATTTTGATTAATGTGCAGCAATTTGGATCAAATGCGTAGAAATATGTGATATGTGCGCAGGTTTTGAAGTTTTGATCTGAATTGAAATGTTTTGGAGTTTCTTGGTGTTTTCTAGTATTTTTTTTTTTGGCAAAGTGAAAAATGCATAAACACATGCACACAAGACAAAAATGATGTTAATCTGACTATACTAATATGAATGCACAAACACACTTACAATTCTATGGTTGGCAAGGATGATATCTACTGAATCCCCACTAGGATATACACAAATTCACATCGGACAGCCTAGGAACTTGGAGGCACGTGCTCCTCCTTATAGTGCACTCACTTCTCAGGCACACCAAGTTCTGAATTCAATGGGTCATTACTTCCCAAAGAACTGCTATCTCTACTATGAACCGTGAGTAATGTGGGGTGTCTTCACGAGCTTGGGTGACTCCTTGAGCTAGCAGATAGAAGGTTTTTGGCCACTAAACAAAAGTTTTTAATAAGGACATCCATTCAGGTGGTTGTGATCAAGTCATTTTCCCAATTAAGGGGGCTCTCCCAATCCTTTCAAAGCAAGGATTTCACCTCTACTAAGTAGGACTTTAACGCACCACTAAGGTACTGGAGGAGATTTTGGTTGCCACAATGAATTCACACCTATCTAATGTGAGACTAATCACACTAGCATTTTTTATATACCAGTTTGGAAGGGCTTGGCTTTAGCCTGTTACCGGTTGGGTTGTTCCTTGGGGTGAGTACCTCTTTTCCCACCAAAGACCGCCCTCTAAAAATTATAACAATTTCTCTTACACCTAAGGTCCACGAATGGCAAGGGGAGAGGATACGTTGTTATAATTTTGGGATTACAGATATGCTATTAAGAAAAACACAATAGACACTTGAGCTATACTAAATAATACACACAAAGAAAATGCATGTCTTATTTTAGAGCCCAAACAAGGTTATGGTTTATTTTGCAAACCCTTTAGGAATCCCTGCAAAGAAATATGTTAAAAATTTTAGCAATAGGGTCTTCTACTAAACGTCCTACAAAATAGCCTAAAATCTACCAAACCAAATAGAAACTTGTTAAAGGTTAGCTAAAATCCAAATAAATCATAAATTTTATCCTAAATACTGTCAATAAGAAATGCGCAATAACAGTGAATTAATGCACAAAATTATTAAACATATGCATAGAAAAAGGCAATGTAAGCGCAGGAAATTTGAATGTATGCGTAGCAAAGTGGAATGTATGCACAGCAAAATGGAATGTATGTGTAGAGTTTCATCGAAATGAAAATGGAAAGATGAAAATGACTGATGTGATCAAAAAATGAATGCGTAGAACAGATGGATGAATGTGCAGAAATCGCAAATAAATGCACAGAAATAACCTGGAAACATCTGCACATGGAAAAACTAAGAAAACAAAATGTTAAAAATAGAGGCTGGCCCTCCTTCTAGTGCCAAAAATGTATGCAAATTAGATGTCTAACAACTAGAAGTGATAAATTAACTATTAAAGCCAATGAATCTATCTAATGCAAACACAATGAAGAATGAAAAGTAACTATGAAATGATGAAACTAATTTAATTACCTTCACCTACCATGCAGCTTGTCTCCATTGTTCTCCTAGCTTTGATTTCTTGAAGATGTTGAGCTCTTAGATTTTCAAATGAAGCCTTCTCCCAAGATGCTACCAAAGTGTGGAGATTGAATGAAATGAGTGCACAATAGCTTATGCAAACTAATGGATGGAATGCAAATGAAATGGTGATAATATGGATGCTTGATTGCTCTTAGAATGCTTGGATGCTGGATTGGTTGAATGCTTGAATGCCTATTATCAAAAATACCTATTATCTCTCAAATGGGAAATGAGGCTCCTTTTATAGAGTTTTGGAGGATCTAGGCCTAGGTGGTGCAATCCTGCGGTTGAGAATGAAAGGTGGAAGATCCTAGGGCTAGGATTGACTTGGTTGAAGGAGTTGAGAGAAAGGGGGATGTAGTTGTAATGTGAGAGGAAGAATAGGGATGATGTTCCTCTCACATTGACATGGAGGAGAAGAAGGTGGAAGGGAAAGACACATGTCAAGTGTCTCACAAAGACCAAAGAGAGAAAGAGGGAGAGACCTTTTCCTCATGAGGACTCTTTGCACAAGTGTCCTATGAGTCACCTTTGACCCTTAGAGGTGGCTTGAGAAGCCCCTTAGGAATAGGGAATTGTCTCTTGACTTGGTTTAAGAGAAGACATGTGGTCATGAGACTAAGTCCTATGAGGCCACATAGCCCTTAAGAATAGGACATGTGTGGGTGAGGATAATTGTAAATAAATAATTAATAATAATTATTTATCTTAGCCAAAGTGATGTGTTAGGTGACTAGGTAGGTGAGGTAGACTAGGAAACTTAGTCATATTTAGGTGATTGTGTATTTAATTAAATCACTTTAATAAGACTAATTAGAAGACTTAGGATAGAAGAATAAACTATAGTGAATTCACTAAATAAATTGAATAATTTATTTAATAAATAGAGGAATAATTATTAATTAAATAATAAATATTTAATTAATTAATGAAGCCATTTTTAGGTGTATACACATGGTAAATGAAGCAAATTGATTATAGATATCAGATTGTGTTTCTTTGAAATATGTGATTATAAGGTGACCTACGCGTCACTATTTGTTTCTCTGATGTCATGTTCATGTTATTTAATAGAATTATTCTCTTTTAGTAATCAAATTGTGTGTGACATCTTTATGGTCGTGGAGGTGCATGTACAGAAGCTGTATAATGATTTAAGCGAAAATGGTTCTTTTTGCTTGTTTCCAAGGTGATTTCACATTTTAATCTTTTCAATATGCCTTTACTCCTAATTTATGAATAATCATTACATTTCAAGATGCCAAATTTAAAAAATAACTTCCTTTCCATGGTCAAGTTTTGGTCTCATTCCTATGTTTTGAAGATATTATTATTGTGTAAGTCTTTTAATGTTTTTGACTCATAATTCGCCCAAAAAATTAATGTTATACTATAAAAAAAAATTTATTCGCCAATATATATTTTTGTATTTAAAAAAAAAAACAATTCGCCCATATTTTTCACATAGATTCAGGGAGCATGAATGATTCGCCAATTGAGATTATTATTATTTATTTGTAAACTAAATCTTTACTCCAATAAAATTAATATTTTCCTCGGTAGTTTTACAAATTTCACTAGTTTTTTACATCTTTTTTGAAAGGGGAGTTTCTTAAAGATTACTCTGCTTTATATGTAAACATATATCAATGACTATATGTAATGCAGTGTTAGAAGTGGGTAAATGATGATACTGAATATTCATATCATGTGACTATATGTTATCATTTATTATAAGACTTTATCAAATTAATTGATATTTTATCTTGTTCCTTGACTCGTGGTTGTTTATATGACTTGATCGTGTATGTTATACATTACTAGTAGCAACGTTAGGGAACCTTAGAGTTAGAGGACTTAGTTATATGATTATGTTTAGATTTCATGTTACAATTAATGACATGTATTTTTTTTAAGCTTATGTATTATGCAATTGTAATTGTAATGTTAGTTTCATTCTTGTTTCAAAAAAAATTATTTTTCTTATTTTATTGAGTTGTCCTCTTAGGTTCCCTAGCGAGGAGTTACAATTAAACATATGATAAATTACAAATGAGAATAAGAAAATACATTATAAAATATATACTGAAATGCATTCTTTGCCATCCTTTGAAATTATACAATTTACAAAATATTTGGGTACCTAATACGAACATAAATTTTCTCCAAAGAACTTATTGGGAATTGTTTCCCCTCTGTAAGAGTTGCCTTTACATTACAAATAGATTTTTATTTATAGGTTTCACATGATAACTACCAAATATCTAACTTGATAACTACCCCCAAACTACCTTTGTTAAAAAAAAATTGTCTTTTAAAATAAAAAACTTTACTTGGTTAGGATTTCTATCATTTTAGCATTTATGAGGCTCATTTCCTAACCTTAGTCACAGTAAGTGATATAAGTCACTTTTTCTAAAAGATAAATAAGAATTTGTAACTTAGAACAAAGATATGTTATCAATTATTTATAGTATTCTTTTTATCCATGAGTTAGTCATTCATCAATAACTTATCCCTCAAGGAAACACATTCCAAGATTTCTTTTTATCCATGAGTTATTCATTCATTGAAAACTCAACCCTCAAGGAAACACATTCTAAGTGTTCTTTTTATCCATGAGTTATTCATTCATTAACAACTCAACCCTCAAGGAAATACAATCCAATTTCACATTTCACACACTATTTCCTTTCATAAAATTTGTCATCTTCACTAAATGTTTTTCCTTCCCTTTAGTTAATCTCTAACTCTTTAAAATCCCTTTTCCATAGTAGGAAATAATAAAAAAGTAGTAACTTTGCACATGTGTATGACCATCTTTTTTTTTAATTGGACCAATAATGCATGGAGGTTCACCTTTATTAATAACTTATAATTTAAGGTCCCTAATTTTTTAATATTGACCATTGTGGAATTTTCCTCATTTTAGAGTAACTTTAGTTTGAAATTTAAATAGTCAATCTCACAAGAGATCATTATGTTCAATTTTATCAATTTCATTCCATACATCCAATCTTCCTTGAAAGTATGAGTAATATGTCCCTGGACAAGTGTGTTTAGCAACATGTAAAAGGAATTTCCTCATAAAATGAACACCATGCAAACTTCCTTCAAGGTAATACATCCCTAGTGTTCATGATTACCCAATTCTCAAAGATGGACCAACCTATTCAAAACTCTAACCTCAAACTACTTTGAATGCACCCCATGTTTTCTTCAAATAAATAGTCACCAAGTTTGTTAATGAAGGACACTTTCAATTGTGGTGCATATAGTTATAATTCAAATTATAAGGGTATCCTAAATGATTCTTAGTTCTTTTGATGAATTAATGATTGTATTAGTGAGAAAACTGGCCATGTAGACTTCCCTATCCTTGGTTCCTTTGTCATTGATCTCTAACTTAGTCATTACAAAGGAGATCAAATATATATTTTTTGTTAATATGGTTTATTTGTTCTCAAAAACTATTTTAATCCTTATGATTTTGGGATTATAGGGTTTATGTAATGCCCCACTAGGGAACCCATGAGAAATTAACCTAAAACATGTTACTAAGTTTACAAAATAAGTTTTTCCTTAAGAGTTTACAAACAATGATGAATAACAAAGTGAAAGTAATATAACATAAAGACAATACTTACTCATAAGTGAAACTCATTTACAGATTAAAAATCCCAATGGTTCATTGATGTAGAATTATGTAAATATAAATTAATCTATTAAGTACAATAACCATTCAAATAAAGTACATCATCTCATAAAAGAATACCCAAATACAAGTGAACCATAAGGTATACATGATAATCCACATCCACTATACCAGTTATAGGGTACATAAATACAATCTAAGTAGAAAGTATAATATAATAAATGAAAGATAAGAATAAGTCTCCAATTATAAACACGAAGATACAACTGCTACAAATATCATCCAACACTGGTACAAGGAAATCTAAATCTCAAATGGTAAAAGAATCACTACCACCCAATCACGTGGAACCAAAGTTCCACTCCCACCATGCCGAGGAGATAAAAATAGACTCCACTCGAATATAAAACACCAAAAACCAACACAATACAACACTTAAGCTAGGGATCTTGAAAGCTCTCTATCTCAAAAAGGTACAAAACCAACTGCAAAGATAAAACATACTCAACCAAAGGAAACCAACACACATAGGAAACCTAAGATGTATAAAGGGAAGTGTCATCACATGAGACAACTCTAAGGTTATTGTGGTAGTCTCTCTAGACCCCGATGCCCTAGTGACTCTATGCGGTATTAGTAATCCTCTCATACATATGAGGCATTGACTATGCTATATCTAGTCTATGCATGCAACATACATCTTCTCACTCTCATCCTAGTCAAGACCTCAATCAAGTACTTAGGCATGGGCAAGGCATGCATTATCTTATTAATTTATTTTAAAACTCTCAATGTATTTAAGTTATCACTTTATTAAGTAACTTGTAAGGGATACCCATGCAACCACTTTTGGGCTTTGACACCTCCAAAACAAGCCACTTCCCATCTATACTCTCAAATAACCTATCGTAATGCTCCAACCAAAAATAACAAAGAGAAGAATGAATAAAAACCACAAAATCTTCTTGTAAATCATAAACCATGATAATCACCAAAGTAAAATAATGGAGCATAGTAGAGAACAACACATCCTATACAAGGATCAAATAGTCCATCTCAATATAGACATTATCAAAGATCAATCATCCCATAATGGATATCTCAACAAAATAATAACAATCCATAGAGTCTTATATCCCAAGACCAACAATAACAAAAGCTTCAATGACATCCATCTCTAAACATGAAGTAACATAACCCATAAAGATAATCATCCCAAACATAGAACAATCATAGTAGAGAACATAAGGCGACCAAGTAAATCGGACTTAATCATAATAATGGTCATCACCTTTTTGGTCAAATGAAATAAAGATTGAGACACAATACAACATATGAGATCACTCACAGATACCATAAAATCATACATAATCCAATTGAGACTTCAAAATGGTTATAAAGATTCTCCATATAAAATCAAAGATTGTCAAAAAAAACATTTCAAAGCCTCTCGTATACAATTTCTAAAAGTCAACCTAATTTCCCCAAATAAACAACATCAAACAAGGAAAAATAATATACCAAGTAGTCAAACCATAACACAAGTCTCAGTTGTTTAAGAATAGTCAATTTTGCTTACTAAAGTCTAGTTTGACTTATTAAGAAAACATTCATTTAAAATCTCATGCATATATACTTTTTAAATAAGTATTGAAATAAAATCTCCATGCATATCAAAACACCATGTATTTAATAATAAAATAATTTATTAATTTTCCAAATATAAATATAAATGAAAACATTAATATTAAAACCTGCATGTACAAAAAATAATTAATATTTATTTATTAATTAATTTTTTTTTAATAAATAAATAACAATAATTATAATTTTTTTTAATATTTTATATTAAAATAATAATAATAATAATAATAATAATAATTTTTTAATATATATAAATTTAAAAATTAATATATATTTATAATAGAATTCAAAAGTCCAAATACATATATATTTACTTTTACATTAGTTTTCTAATTTCATGATTTAATATCTCTTTCTCTATCTATATATTCTTTACTACTTTCTTTTAATTCTATAAAAAGATTATGCTCACATGCAAATATTATATATCTATTTTAATTTGATTTACTTCCTAGGATTTCAACAACAAATACAAACAAACCCTAACTGATTTAATAAAAGGATTTTATTCAATATTTTTTTAACAAAAATACCAAGTATTCACAATTCTACAATCACAAGATTTCTTCAACCAAAAAACTTTCAAAACAAAATTTCATACAAAATAAGAATTACAAAATTACCATCAACAAAATTTAGCAAACACAGTAAATAATCTTTTAAAAGAAAATCAGATCTATGAGGGTTTCAAACCCTACCTTAAACCACCAATTGACAAAAATCACGAAGAACAATCGAAAAACCTTAAAAATTCTAAGCTTTCATAATTTCTTTAAATTCAAACTCCAAACTAAAATGTGTAAACCTATGTGTGTAAAGAATAATGACCAAAATACTCCTAATAAAGGAAAACTTAGCAACCTAGCATTTTCCAAAACTCATGCATAATAATAAAAAAGGAACTCCACCTTAAATTGAGTAAAAATCATTTATTTAATAAATATTTCTTGTTTTTGTCAATTCAGACAACTTGAATTTTAAAAGGTGAAGTTCTAATTTCTTAATAAAGTATTTTCTAATATGCAACTCAACATTAAAATTGCTTAACTCATTTTTAACTTCTTTTGCATTTAAATATTAATTTTTATATTTTAATTAAATTAAAATTTCTAGCATATTTAAAATATGAAATTTAATTAATAATAATTTTATATTTTAATTATGCATTTAAATTCTAATTTAGACTTAGTATTTAATTATATCTCTACTTTCCATTACTAGACTTTCTAATTAATTCTTTTTAATAAACATGGGTATTTAATTAATTCTCATTAGTTAAATAACTTTATATTTTAACATTCCAATATTTTATAAGATATAAGTAATCAATCACATAATTAACTTTAATTAAATCTTTTATCTATTTTAACACAAAAATTATATCACACCTACATGCATACAAAACTTGAAAAAACTGACTACATCAAACACAAAGGGTTCACGAATAGTGTCACCTTGGTGAATTCTAAGGGTAATAACTAAGATACTTGTCTACTATTTTTGGACAATAAATAGATTAGGTTAGGATTTGGACCTATCTATTATCTCCCCTCTCTTACCATTGAGATATGGCGATAGGGAACGCACATCTTGATAATTCAAGGAAGTTGATGCCTGGTATCTAAAATCCTACATAAAAGATGAGCATGTACATACATATATAAATATATAACAAAAAATGGTGAGGATCGACCAATCGTGTGGATCTCGTAAGAAAGTAACTACAACTCTGTCTCTCAACCACATCAAGCACATCTAACAAAAATATAAAACATACACATAATCCATGCACATGCAGGTATGGGGTCAGTAAATCCCTAAATATAAATGACATCATAACATATAGAAAATCAAACTATGGGAGGGGTATTACATCCACCTCCCCTAGAATTAGGCTTACTCCTGGAAGCCTACAAACAAATAAGGAAAAAATGACATCTCGAAAGAAGCCAAAAATAAAGACATGATATATAGTCATCAAGAGCAATATAATTCTAGTTTAAACATAAATCGAAAACCACACTGATCAATCATTCATTGTTAATCAATTTAAATAGATCTATATCTTTATTCATTCAACATCATATTATTCATCTATAAATTAATTTCATAAAGGACATATTTGTATTTACATCAAATATCAAATTAAGAGGTTCATGCAATCCTAGAAAATGCAATATAATCATATAGGACACACAATACATTTCACCTTCACATAAAAATATAGTACAATTATTTGTGATGTCCTCCCTTACACATACTATCAGAGGTCCAAAATGAACATGATAGAAACAACACTTATCACAGAATGGGGCCAACAATACCAAACATTCAGGATAACTACCACAAAGTTAAAAAGGAAACTCCCAAGTGGGAGAATTCCAAGTTGAACATTAAATCATAAAACATCGAGACAATTTCAATAGTAAATCAAGTGTGACCAGTGTCACAAAATAGGTAGTGAAAAGAGAGTCAAGTGATAGTTCTAGGCATAAGAAAGTTTAAAAATTAAATGTTAGCCCAAACACAACATGAACAAATCATCAATAACCAAAATAAATTATCAATCATAAAATAGTTCACATAACAAAGTGTCTGGTGTCAACCACACTCAAGGGAGTAACCACTTCATGACACCCAAGAATACAACATCTTGGATGAATTAGAGAATGCACCCAAAAACAATAAATGATCGCTAAGGTAAGATGCATCAAATATAATTGTATCTAAATAAATTTGCAAAAAGTTACAAGTAGGTTATAAGTTACAATGGTTCTCAAATACAAAAGAGTTATGTGTCTATGTTTAGTTTCAAGTTTTAACTACATGACACCTAATGTGCGTACAAATTCCTAGAGTTCCCAGTGTAGAAACATGAGCTCTTATACCAAGTGTAAAGACCCTCCATGGAGCCCATGAGAAATTAACCTAAAATATGTTACTAAGTTTACAAAATAATTTTTTCCTTAAAGTTTACAAACAATAATGAATAAAAAAGAGGAAGAAATATAACATAAAAATAATACTTACTCATAAGTGAAACTCATTTACAGATTACAAATCCAAAGGGTTCCTTGACATAGAATTACACAACTATAAATTAATTTTATTAAGTAGAATAACCATTCTAATAAAGTGCATTGTCTCATAAAAGAATACCCAAATACAAGTGAACCATAAGGTATACATGATAATTCACATCCACTACACAAGTCATAGGGTATGTAAATATAATCTAAGTACAAAGTACAATATAATAAATGAAATATAAGAGTAAGTCTCCAATGATAAACAAGAATATACAACTGCTACAAGGATCATCTAGTACTATTACAAGGACAACAAAATCTCAAATGGTAAAATAATCACTACCACCTAACCACATGAACCAAAGGTCCACTCCCACTGTGCTGAGGAGATAACAATAGACCCCACTCAGAAATCAAACACCAAAAACCAACACAATATAACACCTAGGGAAGGGATCCTGAAAGATCTCCATCTCAAAAAGGTACAACACCAACTGCAAAGATAAAACATACTGAACCAAAGGAAAGAAACACATGTAGGAAACTTAAGATGTATAAAGGGAAGTGTCATCATAAGAGCCAACTCTGAGGTTATCTTGGTAGCCTCTCTATACCTTGACTCCCTAGTGACTCTATGCGGCATTTGTAATCCTCTCATATAAACGAGGTACCAACTATGCTATATTGAGTCCACACAGGTGGAAAGCATCTTCCCACTCCCATCCTAGTCAAGACCTCAATCAAGTACTTAGGCATGGATGAGACATACATTATCTTATTAATTTATTTTAAAACTCTCAATATATTGAAGTTATCACTTTATTAAGTAATTTGAGAGATACCCAGGTATCCACTTTTGAGCTCTGGCACCTTCAAAACAAGCCACTTCTCATCTATACACTCAGATAACCTACTGTAATGCTCCAACCAAAAATAATAATAAAAAAAATGAACAAAAACCATAAAAGCTTCTCATAAATCATAAAACATGATAATCACCAAAGTAACATAATGAAGCATAGTAGAGAACAACACATCCTATACAAGGATCAAACAGTCCATCTCAATATAGACATTATCAAAGATCATCCATCCCATAATGAATATGCCAACAAAATAATAACAATCCATAGTCTTATATCCCAAGGCCAACGATAATAAAAACATAAATGATATCTATTTGCAAGCATGAAGTAACATAACCCATAAAGATAATCATCCCGAACGTAGAACAATCATATTAGAGAACATAAGGTGACCAAGTAAATCAGACTTATTCATAATAATAGTCATCACCTTTTTGGTCAAATGAAATAAAGACTGAGAGAGAATACAACATATGATAATATTATTTAAAAAAGATTTAAATGTGAAAATTAATAATATATATATATATATATATATATATATATATATATATATATATATATATATATATATATATATATATATATATATATTCCATTGGTTTTCTAATTTCATGATTTAATATCTTTTTCTCTATGTATATATTCTTTACTACTTTCTTTTAATTCTATAAAAAGATTATGCTCATATGCAAATATTATATATCTATTTTAATTTGATTTACTTCTTAGGGTTTCAACAACAAATACAAACAAATCCTAATCGATTTAATATAAGGCTTTTCCTTAATATTTTTCTAACAAAAATATTAAGTATTCACAATTCTACAATCACAAGATTTCTTCAACCAAAAAACTTTCAAAACAAATTTTCATACAAAAGAAGAATTACAAAACTACCAACAACAAAATTTGGTAGGCACAAAGTAAACAATCTATTAAAAGAAAATTGAATATACGAGGGTCTCAAACCCTACCTTAAACCACCAATTTATAAAAATCATGAAAAACAATCCAAAAACCTTGAAAATTTTAAACTTTCATAATTTCCTTCAATTCAAACTCCGAACCAAAACGTGTAAACCTATGTGTGTAAAGAATAATGACCAAAATACTCCTAATAAAAGAAAACTAAGAAATCTAGGGTTTTCAAAAACCCACACAGAATAAAAAAAGGAACTCAACCTTAAATTGAGTAAAAATTATTTATTTAATAAATATTTCTTATTTTTATCAATTCACTCATCTTGAATTTTAAAAGGTATAGTTCTAATTTCTTAATAAAGTGTTTTCTAATATGCAACTCAACATTAAAATCACTTAACTCCTTTTTAACTTCTTTTACATTTAAATATTAATTTTTATATTTTAATTGAATTAAAATTCCTTTCATATTCAAAATATACAACTTAATAATAACTATTATTTTATATTTTAATTATGCATTTAAATTCCAATTCAGACTTAGTATTTAATTAAATCTCTACTTTCCATAACTAGACTTTCTAATCAATTTTTTTTAATAAACATAGGTATTTAATAAATTTTGATTAATTAAATAACCTTATATTTTAACATTCCAATATTTTAAAAGATATAAGTAATCAATCACAAAATTAACTTTAATTAAATCCTTTATCTATTTTAACACAAAAATCACATCACACCTACATGCATGCTAAACCTGAGGAAACTGACTATATAAAAAAACCTAAATCAAACACAAAGGAAGAGTTCACAAATGATGTCACCTTGAGAAATTTAGAGGGTAATAACTAAGATACTTGTCTACAATTTTTGGACAATAAATGGCTTAGGTTAGGATTTGGACCAGTCTATTATCTCCCCTCTTACCATTGAGATATTGCGATAGGGCACACACATCATGATAATTCAGGAAAATCGATGTCTGGTACCTGAAATCCTGCATAAAAGATGAGCATGTACATACATGTATAGATATATAAAAAACAATGGTGAGGATTGGACGAACGTGTGGATCTTGCAAGCAAGTAACTATGACTTCATCTGTCAACCACATCAGGTACATCAAATTGAAATATAAAACATACACACAATCCACACACATGCAGGTATGGGGTCAGTAAATCCATAAATATAAATGACATCATAACATATAGAAAATCAAACTATGGGAGGGGGTATTATAGTTTATTATAATATCATTATACTCATTATTTCTCATGGTTAACAATTTGTGAGGCCTCACCCCGTACCATCATTTCATAGTAGACTATTTCCACTTGATGCAAGGCCCTCTGTAGGTCATAATCTCATACAGAAACTTCCAGAGGTCATAACTTTTGACTCAGGTCTGGGTTTTTGCTGAAAGTTTTCGGGTGCATGCCTCAGGTGGTGGCATTTTTTTTTCCAATGATCTTAGATCGATTGGGGTCTATTTTAGCACATTTTTGGGAGCTGAAAGTTTCATCTCAGGCTCTGAAATCAGCTTTTAGTGTTTTTTCTCTAGTTTTTAGAAAGTTCTATTTTGTAATAAATTCGAGTTTATGTTATCAAATCTCGCATATTAGTTGGCAATTCATTCTAACTTAGTCGAGGGCATGTGTAGGGAAAATCTTAGCTTTTTAGGTGTTTTTTCAAAAATTACCAAAAATGGCAAAAAACACCTATGAAAAGAAAAACTACCAAAAAGGGCAATTTTTGGATTTCTTGTTTTTTTCTAGTTTTTGGTTACTTAAGAGTTTGCAATGAATTGTAGAGGTAGTCAATGATGAATGAGAAATATTGAAGGACTCAAATCTGTGTTATTTGTCTTGTGATCGAATTTATTGTTAACAGAGTGGGTTGTACTACATCATTTGGTATCAGAGCAAGAAGATGGTTGGGAGAGGAAGAGGAAGAGGAAGAGGAGGCATTACACCGATGCAAAGATTGATGTTGGATATGCAGAGGTAGATTGAATGACTCAGTGAATGAATGGATAATAAAGGGATACAAGGAGGGACTGAATTTGATGAAGAGGGAAACCAAAGAGGTGCTGACCAAAATGAAGAATATGTAGGAGAGAGGCTGGAAGAAATGAGCTATGAAGATAGAGTTCTCAGGGCTTTGGAAGGAAGGAGTGAATCAATCAAGGTTGACATTTTAGACTACACTGGTAGTCTTAAGCTAGAAGAATTAATAGACTGGCTAAACGAGATGGGAAATTTTTTTGAATGGAAGCCTATGACGAAAGAAAAGAAGATGAAGTTCGCATGCACAAAACTAAAAGGACATGCAATGATATGGTGGGATCATCTCCAAAAGGAATGAACCAGAAAAGGAAAGGGAAAGATTAAGACATGGAGCAAGATGGAGAAAAATCTCAAAGAAAAATTCTTACCCATGGATTATTCACAAACCCTCTTTCGTAGGTTCCAGAATTTGAAATAGAACTTGTCTTTAGTGCAAGACTATACAAATGAATTCTACAAGCTATCAATGCACATAGAACATCAAGAAAATAATGAGTAGATGGCTGCTAGATATATGAATGGCCTAAAATTCTCCATCCAAGATGAGTTGAGCATGCATCGTGTCAATAGTATGGAAGAAGCCTACCAATTAGCCCTGAAGGCCGAAGAAAAATAGAATAGGAAATATATCCAAAGGAATAGAGGTGGTCCAAGGGGTACCTCAAGTCCATTTCGAGGAGGTTCTAATAATGGTTGAGGAGATCCCTTTCAAGGATTCAAAAAAAATATAGACACCAGGCAAGATCCTCCAAATCAAGAAAGAGGAAGGGGGTTCCAAAGAGGACGAGGCTACGGAAGTGGAAGAGGCTGGGAAAATCAAAGAAGGACTTTCACTTGTTTTAGGTGTGGAGAAGAAGGACACAGAGCCTTTGAATGTTCAAATTATAACACACCAGAAAGAAATCAAGGAGAATAACCTAGAGTGAACCTGGTTTAGCTAGAATTCATAGAAGCGGGAATAGATCAAGAAGTCCTACCAGACATGGGAGAAAATCTCATGATGAGGAGATCAATGATCATTCCAGAGAAGGAAGAAGTCCCTGCAAAGAGCTCTGATGAATCATGGCTTCAAACCAACATCTTCTGAACTAGATGCACCTCAGGTAGAAAGGTATGCCAAGTTATTGTTGATGGGGGTAGTTGTGAGAATATGGTAGCTAAGGAAATGGTAGAGAAATTAAATCTGCAATGTGAGAAACATCCTCATCCTTAACGTATTGCATGGTTTAAGAAAGGAAATGAGGTTATTGTTGATAAAAGATGTTTGGTTAGATTTACTATAGGAAAAATCTATAAGGATGAGATATGGTGTGATGTTATTCCTATGGATGCTTGTCATATTTTGTTGGGAAGGCCATGGCAGTTGTTGGAAAAATGTTCAACGCTCCCCTCAGGATTCGTGACATGGTTTAACAGCCTCTTGTGTCTTCTATAATTCTAGTGGTTGTATTGGGCATTAACAGGTCGATCTTTTGGTGCAACGACAACCACTACTTGTAACAAGTGGTATCAAAGCTTGTTCATAGGTTCAAATCCTTAAAACCCTCGGGTAACACTGAGGGGGAGATTATTGGAAAAATGTTCAGTGCTCCCCTCAGGATTTGTGACATGGTTTAATAGCCTCCTATGTCTTCTATAAGTCTAGTGGTTGTATCAGGCATTAACAAGTCGATCTTTTGGTGCAATGACAGCGACTACTTGTAACGGGCAGTATGATAGGAAGATCATGCACGATGGAGAGAAAAATACATATACCTTCTGGAAGGATGGATCTAAAGTGACTATCTTACCACTTAAGGATGGAAGGAAGAATGAGACCATGTTGTCTGCAAAGGATGTTGTCAAAGAAATGAAGGTGATAGGTTGCTACTATTCATTGATAGTAAAAAGGGGAGAAGAACTCGAAGACATAATACCATATGATGCAGTAAAGATACTAGAAGAATTTGCTGATATTATTTCAAATGAGCTACTTGATGGTCTCCCACTAAAAAGGGATATACAACACCATATTGATCTGATTCCCAGAGCAACTCTTCCTAATCAAGCAGCTTATTGACTGAACCCAACCCAACATGCAGAGTTCAAAAAACAATTAACAGAATTGGTTGAGAAAGGCCTGGTTAGAGAAAGCATGAGTCCATGTGCTGTGCTGACATTATTGACCCCAAAGAAGGATGGAACATGGAGGATGTGTACTGACAGTAGAGTAATTAATAAGATTACTATCAAGTATTGGTTTCCTATTCCTCGTATAGAGGATATGATGGATGAATTAGCAGGGGCTAAATACTTCAGCAAGATTGATCTATGAAGTGGATACCACCAGATTCAAATTTGTGAAGGAGATGAGTGGAAGATAGCTTTCAAGACTAGGGATGGCTTGTATGAATGGATGGTTATGCCATTTGGGCTTTCTAATGCACCAAGTACATTCATGAGATTGATGAATACTATCTTACAGCCCTACATTGGTAAGTTTGTTGTAGTTTATTTTGATGATATCCTAATTTATAGAAAAAACAAAAGAGACCACCTACAAAACTTAAGGATCATCCTGAGTGTACTGAGGAAAGAGAAGCTCTGTGAAAATTTAAAGAAGTGTAGATTCATGCAAAATAGTTTGACTTTTCTGGGCTTCGTCATTGGTGAAGATGGTGTTCAGATAGACCCAGAAAAGGTCAAGGCAATACTTGAATGGCCTAGTCCATCTAGCATAATAGGGGTAAGGAGTTTTCACGAATTGGCAACCTTCTATAGAAAGTTCATTCAGAATTTTAGTAGTATTGTAGCACCCATCACAAATTGTATGAAAGGAAGGGAATTCACATGGACAACAGATGCTGAACAGAGTTTCCAATTCTTGAAGAAAAAGGTAACTGAAGCTCCTATATTGGCACTTCCAAATTTTGATAAAGTATTTGAAGTAGAATGTGATGCTTCCCATTTTGGGATAGGTGTTGTTCTTAGCTAGACAGGTAAACCAATAGCCTTTTTCAATGAAAAGTTAAATGATGCAAGGAAGAACTATTCTACCTATGATTTAGAATTTTATGCTATTGTTCAAGCATTAAGGCATTGGAGGCATTATCTGGTCCCACAAGAATTTGTGCTATTTACAGATCACTTGGCCCTGAAATATGTGAACACACAAAAGAAATTGAATAGTAGGCATGCTAAATGGGTGTCTTTCTTGCAAGGGTATAATTTTGTTTTGAAGCATAAGTTTGGAAAGTAGAAATAGGTTGCTAATGCCCTAAGTTGGCATGTTATACTCATAACTAAAATGGAATCAGAGGTCATTGGTTTTGATGCTATTAAAGTTTTGTATGAGGTTGATGATGATTTTTGGGAAATTATAGAGAAGATTAAAGAACTAGGAACTAATCTTTTGGATCACATGAGAGGAGAATACTTTATGCAGGATGGTTACCTCTTTAAAGGGAAACAACTTTGTATACCAGCTGGTTCCATGAGGGAAAATATTAACTGGGAATTTCATAGTGGTGGTTTGGCTGGTCACTTTGGGAAGGACAAGACAATAGCCTTGGTTGAAGACAAGTACTACTAGCCAAAACTGAAAAGGGACATTACTAAGTACGTGGCAAGGTACAGAATCTATCAAGTGGCTAAGGGTCACTCCCAAAACATAGGATTGTATACATCTCTACTTGTACCCATTGAGCCATGGATAGATGTGAGTGTGGATTTTGTATTGGGGCTTCCCCAAACCCAGTGAGGTACAAATTCTATCTTTGTAGTTGTTGATAGATTCTCTAAGATGGCTCATTTTATTGCTTGTAAAAAAACTAATGATGCCACAAGGATAGCCAACTTATTTTTCTCAAAAGTTGTTAGACTCCATGGCATTCCAAAGACTATCACTTCTGACAGGGATACTAAGTTTTTGAGTCATTTTTGGAGGACCTTATGGAAGAAGATGGGAACACAATTGTAGTTCAGTAGTGCCTATCATCCCCAAACTGATGGGCAAACTGAGGTAGTCAATCGGAGTTTGGGAAACCTGTTAGGGTGTATTGTTGGTGAAAAGCCCAAGCAGTGGGACTTAGCATTGCCTCAAGTAGAGTTTTCTTACAACAGTTCTGTTAATAGATCAATTGGCAAATCTCCCTTTTAGATCGTATATGGTAAGAATCCTCAGGGTGTTTTGTACCTTGTACAACTCCCTGTGCAGGATAGAATTAGCAATGATGGGGAAGCATTTGCTGAAAACCTTCAACAACTTCAACAAGATGTGAGGAGTAAATTACAAGATAGCAAAGAGCGATATAAGGCTTTTGCAGATGCCACTAGAAGGAGACAGGTATTTAATGCAAGTGATTTGGTGATGGTATACTTGAGGCGTGAGTGATTTCCCATTGGCATATATCATAAGCTAAAATACAAAAAGATAGGTCCTTGCCAAATTTTGAAGAAGATCAATGATAATGCTTATGAGGTTTGTCTACCAGATGATCTGGATATTTCTCCTGTCTTTAATGTTTCTGATTTATATGCATTTCATGGAGAACTACCTCAGCTAGCCAGTATAGATGATGTGGATTGGCATCACCACCTTCCAAGCAAAAAGAAGGAAAATATTGCCCACATTCTAGACAAGTAGTCTACAGTCACCCGGAATGGTCATTATAATAGGTATCTGATTCAGTGGGAGGGATTACTAGCAACAGATAGCACCTGGATCTCAGAATGGGAAGTGATGAAGTTGGACCCCACAAAGTTGCAGCAATTCATAGAAAACCACTTTCAGGAACTGCGTTCCTTTAAAGAAGGGGAGAATGATGCAGGGTCCCCTGTAGGTCATAATCTCATACAGAAACTTCCGGAGGTCATAACTTTTGACTCAAGTCTGGGTTTTTGCTGAAATTTTTCGGGTGCGTACCTCAGGTGGTGGCATTTTTTTTTCCAATGATCTTAGATCGATTGGGGTCCATTTTAGCACATTTTCAAGAGCTAAAAGTTTCATCTCGGGCTCCGAAATCAGCTTTTAGTGTTTTTTCTCTAGTTTTTAGAAAGTTCTATTTTGTAATAAATTTGAGTTTATGTTATCAAATCTCAGATATTAGTTGGCAATTCATTCTAACTTAGTTGAGGGCATGTTTAGGGAAAATCTCAGCTTTTTAGGTGTTGTTTCAAAAATTACCAAAAATGGCAAAAAACACTTGTGAAAAAAAAAAATTGCCAAAAGGGGTAATTTTTGGATTTCTTGTTTTTTTCTAGTTTTTGGTTACTTAAGAGTTTGCAGCAAATTATAGAGGTAGTCAATGATGAATGAGAAATATTGAAGGACTCAAATTTGTGTATTTGTCTTATGATTGAATTTATTGTTAACAGAGTGGGTTGTGCTACATCACCACCTTATGATTATCTTGATGATACATTATTTTGTTATGTTGGTCTATTTGGACAGGGATTTTATATTTTTGATACTATGTGATGACCTATGATTATGTAGATGATGATTTAGGACTTATTTCGATACTTTGATTATTAGGTCTTGATGTTATGGTATTTGATGAATTATTTAATTTAGAATATCATGCCTTAATTTCATGTTTATGCAAGACAAGTTTATGTAAGATGATCATGGTTAATGAGTTAGGTTAATTGATATATTAATGTATTCTTGAATTAACTAGATTTGAAATTAAGAAATGTATTATTGAGATCATGTGAATTTCTTGTGATGTAGTGTGGATGCAGATAGATTATATAATGTATTTGAGTGTGATTATATATATATATATATATATATATATATATCATTTGATCTTTAACGAGTTACTGATATTTTTATCTAGTGTGTAGGAGATTGACCATGGATTAAATAAGGGGAAATTAAAGATGGATGCTTGTGAAAAATCTTGTGAAGCTAAGGTTATCTCCAAAGGGAGAAA